>JAPMOQ010029703.1:5113252-5140468 GCA_026543055.1 Argiope trifasciata | reverse complement strand
CCTTGAGAAAGTCCTCAGACTGGATTCTTTATTAATTTGGATTCCTATGCAATAATTGTTTCAATCATACTGACATTTATTCTAAAGTTATCAAAACCAAATTATATCGGTTAAGTGGCAAAAGTGTTTCAAATATTGGAAAAACTGGCTTGTATTTGGTTAAAAACGGGTATAAAGAAAATATCTTCTGGTTTAGAGTATCAAAATTCTTTCAGATATCTGAGGAAATATATTTTATATTTCCTGAGCTAATAAAATAAGCTACATTTCTATTCGTTCTTAAACTGTTCAAGGAATTCGACTGATAAATAATCCAAAAATTTCAAACTTTTTTCACATTGTTAAACACTTGAAATCACCAAAAAATATTTTTAATAAATTATTCTCTAGTTCTGGAATTTCAAAACATTGCGATAAATCATTATACAAAATATGTAAAAAGTATTAAAATGCATATAAATACTAATATAAAAATAGGCGCAACTGCCCAAAAAATAGAAAAAAAAAACTTATAATGGTTTTTGCAAAGGAACCTATTCAAACATTAACCATATTAAAAAAATTAGTAATTTTTCAAAATAACTCACTTTTTAACGTTACTTAAAAGTACTTCAAATGAAACTGGAAACGGTTTCAATATTTCACATTTTATGGGTATTTGTAAGTTTGATTGAAATCACCTGGGATAATTTCATTGTAAACTGCCCATATCGAATATCCATAACATAAAATGAGGAATGCCTATGAGAAATGTAATTGATGAATTATTGAATTTACTTAGGCGTTTTATTTAACAGACTAATCAATGTGTAATTGAATAATGAAACTGATTGTGATTGCTCAATGATTTGAAGTTTGAGATATGGTAGCATTATTTAACCCTTACAATTTTGAGAAACACTCCAAACTAGACCTTGTATTGCTAGATTAATTCAAGTGCTTATCAGATTAAATATTTGCTTTAATTATTTAATACTGTGTTTTGAATTTGTTGACTAAACTGTCATGTTGCCTTTAAAAATTTTAGACTTTCTGAGTTCTAAAAACTCATTTTTGAAAAAATATTCGTTGTGACAAAGATAACTCCATAATGCTTTGAATTAAACGGTTGAAGTTTGTATAGTACACCAAATTTGCGAATTTCAATCAAATTTTGAACAAATTCTGTTCAGATAAAGTGCATCTATCTGGCCGTTCCAATATAATTTAATAACTAGACATCTATGTCTAGACACCCAAAAATTTTGAAAATATCGTAGTTTATGTGTTACTGTATTGGTTAAATTTTCGAATAATTAAGTCTCTCTATTTAAGTAATAAAGAAATTTTGAGAGTACATAATTATTTTTAAAATTTGATAACTTCTTAATTTATCGATAATTTTTCGAATCATAATGTTTACATGATGTTAAGAAACTGATTATTCAAATGATGTTCGGACCATAAAAGTAAGTATATCAGTAGAAAAATATATTTACATTATAAATAATTTGTGTGTTATGTGTTTAAATTACAGGGTCTTAATTGAATATAATACAGGCATTTACCAATAATTTATAAGATTAGAGGTTTTCAATAACTTATTCAATAACTAAAAACATTTTTGAAGTTAAGCAGGGTTAACAAGAGGTAAACTATGAAGGACAATAGTTTACCTCTTGTTATAGTCAATCTTCTAGAAGGCAATCCAATAGGAAATCCAATAGTCAATCCTCTTGAAGGTCATGCCTATTTCAAGAGGATCACCTGACCATAAGGGAAAATGGGAAATGGTTGTCCCGATGTGACAACCATTTGTCATTTTTTCTTGTGGTTACATGATCTTCCTGAAATAGGCATAACCTTCTATTGCCCACAATAGTTGGCCTCTCGTGAACCCTGCTTTATTGCATGCAATTCTATTAATTCGTCACATATCCATGCTTCCTGCTGATCACCAAGGCCAATGGATGGTTTCGATCCTGTATTTAGTTAAGTGACGAGTTTACTTACTAAAACATAAATGTTTAATAAAGTTTAATCAGACTGATGACCGATTTTTGAAGCCACAAGAGGATTGATTTAGGTTACGTCTTAAGCATGATCGAATGATAAAAATTTCCCCGGAATTAAAAGATGCTGACATTTGAATAAAACTTTGCGATGCTATATCCTTTAACCTTCCAGTAGATTGATTCCGCGTTCATTTAATAAAGAGTTTGTTTGAGTATGATTTAAAACTTAGATATTAGAAGCAGAAAATTCAATGCAAACAATGGTATAATGAAATTAAATGTGACAAGGGGATAATATTTAATATTTTTGCCTCACTCTATCCTACTGTTCAATTTTTGGTATTACAAACGTGAAATAAACTCATGGATATTGTCTTTAAAGGCCCTGAAGCCTAGCTTCCTGGCCAACAGTTTACCCTCTTTTTTCCAGAAGGATTTTGTAGGTGTTATTCCCTTGTGCATAGGTCAATCATCAGGAGATACGTCTTACCTTCCTTTGTCTAATCTTTGATATGCCACTAACAATAAATCACAAAATATAAAAAGTACATTTCTAATATACATTTGAATATTTTCCATAGCCGGCGTCCTGGCACAGGGATAGCGTGTCTTCCCCATGATCTGGGCGTCCCGGGTTCAAGTCCCGGTTCGGGCGTGGTTGTTACTCTGTGTTTTGTCTGTAAGGAGTGTGAATGTGCCCCCCTGTGAAAAGGGGTTGTGCAAGCGAATGTGTGTGTGTCAACTTCATTTAAGCTACAAGTCAGACTTCTGCCCTCTGGGTGCTCAGGGGTCTTTACCCTCAGAATCTACTGCACCCCCTTTCCGTGGAAACACGGACACGACAAAAAAATATTTTCCATAGTCGAGTTCTAAAGAGCTACTGTGGCCTGGTGGTAAGGTCTCGACTTTGGAATTGAAAAGTTTCCACCGAAGTGCCGATCGTCGTTTGTGCAAGTCTGATACAAGTTAAATCCTCGTATTCTATGGTATGGAAATTTGGAGAGGGTGTGTCAGCTCTAGTGTCGTCCTCGTCATTTGACTGCGTTTCATAATTACAAGATCAGTCCTAAAACAGCCCTAGTATTTCTTTAAAACGAGACTAAGACTTCCGAATAGGCCAGTCCTCAAGTAGTAAGACTTACCCCCCCCCCCCTTTGTCTAGTCTTCGATATGCCATTGACAATAAATCCCAATACATATATTTAATACTTTATTTTATACTCTGAATATTTTCCATGAATTAACACTAAAAATTGCTATTCATCATCACTTTTTTTTAAAATAGTTTTTATTTGCCAAACGGTGGAAAATTTATTAAAATACAAAACACTTTTCGACTAGTAATGAACTCAAGTGAAATGAAATATGAAGAGAATTATTAAATAATACCAATGATTTTTAATTTTGCTCCTTTTTTACGCGATACGTAGTGATGGCCCAAAAAGCAAAGACACGATGTAGTCTTTCCGATAAAGATGAATTGTTTGTGGAAAGGTTTGTTTACGATGTGATGGTGTATACGCTCAAGAAATGTGGATTTCCTGAAACGAAACTTCCAGCTACGGATTGCAAAGAGAACGTTTATAATCGTGCCAATTTAGTGAAGATAGCCGGTGCATCAGCTTTAAGGATTGCTTTAATTATGAGGGGAAAATGGAGGCAGATGTTCGTATCACGGCGTAATATTTCTAAATTTGGTGACGAGGAAATCCGGATTTTTTTGGGACAACTTGTACTATGCTGTACTCTGAGTCGGACAAGGAAGACACAATCGATGGTGGAATTAGTTCTTGCCTGTTTTAATGAAATGGCGTTGTTTCTTCATCACGAAAACATAGATTTTAATTTCAATAAAGCCATAAAGAATGCCAGCTCGTTTATAATCTTTGCCAAAAATATTCAGGAAAGAATTGAAAACTTATTTGACGATTTTGAAAATATATCGGGGTATACCAGATGGATAACAAATTTCATCAAAAAATATGCTGTTCCTTATGGATCTAGGGAGGACGTTTCGGATATCTTTCTTGAACGTGTTAAAAAACAATTCCAAGATGAAATGAAAAAGATTATACTTTCAGGGACTCCATCAATAAAGAAAATGAGGGACATCCTAGGATTTTTACCACAGGATATCTTTTCAGCTGTAATGGACGAAGATCCTATGCTTTTTGTAGAAATTTTAAAATCGGTAACCAGGCCTATATTTGACCGAGAAGCACCACAATCGCCAAATGAGTGTGAGAACATTGCCATTGAAGAAGAGAAATCTCCTAGAAGGTCGTTGCAATCAGCAAATGCCTCTGAATATACAACACAAAGTGAGGCCAGTAAGAACTCTTCTGAACTGGGAATAGAGGATGGTTTGGAACAAATGAATTTAGCTGCTAAAGACACTTCCCAGGAAGCCCATGGTGTGATACCAAAGAAAAAAATACTCGAAAAGAGAAACAAAAATCAGTAAGAAAAAGCATGTTCAGTGTATTTTCTCAATTTTAGACAAAATTTTATTGTTGAGTTTTTTTAACAATATATTTGAAGATCTGAAATTTTATGTTCCGACTATTGCAAGCTTGTTTTTAAAGTATTACTGTCTTGTTTATGAATACGTTAAATTCAATCTATTTTTATCTTTGTTGGAATAAAAAAAACTGAGCACTTGTTTTTCTCCCTTTATTAATACAAATCTAACACCATAACTGAATCGTTTCAGAAATATTTTTATATGCAGTTACACTTTTGTCGCAATAATTCGTTGATTGAAACAAGAAATTCGGTTTTTTAATTCATTTCCAAAATCAGTGCAAAATAATTGAATTTTCTTATGGTATTTTTTTAAAAAAAAATGGATGCCCCGGTCTTTCGCTTTTTTTGATTGCATGAAAATTGATATATCTGAACTGAAGGTTCTACTTTACAATATTTCACTACTTAGTAAATATTTTATCTATGTCAGTAGCTGCTAGAATGATCGACTTTGAGGTTGTATGTGCCTCGTTGAATGATAGTTTAAATTATTAACGATATTTTGTAGTCTATTAAGCTTTGAATTTAATCTGAACAGATACAGTTTAAAGAAAATATCAATTTATTGCATTTTACATTTGTCCATTGAACTATTACATTGAAATTCAAATTTTTTTTTCAATAAAACTATGCATTTAAAATGAAATGGTTCTATTTTCTTAAATCTCAATCAACTGCATTTTACTACAGTAATTTATAAGGGGTTCCTATTTAGCACTTGTTAAAAACCGACATTCGACTTAATCCCTGAATACAAATACAAATCCATGTTTATTTTAGTAACGATTCAGTGTACAAAATAGAATTACCTATCTCTAGTCCCCATCTCATTGTGTTAGAAATGAGCATTCAAATAACTAATTAAACTTGACCCTTAAGTTTCTTGTCAATAATTAACACATTCACAACTATTCACATTCGGTATTTAGACCATCCATTTAATTAGATGACCACTGTCTTTGCTATCTCTTAACTACACAAGAAAAGGCTATCCAATTAAGATTGATGGTCCGATACAATTAAGTAGTAAATACATGTCATGCAGCAGTTCACATATTGACGAAGTTAAAAATTTTCTATGTGAAGTTGACTCCATGCTTGATCGAAGTAATTCAGCATTACAGAAGTCATCATTGGCTTAACACAATGAAGAAAACAATCATTGTTGCCCTTTTTAATAAACTCTGCTCAAATGTTCAAAGGGTAGGCGTTGAATAAGCTGGCCTGGTGCACGTTTAATTGGTAGGGGCCATACATCCTCCCGTTGGTATGGTGTGGGAGCTTGGAGAGGCAGTGCCAGTTCATGGTGGTCCTCGTTATCTGACAGCTGTTAAAAATTACGATATCCGTCCCAAAATAGCCCAAGAGTTGTCTCAAAATGGAAGTTAATGTAATCGAACTCGTAATTCATTTTTCAAAAGGAATGGAGATTCTATCAAAGTTTGAAAAGAGAAATACCTTTTTTGTACAAATTGTTGAAAAGCAAGCCTTTTTTTGTTAAATCATGAGTGTGAAATGTCTCAATACTTTTAAAATGGATTAAATTATTAGAAGAAGCCAATTTTTTGTTAAATATTTTCATAGATTGATCGAAGTAATAAATGAAGTTTAAAACATTATAGAATTTTTTAAAAATCTACAAAATTTAAATTTGAATTATCTGGCATCTGGTACATTATTGTTTCAGAAGAAAAGAAATTAGTGTTAAAACCACATTGAATGAACTAGAGAATACTTCTCTATTTCTCTAAGAATAGAGATAAGGATTTCTTTTTCTCGAGAATACTTCTCTAGAGATATCACTCGAAAATACTTCTCTTATAAATCATGCGAGTTACAAGAAAATAAATTTGAGAGATTCAGAAATGAAATTGTTCTAATTAGAGTTGCATTGAAATATTATCAAGTTTGGATAACAATCTTATGGATGCATTGAAATTTGAAGTAACAATTAGAAATAAATAAAGCTTAAATGAAATTTGAAAACAGGGAAATAGGTGTAGTTAATACAAAAAAAAAAAAAAAAAAGAAAGAAAGAAAGAAAGAAAGAAAAAGAAAAAAAAAAAAAAACTCGCGTCTGAATTTATTTTTCAATTTTCAAAAAAACATAATGAAGTGTTTTTATATCATAACAAACAAACACTTCTTGAATTTTTCTTATCTACTGTGTACAATAATATAATATTTCAAACATTAAAAATATTTCGAATTACTTTACAGAACATGAAAATTTATGAAACAGTTGTTTGACACATTTAAATACAAAGAAACATTGCATTTGTAACATGACTACTGTGTGGTACCTTTACATAGTGGAATTTTACGCCTCAATCTATATGAAAATGTTGACCATCTTTCCGTAAATCCATAGACGACAAAGGATGATGTGAGCCTACGTAGATCCGATTTTGTACCTTGTTGTCTTTTTACACCACAAAATGTTACATTTTTCATACATAAATGTATCGGTATATGCAAAAATATAAATATTATTCATTAGTTTTGCTTTATTTTTACCCGAAAACAATGTTTCCTGTATGTTTTTATGACTTTTTATCTAAATAAACGAAACCCGCCGAAATGAAAATATGCTCAGTTAACGCGCCAATAATAATAAATCGTCACGAATAAGGAAATTAACTGTGAAAGATTCTAATTAATTATTTTTTGGAAACGATAAAGTAATTTCGATAAAATTAAATAAACTATTCGTGAGGAGCTTTCTATAAAGAACGGTTACCATAGTTAAGCACTATTTCATTCGTGTAGAAAAATTAATCGTTTTTATAGATTTGCGTCTCTTTACCTTGAAGAAGGCCTCATGAACTCCGAAGCTCTGACTAGAATATCCAGTTTTCCTCCCACGTAGGTTTGGGCTAGTGGAAGGCGATTGTTGCATTTGACCGCAGACGATTTTTCAGAGAATGGGCCTTTTAAATGCAATTGATTATTAGAATCGAAGGCGTCTTAAAAATTATCTGCCAAGGATGTGTTCTGAAAGAACACATTTGTAAATTTTGAGTCCACCTAAGAATGATTATATGATTACTGGAGGCGTTAGAAAAATAAACGATCAAGGATACTACAAAAATACGTAAATAATATTTTTATTTTTATTTTTAGAAGAGTATAGTTGTAAATCAATAGAGTTTCAATGTTAGTGGAGTCTAGAGTTTTACCAGGTGAAAATATCTCGTTACATTTTAAATGTCTTCGAAAACGAACAAAATCTGCTGGTTTATTTTATTCAGAATCACTCGCTGGAATTTGTTTTCATAAACGAACAGCTGCTGTTTGAAAAAATAAACATGCTTACAAAGATTTTTATTTATAAAATTTTCGAGAGCAAAAACTTTATTTTGAGAATACATCCACATTGAAACTTTAGGATTATAAAAGAACTTATTTTTAATCAAATTAATCATTGAAATAAAATATTGCCATTTGTATTTATTTTGATGTTTTTAAAATTTCGATTTGATATCATCATCATCTTGAACAACAACAACAACAAAATGCAGATGTATTTTTACGAGTAAATTATCTATTCTTGTGATTAAACAATAAAGGAAGGATCATCTGCTATAGATTAAATCTTGTTAGTATCAGCTTAAAACATAAATGATTGTTACATAAAGCTGAGATTTCAATATCAAATACGTAGATATGCATTCTTTCCAACAGGTAAAATTTGAAAAGTTGATACATTGTTTTTCATTTGGAATCCAGATTAATTTCTGAAATTGAAAGATATTCTGGTCTATTTAAGAATATTCAGACTTTTTAAAAGCATATAAATGTAAAAAATATTCTAGAATTGAATTTTTAAATAAGCAAGCATTTTCAATGTTCGGCAAAAGATTGGTGTGAATTTCATCACAATGTATAACACTGTAGCCCACAATGTATTAACAAATTTATTTAGATGCTGAATTTACAGCAGGTATGTACTTTTTTTGTAACAGCATTTATAACTATACACAGAAATTTATAAAATTACAATCATTAATATATAAACTGCAAATGTTATTTTTATATGTTTGTTGAATTTGAAATTTAAAAATACTTTGCTACGGATGCTAGCAACATAAAGCTACTTAAAAAATTTGATTGAAAATTTTAGCAACACTTTATCATGGAAAATTAGGACCAACAATGATTGTTAGTATAATAATTTTTAGTATAATAGTATGCAATATTTTAATAGTAAGTTCTTACATCAATTTTTTTTTTTTTTTGAAATTTCTAGGACAGACTACTAAATCTAAGACCAGCGTTGATAGAACTTTGGAAAATTATATATGGGGAATATAAATGCTCAAAATATGGGCATTTTTTTAAAGTTTTAATTAGAATTTTTGTGAATAAATATAAAGTGCAGTTTTGAGAATTTTTGTTGGAATCACAAATGAATGTAATCACACACACACACAAAAAAAAAGAGGATTGTTATTCTACTCTAAAATTCAATGCATATTTCTGAAAGTATATTTTGAAAAATAAAAACATATTGTGAAATTGTTCGATAATTAAGAACATTTAATATAAAATTCTCAGCAATAGTCTAAAAAAAGTGTTGTTTGTATTTTATTTCAGTTTCAAATAAATATTTCAACAATTTTTAGCAGATAATATTTAATTTTAAACGATTAACTGTTACATACTTAGTATTAAGATATAAAAAAAAACATGTACATTTTCTGTTATAGTACTAACATGATAAAAGTTACACAAGAACCATTATATCAACCCTCTATAGGTGCACAAGTTCAAAATAAATGTCTGACCATCTGTTTCCTGACAAGAGAATAATTTTTGACTGCTTAGAACACACAGATAAGAAAAAAAAAGGGGGGGGGGGGGGTAGACACCGACAGTAAAGTTCCATTTGGGTTCCAGTTCCATTTTCCTCTGATAGAAAAAAAGGATAAAAACTGATGAAGTATTACATCCGACAATATAAAAAGTTTAAATATATTTCAGTTCGAGGCTTTATGGGGAAAAATATATCAGTAAATGTACAAAAATCAAAAGTTAATTTTGTAAAATTTTATAATATACAGATTAATACTAAAAAAATAAAATCTTAGTCAAAGAAAAACTTTTATTAGTTCTTTAAATTCAGATTTAAATATTATGTTTTAACTCTTTATTCGTTAACAAATGGTAAAATTTTATTAGAAAAAAATAATGCATTCTATTTTACTTTTTTTTTATAAAAAAAATGTATTCATAGAGTAGAAATAATAACCATAGAAAAATTCGAGTTGGAATAAGCTCCAGATAAGAAATTATTGAAAAGAAATAAATCGATGAATGAAAATAATTTACTTTTTGAACAGAAGAACTGTTTAATGCGAACTTGATTTTATTACGGTTCGATTGGGTGTTATCATAACCAAAATGAATTTGACAGAAGAAATTTAATTTGCAGGTTCCAAATCGAAGTCGCAATTTTCTCTGAAATTTCGAAGAAGATCAGTCTAAAGGAGTCTATATTTGTTCGTCTGTTTGCTCTATCTCTATTCATTTGTTAAATGACAGTAAAGTAAATGGCAGTCGGGTATGGAGTTGTTATGTCTTTCCTTATTTATATAATACCATAATTCAAAATTAACAGGAGATAAATAGATGAAATATGGCATATGGAATTACTAGAATTATATATTTATACAACATTATGGCAAAAAATCTGTCATTGGGTTAAATATTTGTCAATCTGTGTGTCTGTTCTTATGAGATATATGATTCAAAAATTTAACAAATTAAATGGATGAATCTTAGTGACATTTCTTCCATAACATTCATTTTCCCCTCTGTCTGACTATGGAATAAATGCTTCAAATGTTAGACTGTTTAATTTTTCTCCTGTCCTCATATATGTGGAATTGATAAACTTGATATCTCTAAAACAGAACAAGTAAAATATCTGAAATTTGTTAAGTAATCTTGAGACCAAAATTGTAGGCATACAACAAATTTCAAACCTAGTAAATAAACAGAAAGTAATCAAACCACAAGATCAAATTTCATTATTAAGAAAATTATTCGTTACTCAACACCGAATACACCATATCGTAAAAATAATATGCAAAACTCCAGGTTTAGTTTAATTATGTTAATGTTCTGTTTTAAAGGAAAACTAGGGGTATTTTGAGACGAACCTCGTACTTTTTAACAGTAGTCAGATGACGAGGATGACACCTGAGCTCTTAAAAATGTTTATTGTAATTCATTTAATATATTACGGGATATGTAAGTTTTATAGTTATCTGAACAACTTTTCATTTATTACTTTTTTCGATAAAAATAAATTCATGGAATAAAATAAGTTTCGAAACAAATTTTTGTTTAGAAAGCAAGATTTGTTCTTAAACGAAATTTGGGTATAATGATACATTAAAATAAAAAGGAGAAAGAAAACATTAAATATATTTAGAGTAACACAAAATGCATATTCAAATATTTTTTCGTGCTAATAATATAAAGATAAGGACTGAAACTTAAATAACTTTCAGACTCTCTTGATTTGTGTAAGAATTCTTTATGTTTAAAAAATTGAAAGATGAATTATTATTTGAAAACGATTAAATTAATTCCTAATATTCCTCTGGAAATAATCGTCTGCAAACAAAACATAGAAATATAAAAAAAGGAAAAATGTATTAGAACAAATTTAAAATGTAATATATGTTTAAAAATCACTAATAGATTATACATATTAAAATTTTTTTTTTTTTTTTTACAAAATAATTTTTTCTGGTCGCGTTTGACTTTTTATTCTACCCTAAATTCAAAAAGGGTAAAATTATTTGGGAAATATTACAAATCAAATACAAATATTAAACGTTTCCTTTCCATGATAAAAAAATTAGGTTTTGTCAATTTTTATTCCGCAAAGTGTCACAAAGAATGCATTATTATTATTTTTTAAAGAATACTGAATAATCGATTTTTATCCTTTTTTAATTTTAGAACAATATAGTAATTATTACATAGTACGTAATAATAGTCTGAAATCTTATTTTAAATTTGAATGATCTTGAATTACATATGAAATATTCCATTTGTTAGAATTTAGGAGTTAAAACGAATTGTCATCGGATTGCGAAGCTGTGATGAGATAAAAATAAATGTAATCTTTTCTTTGCATACGTGGTTTAATATAAAGAAAAAGTTGCACGAAAAGTATATTTTAATGCTCAGCGAAATAAATATGAGCTAATTATAATTAATCAGTTAATTAATTTTTCAGGTTAATTTGTAATTTTTATTCATTATCTACAAGTTTTTTACTAATACTTTCAAATTGAAGAAACAATTTAGCTAATTTACGATGACAAGCTGCCATCTATTGATGAAAAAATGAACAATCTATAAAGTTATGACATAAATATAATTGTGCTGCCATCTGTAGTTGAAATTAGATACTGAAAATTCAAAATGTTAAAATATTCATCTGAATTTAACTAAAAAATGTAAGAAAAATAACTATTCATAAAAAGTAAAATTGATTTCACTAAAATATTTGCTTTTTATCAGAAATATCAAAAAAATATTATTAGAAATCAAATATTCTAACACTGACAATTAAATTGAGGAGAACTAAATAAATTTATTTTAAGATAACCTTTTTAAGAAAATAGTACTCGTAGAGACCCTCTTTCAAAAGAATCAAAATTTTCTGCAATTGTTTCTTTTCCATTTTATTCATTCTTAATTTTCTTTATTTGAAATTAACTGTTTATCAGATAAATGTGAAATGTAAATATTTTACTTAAATAAACATATTTTTTTACCGTAAATGCGTTGCATACCAGTGGAATGTCTGTAATGAATACACTTTCAGTACTTTTATGTTATAGAACTATATAACATTAGCTGAATGGTTGATTAATGCTCAGTTCGGAAGTGGATGGATAAAATTATGTTTTCCTGAAAACTAGTAGGCTTAGACAACCATTACTATCTATATAAATAAAAATGAATGTTTGTCTGTAAGTCTCTTATGCGCAGCTGTACAGTTCATCCGATTCCGATAAAACCTTTGAATACTTATTACTTGCAATTACGGGATGGTTATAGGCATAGTAAAATTATGTAATATATAATTATTTTTGGATGTATTTACTGCATCTGTTAACCAGGGATTATTGTCAAATTAATCGCCAAGGAGACGCAACAGATTCAGTAAAGGGGCTGAATTCAAGATAGAGGTTAATATTTTGTAGCTATTGTACTTAAATATTTCTCTAAGGTAATAGTTTAATTAGAGAGTGTGCGAGAAAGTTTTAGGGGAATCAATCCTATAGGTTTGAAATTTTAACCAAACATTTAATAAATTTTAGTGTTTTTTGCAATAACTTCTGAAAATATTGTATTACAAATAATTTTGCACTGCCTCTGTTTTCAAAAAATTATCTTTTCAACTATATTAAATATTTTATGGTGTAAATATATTTTCTATGTTTAATCAATTTTAAAAGAAAATATTTTAATCAGATTTTTTAATATTACACTTGTGGATACTGAACGAATATTAAACGAATCACGAGATGCAGTAAAGAGTTCCTTTCATTACCATTCTGAAAGAACACCAAGCTATACAATTCTAAAAAAATACTGAAATCTAATACATAAAAATGAATATTCGTTTGTAGAATCGAATAATAAAATTAGAATAAATACTATTCATGCTTCTCCTTTTTTTTTAATCTTTCAATTCCAATAAATATATTTATTGCCGATTAGAAAATAAATAACATTCTTCCTATCATTCTTAACTAAACAAGATAATTATTACAAATTCCAAACGATATTTTCAAGATTATTCTTTTGTGGCAGTAACGCGCCGGATACCAGCTAGTATAGAATAAAAAGCAGACGATATTAAGATTGAAATGACTGCATTGAAATGTTTTGGCATTGCCATAGGAAAAAAAATTAAAAGACGAAAACCCTTTATCAAAAGATATTTATAAGCAGCATGTATTTTCTGTTTTCAATCTGTAAATACTTTTCAGAACTTTATATTGAAAAAGAAAATGACAATGTGTCAAGAGAAGCGACAAAAGTGTGTTTGGAGTTATGTTTTCTATATTAAGTAAAAACTTTATAAGTGTTGGGCCATTGAAAACAGACTTCATAAACTCATAAATCTGTGGATGGCGTGTTATTTGAAACCCAACTATGTTATGTGAACAAGGATTATTTTATATTATGTATTCGTCCAGCATTAAATTATTAAAAATAACAATAAAAACTTCTTTTTATACATATACATAAAAAAAGAGACACAAAGTTTTCACGATAAATGTGGTGTATAAGAGCTGATCTTGCTTCATTAACTAGAAGCCACATGGAGTAAGTTCAGGGCCGACATTAAGAAATACGGAGAGCAAATGGAAATAATTTTATAATATTTTTTAATTATATTTTTTATAATATTAACTAAATTTCGCATAAAATATAAAATTCTATAATAAATTTCATATAAAATTATTTTTTTAAAAAAATTATTTATTGGTGAAATAAAAAAAACGATTTTTTTTTTCTTTCTTTTAAGAGTAATTTTTATATTTTTTTAGACATTAGTTATTATTTTATGTATTATAGAACCACAAAATGATTTTTTTCTCAAATTCACTATCAAGTGTACCATGCACATAGAAATAAAATGCATTAAATAAATTTTCAGACCGATTCATAATCAAATTCTAAAAAATTATCAAGAAGTAAGAAAAAAATTCCATTTAGAGAAAAAAATTCTATTATTTACGCTTTGAGAATTATAGTGCAAACCACATTAAAAAAAAGGAGAAATAGCAATCAAATTTATGATTTACCAAAATAAATAATTTCTAGATTTAACTGAAATTTTTTATGACCATTTAAATTAATATATCAAAAGAAGTTAAATCGTTTGTTTCAATTTATCAAAATTGCCCTAAAAGACAAAAAAAAAAAAAAAAAAAAAAAACACCCTCTATTTTAAAAAGAATGCTTCAAAATTCTATTCAAACTGAATGTTCCTTTTGTTATTTTTATGTTTGTATCTTTTGAATTAAAAAAATTAAAAGACACTATTATTTTTCATTCGAATACGTTAAAGAACTTATTTCTTTTTATGTATTTATTATGTTATGAGCATCCAATGGTAGTTATATATACGTGTGTGTAATATAGAACGATTTCAGATCTATCAAAGAAGACCACTGTTTTGTGAAAGTATAATTTAGGAAAAAATTCAATAAAACAATAGCAAAAAACACATTGAACCTTTCTATGCCACAAACTTTCGTTTTATCCAAAAATTGAACGAAGAAAACATCTAGGAATGCAAAATGAGTAAACGAAGAACTTTTATTTAAAATTTGAAAACAGTGGTCCATTCATACTATTTAATGAATAAATAATCTAAGAAATTTTTAAAAATAACCAGTAACATTTATCAATAAAAATTTCAATGATCACAATCGGGTCGTAAATCGTAAATGAAGAAATATAGATGGTTAAATTTTAGTATAGCATATTGGCATCAAAGACTCAACCAAACTAGTTGGACGTCAGAGATGGCAAGTAAGCCGCAAATGGAACAAGCTAGATGAGAGAATTTTTATACAGAACCGTTGATATATAATTGTAGATTTGCATAATGATAGGTGAGTTTTACTACATTATATATATATTTTTAAATACAATCATATTCCTAGTCAACAAGTTGGACGCCAGAAAAGGCTAACAAAACATAAATAGAGCAAGTTGCATATGCTAATTTTAGTACAGGATAGTTGCTACAAAATTATTGCTCTCTATACAAATGAATGAATTTTACAATAGTATATATTGAAAACTCAATCAATACTTCTGGTTATATTTTTAGTTGATTCAAGTCAGACACCAAAGGTGACACACACACACACACACACACACACACACACACACAAACGATGCAGAAGTATACACATTACAATACAATTATGAAATAAAAAAAGGAATGTTTACGGGAGAATATAAGCTCATGAATTTTGATGAAAAATTAATAACGCTCGGGAAGGATTTTGACTATACATATTGAAGAAAACTGAAGTAGTAACTCAGTTTTGATAAAACGAACACCAATAATATTTTTTTTTATCATGCACTTGCGATATTATACTGTTTCCACAACAAACCTCCAGTAAAAATATCAACCTATGAAATATGTTTATAGTTTCACTTTTATATAGATTTTTGTTGCTCTTGAAATGTCCGTATAACACGGATGCAAATTTGAATTAACATGACGAATAATAAATGTTTTCTATGGATAACTGTCGCTTTTTCTCCAAATTAAAAAACAAACAAACAAATATTGAAAGAATGTTAAGTATACCATATGCATTTTCTTTATAAATTAAAATAATTGATATTGTAATAATAATAACATAAAAACTTTTCCAAACTCTATAAATGTATTTACGACAGCAATCGGAATTATTATTTTGTCAGCTCTCATTCAAATAATTTGACATTTTGAAATATATGCAAAATTGATTTCCATTTCATATTTATGGGAAGAATAACGTCTAAAAATATAAAAAGCACTTAACAAAAGTTTTTTATTAACTAAAATAATTGATATTGTAATATAAACGGAAATATTATCTCCATAAATCTATAACCGTAAGTGAATTGCTAATTTACCCAACGTATGTTGCAACCATTTGTCACTTGAATATGTCTTTGTAAACGGCTGACAACGTTTATTTGAGGCAAATATTGTAATTTTAATTGCAAACAAAAACAATAAAAGCTTTTAAACCTTTCTTTTAAAAATTAAAAATTTACTAAAAAATTCTTTACAGCAAGAACGCCAGCTAATATGAATCTATAAAAGCGTTTTAATTCTACAATTTCTCGGTAAATGAACAGGTATTTTACATTGATCGTATTTTCAAACAATTTGTCACTTGATGACACATTTGATAATGACATGGGACACATACTTGAAATAAAAATAGCGTGTTATTCAAACTAAATGGCAGTTTTTGATAGTTTTGACGTGGGATGTATAATCATCAATTGCTATTAATGGCATTTCTGTCAGTATCGTCAATCCTTTTGTATTGTTGATTCGGTAATCAAATAAAGTGAAGTTTTGTCATTTGAAGGACCAAATTTTGTTGATTTTATTTAGTGAAGACGTAATACAAAATCTATGCCAATTGCTAAAACATTTTGATGTTGACAAGCATTTATAATTATTGGCACTTCTGCATTTGCTGATGAATAGGCTAAATTTGGCATATGAAAGCGAATTTATTTACAAATTCTTATTATGAATGAAATCCTAAATAATATTTAAAATAATCTAGAATTGTGAATTTTTTAATGTTCAAATTTAGTTTTGATCTCGTATAAAGTAATAGATTTTAAAATGATTGCATTTCTTTTTCAATATTTTTTATAAAAAGTTTTTGAACGTCGAGGAAATGAGTATTTTTTGACCAAATAACCATATTTTAGATAGCATATGATAATCAATTTTTGGATTCTAGAACTTTGAGGTCATGGGGATAATTCATATGATGTCGTAATCAAGTGGTAATTGCCATCGCGTGTGCTATTGTTACGGATTTCTGTAATCTCTCGGGTTCGGATAAACAGGCCTGAGTTGAAAACAACTGCAACAACTTTATTTACACGAAGACAGAACAGCACAAAGACGACAAATATTTACAGATGACAACTACACACAGCCGAGACGAATACACAGGACAGCACACAACATTATTCTACAGTTCACTCATAGAAATTCGTTAGTGACAACATCCACAACACACAAAGCGGCCAGACATAACCCAGCAGGAGAGGGGATCCTCAGAGCTTTGCGCTACGGTCTCTCCAGACGGCTGAAACTACTCCTGTGTCACTTCTCGCCTTAACTGTTTACTCACTACTTCACACAACTGGCTATTTCACAACCACAAGGGCAGGATATGGCACATAGCAATTCAGCAATCCATCGTATCTTCAGTATCCTCCAGGCGACTCCGACTATTATTCACTACCATTCAATTCAAGACCACTACATTCAGAACTCCTAGATTGGCAATCCAGCTTGAAAGTGCCGACCTCTTATAGTTCCCTAGAGGTGTGGCTAGAAGCTTCTAGATCAATCAGCAGCGTTTGAGTGTATCTCGGTTCCTAATGGACGGATAGAGAAAATTCTAGAATTTTCATTATCATTTTCGCCAAAGCCGCCAAATAGTTCCAAGTTTGCTGCAAAGCTCTGAGATCACTGACGCGACATCCGATACCATCCAATACAGTTTATTATAAATCATTCTTTCTTATGCTAAGACTATTCACGATGAAAAGCAAAATTGCAGTTTCGTAACACTATGAACTATGACGTCTTGTGAATTTTCCTCCAAAAAGAAATGTGTTGTATATTTCACTTTAGTTGACGTATATCATGTGAAAAAAATGCTTTAGCCCCATTGGCTCGTGAAACAGATTTCTGCCAAAAAATTTGCTCAGTTGTCGAGTGGGTTTTAAATAAAACCTGGATATGTAACCAAGAGGCTCAAGAGAGACAAACTCAATAACTCAAATGAAGTACAGATCAACATATTAAGGTTCAAATTTGGATATCATTTAATTGATTTTTATTGATGATTTTTGAGTGATGAGGATTTTTTACATGAGGGAGTTTTAAATTGTGAATCTATTTATAAATTCTATTATATCTTATTCCCTATTTATACTTCTGATCAGACATCCCCCGGGGGCCCTTTGTAATCGGGGATAAGATACTTCCGGCATGTTGGCTTTATCTCACCAACCCGTTGGGTACATTAAAGGTGAGGTATCTGATTCCTCTCATCGATGATTGGACGTACTTCCTATGGGGAGGGTTATACCATGACCGGTGAGGGCCCTTATGACTCAACCACAGTTCACACCAGTGTTGCTGTTGCGGCGGTCCGGTCATTCAATATTTATTTCCGAGTGCCTTCGGGCGGGACGGAGAATCAATAATATGGCTAATGTTTATTCAATTTCTATTTATGAATTAGAAATTAATCACGCATATTTCAGTTAAATTGGGTAAATTTTTAATATGTCTATACTCTCACTTAAAGCACACATAAATAAAATTGCATTAATGCTCTTAATCAATAGAAACGGGATGAATGTTTCCACGGTCATTAAGTTTTACTCGTTAATCTGCAGTGCAAATATTGTGTAAATGACATTTAACATTGTTTCTTCTCAATTCTAAAATAATGAGGAAAGTCATTTTGTCATAA
Source organism: Argiope trifasciata (assembly GCA_026543055.1). Taxonomy (NCBI): domain Eukaryota; kingdom Metazoa; phylum Arthropoda; class Arachnida; order Araneae; family Araneidae; genus Argiope; species Argiope trifasciata. Next base: position 5,121,651 of record JAPMOQ010029703.1, on the reverse strand, counting down.
CGATTTTCATTCACTCACGAAATAATGTTTTACATTCTCACGACATTTAGGGAAGCATATAAACAAATAAAAGAGAAAAATTAATTTTATTTGATTCGAAGAGCTAAATATATATCTTTGGCTTTTCTAACGCATTTAATTTAATACATTTAATATAATTTAATCTATGCACATTTAATTTCCATGAGATGTATCAATAATTGTAACAGCTGTTTGCTTTATACCAAAGCTAGGCGCATGCACACAGGCTATATAAGCAGCGCCATCTTGTAGTGTGAATGTGGCGAGTCAACCAGAGAAAAGATACATGGAAGCAAACATGTTGAGATTCTTGAAATCAAAAATTTGTAAATCTTAATTGGTAATCTAAATGTTTAATTCTTTCAAATGTATCATTCATCTAATAAACAAGTTATTTAAGTGCATTAAAACTCTGTAAGTATTAGGTTGTTCGGAAAGTAATTTCGTTTTTTCCTGACAAAGGATTTAATTGCATTTTTCGCACCCAATTTCATACTTAAACCGCAAAATCATTTTATGTTTTAAGAGCTGATATAGCAAGGCTTGAGTGTGAAAAAGTGCAGCTGATTCGTCGCAGTAGTTTTTGGATGGTGCCCTTTTAAATATGGAGAGCAATAAACAGCATTTTCGTCATTTTTTTCTTTTTTGCTATATAAAAGGTAAAAATGCTGTCAAGCCAGAAATAAATTAGCCAATATGTGTGGAGAAGATGTGTTAACAGTACATCAGTACCAGAACTGATTTGCAAAATTTTTCCTTCAAATGAGGAGGCCAAAAACCACCTCGATCAGTTTTTTTTTACAGCAAAGACCAAAACTTTTATGAGCGTGTAATCATGTTACTACCAAAAGGTATTAGACCAGAATGGCAATTTTATAATTTAATAAATAATTTATTCATTAAACGAAAATTTCTTTTCATTTTGACAAAAAAATACGAAATGACTTTCCGAACAACCCAATAATATAATAGTCATAATTAAATTTATAAAACAATGCTAATTATTTTAAATAGTTGTTTGTTCTCACCCAGATATCACAACTTTCTGTACGACTTATAATATTTCTTGATGTTATGTTATATTACTCAATATTCAACAATATTGAGAATATCACTTAATTTCATAAAATATTGTACATCTGGCTGCTAATTAATTTAAAGGCTTAATCGCACGGAAAGATTTTATGCTACCATAATGCAAGAAGGATTTGCTAATTTGACAACTGTTACAATGTAGTGTAAAAGTTAATTCTTTTTTTAATTGCATCATCACATTGATGGGTTTTATTAAGCTGAATCAATAAAGCTTAGAAGAATAGAAATAATATAATATTTAATGAGGGAAAAATAGGAGAACTATTATACAATTTATTATTCAGAAAAAATGAAGGGGAAAAATAAATACAGAAATTCAATTGCCAAAAGAAAATGAACTGTTGCCATACAAAAATAGGACACAAGAAATTTACAAACGAGGAATATAAACTCAAATTTATGACTACAACACTCATAACTGTATGCTTGTACATCTCTTTTGTTCATTACATATCTTAGCTTAACATAGTTTTACTATTATCTGAATTAATATAATATCACATTTTCAGAGTATATATAATACGCATGTTAAATACGCAAGCACATTAAGAATAACAACACCGTATTGTTCACTCAGTAATAATTCATGGTAATGAATAAAATTGCGCTACCCTATTAGCACAAAATACCCAATCACATTATTACAATAATTACAAGATGTCGACCGAGATTCAGAATGTTGGATAACATCATGGAGATATCATACAATAGCTTTGCTAATAGGTAGGTAGAAACGAATATTTGGTGTTGCTCATCAAACTGAATTTGTTAATAATTAGAAATTAAATTAAATGTTTATTCTTTTATATATATTGTAACGAAAATTGGCTCACGAATGGCTCAGAAGTATAATGCTATGGGCTGAAAATGACAGTTCGCAAGTTTGTATATGACTGCAGGCTAGTTCTCTAGATATTGCTTTGTTATGTATTTACTTTCTGTTATTTATCGTTTGTTCTAGAATGTTCTCATAATTTCTGTATCTTTCTAAATCTGGAAGATTCGAGTCATTTCGTCTTGTGGATGAAACCAGATGTATTGTTTAATTCCTTGAATAAAATCCCGAGTTGAGAGTAGCGATTGTTATCCTTGATTTTAGTTTACACATGGTTTGTTTATATTAACCTCATCTACAAGACAATATATTTGTGCAAATATAATAAATTTAATCGAATTAATTAGAATAAGCTGGTGTCACAAATGGCAATCTACGTACACTTACAATTGTTATATCGCTTTCCTTCAGTCATCACTATTATTTATCTAGCTGAACTGGGCCAATATCACTCCATAACTGATCACCATTCCGACAGATGTAAGCAGAAAATTTCTATCGATGACAAAGACACCCCATCCTGTAATATTCGTATTTCGCGTGAACTCGCGGGCACTCGTCAAAAGAGCGGTCAAGTCCACTGAGGATAGCGTTTTTGCTGAAGTCTGCAGGATGGCATCGTGTATCTCATTGACGGCCTCGTGGACACGTGCCACCTTTATACTCAGGAGCAAGTAGAAAATGACCAGGGTAGCAAAGGATGCTCCTATGTAGGTAAGCTTGACATCATCTACTCTTAGCTTGCCTCCTGTGGGATAAAAAAAAACTAATGTTAAATATTTCATAAATAATTGTGTCGCGGGTATGTAGATTCTTACTAAGCCCTCTCAGAAAACATGTAGATATAATAACTTTAGAATAAATGTTAGTATGATTGAAACAATTATTGTCTAGGAATCAAAATTAAAAAATAATCTGGTCTGAGTACTTTCTGAAGGGTCACCCTCAGATAGGGATTCAAACCAGGGATTTTTTCTGTGATGGGTCTGACTTTCGTCAAGAAATTGACCCTTCGTAACCCGAAAATCCCAGAATATTGAGGTTTTGGAGATAAATTAGTATCACAAAAGAAAAGAAAAGACATTAAATTTTGAACAATGGTAAGTCAAAATCACAGCAAACCAGAAAAAACATGAAATCTATAAATCAAATTCGTCAATATAAGAATGTATAGAGACTATTAAATAAATTAAAATCTCACATAACATATATTGTCAAATAGACTTTATAAAATAAGTCAAACTGAAATCCAATAAAAATCACAGTAAACCTGACAATCACAAGAATATAAAATCAAATTCAGCAAAAATAAGAAGGTAGAAAAAACACTCACCAAACTGAAAAAGCACCTTCATATAATAGTTGAGAACGAAAGCGAACATAATAAGAAGTGAAATCCTATACCTGTAATTGTATATCCTGATACTAGAATATTTTTCCCGCGTTAAAAGTTAAAAACGCCTACCTTGTTCGGTCATATACGACGTCATCAAAAGAACTCTAGGAGCGCCATCTTTTGAGTAAAACTAGTTATTTAATTAGAATTTATAAAATTGTTTGTTTGTTTGTTTCTGGATTGATAGATATAAGTAAGCCATCATTTAACAAATCTGCCCAATACCAAAAAACTGCAATTAACAATCAACAAGGAATCACCACAAACGTTCTGAGGTCCATGAGAACAAAACTGAATGACCGAACCACCATGACAATAATACTGACGGAAATTTGGCTGAATCCTAAAGACTATCAGCGGCTACGGTACAATCCTTCCAGTGGGATGTATGTCCCCTCACCAATAGGTGATAGCCAACTACCATGATTTCTATGTTTACCAGGGTGGCTAGAACCTATCACGATACCGGAAGCTTCTCATCCCCATTTCTGAGGTGCCGCACCGAAGGATAATAAGAAATCATCAATCAATTCTTTCACTGCAAAGCCCTAATCACCACAGAGTCGATCGATTTCCTTAGGATGATCTATTTTAGCCCACCCTTCCTCCAGCAAGTTGCCAATTCCACTTGCAAAAGCTTTATTTGAAAAAGAGAACATGTAAATTCATTAAACCAAAAGAAAAAAGCACGAATTAAAGCGATATATATAAAACTTTGTATAAAACTGTATAAAAGCTTCTGTAAGGAGTCAAATATATTTTCAGAAAAAAAACAGACACAGTCAAAATAATTTGCAAAAAAATATGATTATTTTCCTGAGAGGTGTCAATCTGCTGAGAACATGCTACATTTTGTTTCATGATCATTATTTGAACAAAATTCATCAGGCATTTGTAAATTTTAGAATTTTCTTTTAGCAGAAGTTGATATTAATCGCCTAAGGACCACATTATGTTTTGTTGTTATGTATGCGAATGCAAAGTATTTATAGCCTTAAGGATTAGGACAAGCAGGCATAATAGCTCATAAAATAATAATCAGGGAAATATTAGATATCTGAAAGCTAAAAGCTTTTTAGGTTGGTGTTATTAACCTAAAAACTTTGTTTTCACCAATACCAGATTCATGTTTACTAAATTTAAGAGTAGGAATTCCATACAATTACTTTTCAGGTTTGTACCAAATGGGGAAAGTATGAATATCGTTTCTCTGATAACTTTAGAATATTAATTGGGCTGGTTTATATATATTAATTGGGGTGAGAATTCTAAAAACTATTAAAGAATTGAAGGTCAAAACCTGAGAAGTGTACAATGCAAAAATATATGTGCTTTGATTTTTTTTTCCTTTCAACACATCTTATTTATAAATACGAGTATAGATGAAAGCGTAGCAGTCCTAGTTGAAGTCATGTGTAGGCCAATGTAAGATGCTAGGAGGCAGTTACATTCAATATTAAGATGCAAACATAGCTAACAGGTAATTAAATAACAGGACCAACTAAGATAATCGACTCCTTCATTTTTAGGATTTTCTGGCCATCGCATATTAGAACAAGCACCACGAAGATATATATTTTGACCCATCCATTCACCATCCAGTTCCTCAGCTCCATTTACAAAGTCTTAGAATTAAAAATTTAATTGTATATATTAGGTCAAAAGCTCTTTTTACTTTCTCGTATACTTAATATTGTGTGTCATCGTCAAAAAAATTGAAGTACTGTGATCGTCAAAAAATTCGAATTTATAATTTTGATGAATCTCTTCACTTTAGACTTCCATGAATTTTGAAAGATCATCTTTGGAAAATATCCGTCTATTTGTCAGTTTATAACAAACAGCCTTGAGCTAAATTTAAGAAATTTGATACCCTTTATGTACAAAATTTGTAGACTTCTATTAAATTCTGAAGGAAGTCCGTCATGTAGTTTGTCTGTTAAATTTTGAAGGAAGTCACAGAAAGTCTGTCTTTATGGATGTTCGATTATAAATTAACATAATAACAACAAGATGAAGAGAGCTAGATAAATAAAATTCGGTACATATATTTAACATCTATTATATAGACATCTATCGAATTCCGAGTCAATTCCAAGGAGGAGTTGACGGTCTGTCTGTCTGTGCTTTTAGAAGATGCAAGTGGGATCTTTCAGAAAGCAATGACTTCAATACTGTTCAAAATTTGTACAGTATTGTGGGAAATTTTTATTTCAATCGGTTGAGAAAAACGAGCCAAAACACTGATTCGATTTTCGAATGCTATTAACCGCATGCTATTTATTTATCGCCAAATAGCTCGCCAATATTGACATCATGGTTTCTATAAAATATTAAATTCACGACAAAAGTTAATATTTTGTAACCAGTGCCTTGCAAGAAATTATCTGGTATGACAAATTTATGAGAGAACAGGCAAGAAAACTTTAGAGAGACCCTTCCCACTATTTTTGAGAAATCTTTGAAACTTCGTGGTGCATAATTAAAACGATTTATCATGGAATTTTTCCTAATTGTTTGATATTTCACCCATCGCAAGACAAATCACTACTTACTATGACGTACTTTTCCGTTTTACGGGCGCAAGATGTCTCCAATGTGAGCCAAACGCGAGTCAAGCGAAGAGAATGACAAAACAAATTTCGCCAATGTGAACAAAATGCGAACAAAATCTCCAAGTGTAAATACGTACAATGTGGCGTAATTTTGCATTTTTGGCGATTTTTCACTTTTTTCAACCAAATATTATTTGGTGACTTTTTCACTGCGACGTCCGTATAATTAAAATTCCCATTTGAATTACTTACGTATTGTCAGACTGACGAGATAAAACAGGCTGCACAGAAGATAACTGTATAAGAAGAATAAAATAGGAGACAACGCATTTTCAGTTCCTGTCACCAGGTAGCGCATTTTCCTTAAATGAAAAACAGCATTTCTCGTAAAATTTTGCTGAATTTCATTAGAACAACAGCTTTCCTTGATTCTATTCAAGAAATCAAGTAAAATAAAGGTAACAGTCTGACAAATAGTGCAACAGAGTAGTAAAGCCAAACCTGGCACCCCATACAAGTTTGCGATGTACAGCAAATGTGAGGTCCAAACGAATGCAACAGGAGCAGCTGAATTAAATGTCTGATTGCTTGCGTTGGATGTAAATAAATAGGCATTCTTGTATGTCTGGAAACCTGCGGCAGATTTCAATTCTGCCAGAGCTTTTGTCATCGATAAACAAAATGTCAAAGCCATACCACCGAGGCCGAAACCAAAATAGATTTTTTCTTTCTTGACATACGATGAATATGGAGTTTTTGCAGATTCTAGAGGTGATCTTAAGAGTAAACGAATGATCTTGACAATGGGGAGCTTGTTGAAAAGAATGGTAAATCTTATGACGACGCTGGAAGCTGTTGCCACCGATTCAGAAAAAGATAGCATTAATGGAACATTGGGTCTAGATGCTTTATAAAGTCTGGCAGCCAGGCAATAGCACATGAGGATACTCATTGTCCATCGGAGTAGAGTCATTACCATTTTGCTAATTCGGCTCCTACTGAGTTTTGTGGGTAATATGATATCTATTCCAAAAAGGGCAAAAAGTCGTAGAATTATTACAATATGACTATTGAAACGTAAGGTCATAGTTCCATAATTGACTGAGAGGTCGTATGAGCTTTTTCTGCGACCCATTTTGATAATTGGAAAAAATATGATTCGTATTAAGAATATTCAGCACAAATGAAATTTGCGTTTTAAGAACTGGTTTGAATGTTGCAGAGAGCATACAAAAAGGAAACGTTTATAGTCAAAATAAATATGAATGGTTTATTTCCTTATTTTATTGGTTTTCCTGAAACACAGCTGAAAGAAACAAGTCAAAACGTGTGCTAAAATGTAATATTTTTTAATGTTCATTATACGTCCAGTGAACAATCACGATAGGTTATCAAATCAATTGACATATATCTGTCATGTTTATGAAAGCCGTTAAAATGGAGGCAGAAGATATGTGTTTATTCGTTTTGCAGAATTTTTCAAGGCATTATAGGTAATCAATAAAATAATTACACATTTCATTGCCCAGCGTGTTAACGGTTGTTATATATTTCTTTTTCCATTAGCGTGTCAGATATATAATCAGCGTACTCTAAATATTTTTCATCATTCATATCCGTAAGTAGGCGTTGTATGAATGATTTCTATTAAAAGTTTACTGGAGTGTATTAATGGTTGTTTCCCTGTCTTTTTTCAATAACAAATTTAAGAACATTATGAATGCTGCTTTGTATTATATATTTTTTATTCTATAATAATGCAAAACTTTTAAGACATATTTTCTTTTTAAAATGTCTTTTATAAGTACACAATTTAATGCATTTTATTGATAAAACTGAATTTCAGGGATTACAATGATAAATTTCAGCCTCAAAATTGGAATATTTTTAGATAACTGTAATATCATATTTTTCCAGAAATCGTCCTTTAAAAACAAATAATGCTAATGATATTAACTAGTTTAAAGATATATGTTTATTCCTTTTGTTCTTTTAAAAATTTACAAGATAAATTTAACATTTTAAATTTATACTATAAACCAAGTTCTGGAAGTCATATGTACATCTTATTCAGAACAAGATTAAGTTGCAGTGCCCAAATTAAATTTTTACTTTATTATCATATTCGAAAAATAAGCAATGACAAAGGTTGAAAAATAATGATGAAAGGAGTAAAAGACACGATTATGTTTATTTTCGAAAATGGTTTAAGGAAGTTCATTTTTAAATACGAGAATCTCTGCGAATGTTTCTTCGTCCTCCAAGATTTTTAATATTTATTAATTTTGATTCTCTGGCATCAAAGCATGACAGCCTCTGCTGCTGAAAGTCAAAATTTATCTATTTCAAGAATATTAATAATAACATATTTGTAAATACGTGGAACTCTTTTTTTCAAGCTCCAATAGATTCTAAAAAAAAAAAAAAACAGTTAAGAACAAAATGATGTGCGAACATGGTTCCTTTTTTACTTAATGATTCGGGCATTTTTCATATC
>JAPMOQ010029703.1:5081558-5113242 GCA_026543055.1 Argiope trifasciata | reverse complement strand
CGGGCATTTGCCATATCGTGAATCAGGTTTCCTATTTTCTCTTCAAAAACTGTTGTTGTCACTGATATGAGATGGGCCTTAACGTCCTTTAGAAGCCACTCATTAGTCTGTGAGAGGGTGTCTTTAAATTTTCATGTTCACAGAGGAATATAATTTCAGCTAGTAGGGGAAAAAATTTCTCACGTTCTCTTTTAGAAATATGCTTTATTAACTGCATTTGGTTAGTGATTACTGGTTGTGAAAAAGCTCAATATCTTGAAATTTTAGTCGATTAAACTCTGGAATGTGATTAATATAAAAGTACATGAAATTGTATATGTAATTTGGATGTCTTTTTTCATATCAGAAATAAAAATTTGATTTAAATTTTATATATTAAAATTTTATTTTTATATATTTTATATTAAATTATATATATTTTTATGATTTAAATTTTATATATTTAAATCATCATGTTCTTAAATTATCACGTTAAATGTTTTAAGTATAGGCAAAAGATTACCAATATTTCGAGAGATGTTTGATTGACACTTGATAAATTTCTCTTCTTTAAATACTAAAATTTTGAACCAAATTTCTTTTATCTAAGTTATAATGCATTTAAATTATCTCATTTATATGCATATACAAAACGGAACTACAGATAATCTAAGACTTGACTGATTTGGTTTTAATCTGATTCATATCTACGTTTTTTTGAATATTTCGAATACGAGTAAAAATCAGTTTTTTTCCATGCTGGGAGCTTTGGAATGTAGAGATTCACAAACACCTCGAGTTAGAATTTTTTGACGACTTTTTTCTTCTTATTTTGCACATTTTGTGAACAGGATGATAACTTTCCCCCAGACTCACTAAAGATTATAACACGAAGAATTCTCAATTCTCCAGGAAAAAAATTCCAACTATTTCGATTTTTTTTTCATATCCCGTGCAGGTGAAAATGATGATTAACGAGGCAAAGACAGAAGTGTCTAGAAATATCCAAGCGTAACTTGATAGTCACATCAGTCACTCATGCACATTTTAAGAGATGGGAAAAAAAGCTTGTGTTAATACCCATAATAGTGTCACCTTGTGCTAGACCACACCCATGTAATTACGTCAAATCTGTAATGCTGCGAAATGATCATCTGTGCCATTGCAATGATTTATATCTTTGCCGTTGCCATCTTCATGAAATTATCAACATAATATTGGATCGAAAGAATCTTTTGAAAAAGGTAGGAAATTTGATTCTGATTTTCTAAATTCTTTGTCTGAATAGCAATGCTAGACTTAACTCTTGTCAATGAATTACAAGCTTTCTTTCCTCATCCTAACTAGATTTTTTAATGATTTTAATTTAATATTAATATAAGTAATTCTTAAACATGAAATATTTAATTCCCTTTTCCCTTTTAAGAGCGCTGGGTTCTGAATTTGAGTATAGAATTTTTTTTAAGATTAAAGTTTAGTAGCAATATTATACAAAAACAATTTTTATGTTATAAAACTTTTTAACACATGCTAAATATTAAATACAGAGGCAGCCAAGGTAGTTAGTTGACCTGGTATTCAGTTTACATAAAAATAAATCGGATCACAATTATCATTAATTTTTTTTTAAATTAAGAATAATCCTTGAGAAAGGTCTCAAAGTCTCCCATCCTTTAGAGTTTCATAGGCACTAGTCTACATTGCGTATTCAATAACAGACCTGACAAACATGCAATAATGCAGAATTTTTATTTCAACCAATGAATACCAAAACTATAACTTTTAAAAATGCAATTGACTTTGGCAATTAGGATAAACAATCGATGAATATTATGAAAGAAATCTTTATGTTTTATTGTTGTTTTTAACGTCTCTTTCCATGGACAAGCTTGCTCACGAAGTCTGTAATATGCTAATACGTAAAAATGCAAGAAATTTTCTTGCAGTATTTAATATGCTCATTAATTTATAATAACGTACTATTAATGTAGTTCATTTTATAATAATGTATGAGTTATGATTATTTAATAGTTGTATTTCTCCCCTTAATTTTCATAATTACTTTTTTATAGCGTTTAATCAATACTGTTGCCGAAAAATAAATCAGAATACTGGGGTCATTCTCAGAAAGAAGCAGAGCAATAGGCTCAATAAAAAATAATGACTTTCTATTTCACATAACAGCATGCAAATGCAATTAAATTCAGTCAAAGCAAACACAAGAACAGCACTTGCAGTAAATAGTAGCATGTAATCAGTAAATCATTAATAAATAAGCCATGTTCACAAAGAAAATTAACCCAATTATTCGCTTAAGTTCAACTCAACTGTTTGATATCGGTTCTCTCTCTCGATGTTTTACAGCTTCCATAACAGTGCAAAGAAAATTCTAGAAGTAACTTGTGGCCTAATGATTTATCGCCAAGATTCATACTGTTTCAATGGCACTTACCATGAATAAGCTCTCTTACTAAGTCAGCGATTTTAAGCCAAGGGTGCGTCTCTTGTTTTAATAGCGCTAAATAGAATCAAGAGTGTGTAGCTACTCACATATCACATTCGCTTGCACAACCTCTTTTTATAGGGGGGAGGGCACTTTCATATATCTCACAGATAGAATAGATGAAGAACAACTATGCCCGAACCATTACTAGAACCAAGGATGTGCAGATCACGGTGAAGACGAGCTACTCCTAGATCAGAATGCCGACATTTTTTTTATATAGTAAATAATCGTTAAGATAAGATTTTTCTAGATTTTTGATTAAAAAAGAATTGAAATTTACGGATTTTTCTTGAGTGTTACTAGATAATTTTTAAGCACCATTTTAAGATTCAAAAATTACTTTCTGACTGATATCAATTCTACATTTCAAAAGTTTTCTGATTATTTTAAAGAGCATTTTAACATTAACATATTTCATTGTTATTGTTGCTGTATTTATTCTCAAACATGTTTAGACGATTTTAAATACACCTTTTTTTCGGAGCTATCATTGCTAAGAGAGTAATTTTTAATAAAGAGTAAGATAAAAGTGAATTTTTAAAGATAATACAAAATTAGATCAATCAAATTTACAATATTGTCATTACTATATTTCAAAAGCTGATGTTCACATTTCTTGAAAAATTTTCTCATGACTGTAGTTTTCACTGAAGAATAAAATGTAGAATTTTTTTGAATGAGCTTATCTTTAACTATGAAAGAAACTTTTTAAATCATTATAATATTAATTCCTTTTTGCTTTCTCTTGTACCAAATATATAAAGTAAAAGATTAGTTCTAAAAAAATCGATGTCGATTCGAGACTCCCCCGAATATGAAAAACATATATTCAGCTTACATGAATACCAAAATACAGTCTGACAGATGATCAATTCCGTGATTATTCTGTTCTAAATTTGATTAGTATCATTTTAAATTCATATCTATAATTCAAATTTTATCGTACTATCTCTTTTAGTTTTGCAGTTATCGTGTGAATTTATATTCAGATTGCCGGACAAACTGACTTGTGCTGAATAGACTGAAATTTGAAGAAATCTATAAATTCGGATCTACAAAAGGATTATATACCAAACCTTCATCTGTGGAGGCTGAAACATTACCAATTTATTTATTTACAGATCGTCAGAACTTTTTATCAAATCTGTGTTTTTCGAACTCAAAAAAGTCATAATCATAAAAATTTGCCAAAATTTTTGAGTTCCGTGTTAAAAAAAAATTTTAAGGTCATATTTTTTTTTTATCATGTGAGAACATGATCCTGTTTTCGTTAGGAAGTTTTATATAATTGAAGACAACCAATAATTGAAGCTCGAAATCCCCTAGGCAATGAATAAAGCATACATGGCATTATTCCTCAACATCATTTAATCGCATATATTTTTACCTGCTTTTACCAGTATTGCATTACTATTATGTATGCTTCTTTGAAAAGCAGATGCGTTTTGAGAAAGGTTAACCTGTTTTTATCAATATTGCTGTATCATTACATTTGCTTCTTAGAAAGTAGATGCACTTTTAAAAGATTGACGTAGAGCCATAATATTATAGCTGTTCTTTTCACGGAATTTAATATTTTTCGGAGGAAATGGAATAATTTAATTTTTATAATATGTTCAAAAAACTTTACACATGTTTATTAACAATTTTGATAAAAGTATTTTCTCTTTCCCCCATAGGGAAATATCGTTTCATTCATCCTTAAGTGGGAAACATTGAAGGATTTGACTCTTAGATTAATTCTTTATGAAACTATTTTATGATCTCACGAACTTGAAAATAGCAGCTTGTGTTTACAAAAATATAGTTTTGATAAAAATTCTATATATAGCAATATGTTTAAGAATTTATTGGTAAATAGTTTATCATTTAGAAATATCTTACATGTTGAAAGAGAGGGGGATGATAGACAGCGATATAGAAGCCTCGTGATTGTTTCAAATCGGTTTAAACTGGTTAATGACTTAAATTAATGAAGGTAAATAATGACTTAAAAATAATGTTCTCACATTATAATCTGAAATTTGTGATCGTAGACTTCATTTTTACTTTTATTATTCTTATAATTTTTATTTCTTAAACAAGAAAAAATAAACAAATAAACAAAATTTAGCAGGCGAAAATAAGTTTCAAGATTTTTCAGTAAACATTTCTTTAGGTTGATGAACATTTACCTCCGTAACATTCAAAATTTTTTACAGATTTTAGAAAACAAAATCTTTTGAAACACATTTTAATCAGCATGATTAGAGATTGGAAATATTTTTTCTTGTCAAGATAAGGAGATTAAAAGAAAACTGTAAAAATGAAAAGTGTATAAAACAAATTATAATTTTTTAAGTTTTAAGAACCTTAATAATAAATTTTTAGTATATTCTTTGGAAAATTTTTTTCAGTGGCTCATAATTTTCTTATTTTCTTTTATTCTCAAAATTTTGATAAACAAATTATTTTCCTATTTTTATTAAGTTGATAAATGTAAGTATTTAAAAAATAAAATATAAGTGCTTCGTCTTTAATATTTTCCACTTTTTAATTGTTATTATTATAAATACTATACTTTAGCTTAATTATGTATACTAGAGTACTTTGCATTGGATTGTTGTCTCTGATTCGCTACTCAGTTATAATTTTCAAATTATTCGTGCAAATCACTATTTGAAAAAAAAAATCATTTCATTAATCTGATAGCCAAATAACAGGATCACAGACTAAAATTAATCACTCAATTTTGAAGATGTTATCTGACTTATAAAGTTTCCATTACAATACTCCCCCTCCCGTGAGAGGAGAAACGAACGATTTTTTGTTGTTGTTTATGGTGATCTTATTGTCTGTTGAGTTTTTAATGCCTCTTACCTATCTATTTATTTGTTGGCTGATTATTTATAAGCTTCGTTTTTTTAATGGCGCATTATGTATCGCCATTTTTTAATTAATTGGCTGATTATTTATAGCCATTTTTTTATTTATCGGCTGATTATTTATGGCCATTTTTATTTTTTATCGGTTGATTACTTATGGCCATTTTAAAATTTTTTTTTATCGGTTGATTATTTATCGCCATTTTTTATTAATTGGCCGATTATTTATCGCCATTTTTTAATTAGCTGATTATTTATCGCTTTTTTTTCCTTTGGTCGAGGGCACCAGAACAGCTGCACGAAGGTTGCGTATTTATTAGTTTTCAAGGTCATCAATATTACTATTTGTGATAAGAAAAAAGCATACGATATTGTTTTGTAATCGCTGGATTCTAAAACAGCGTGCAATTTAAATAAAACTGAATTACAAAATCCCATCTCAGCAAAAATGAGAAATGACAGATTAGCTAAAGGTGTGCATTTTTTCCCCCAGATTTAAGAAATGGAACAGTATAACATGTTTCATGCGATTTTATTATTTTCCTTCCCATGTCATTCATAGATCTGCTCTGTGACAGTTTGTCCTCCGATTCTGATGAGATGAGTCCACCAAAGCGTGGCGACAGAAATGAAAAGCACCGCCGACTTGAGGATGGCCTGCTGGGATTGGACAAAGGTGGCGAGTGCCTGGAAGAGTGGCAAGGAGCAAGGGTGGACAAGGGCGTCTTTGGACAGGTGGTGGCGTTCGCGGTAAGAGAGTCTTCGCTTTGCAAACTCTGCCTGTTGGAAAATAATGAAATGTAAGATGATAAACTTATAGAATAAAATAAATTAGATTTTATGGAAATTGAAAGAAATTTATTCAATGATATTACTATCATTTAAATACGAACGAAATATCTGGAAAACTAATCTTCACTCAGAAGCTTTTTTTTTTTAATTGTGAGGATTTGTTTTAAAGAAAATATTTAGATACGAATCACACACTGATTACATATTAATATTTTACCTGAACTGGGCTTTTAAATATAGAAATTATGAAGTGCGCTTAATTTAATATGTTATTCAAAAACAATCTGCTAGATTACAGTATTCATTTTTCAGTTCCTCTTGCACGCCTTTATCATAGTATTATTTATTCGCACATTTTATCATAGTTTTCCTTAAAATGTGATACAAATTCAACAATGTTTTGTCTTTATGCATACACACGTTTCATATTTTGGCTACCTGTACTTTCCTTATTCCCAGACTCTAAGCTACAGTACCAGTTTTTTAGTATTGTAAGGTTCTAATTTAAATAGGAAAAAATGCTGTGTATTCGATAATTCGTATTTGCGTTGACCTAAATTAATGAGAGAAAAAATTTAGGTCGGGGAGTCGGGAATTGAAGATAGAACATTTTGAATGGATATCTTAAGAAAAAATAATTCACATTATTTCTCTTTTTCTATTGTTTCTCTTATTTTCATTATTATTGGAACTATGAGGATAAAAAAATGGTGGAAGAAAACGCACCTAATGATAGTTTTCCAACAAGGTATGACATATATCTTAAAGGATGATCGAAGATATAGACTGAAAATTATTTTTCAACCTAAAATTTAGACACAATTGCAGCTGTGGAAAAAAAATTAGTGACAATATTTTTGTCATTTTATATGAATGCTGATTTTATCTTTAAACATACGGGAGCATAGAGGAAATGAAAAGTTCTGTAAACACCTGCGGCATTTTTATCCCCATTAACTAAAGGACATGGTTAAAAACTCGGTCTAGATTTTCACGCTTCTTATAACGTATACCTCGAAAATTTTTACTTTCGGCATTATGATCATTAAAGATCAACTGAAGTTGTTTGGAAGTTGAATTATGATGGTCAATTCACCATGTAATAATCCTGTAAAGAAATGTGTAACTGGTAGGATCGAAGTATGGCATAACAACAAATTATTGCAGTTGACAGATGCCCTTTGGACAATTTTTGGTTTCCTCCCTATTTTTGTGGAAAATCCAAAACTACGGCAATTCCAAGAAATTCTTCCATAAATGTTAATGTATTCCCACAGATACGAATTAAATCAGTCCTCTGTTTCGAGTTTTATCTAGAATTTTAGTGTGCCTTTTACTAGCACAAGATATCACAGTTTTTATTTTAAATAAATCCCTTAATTTAAACTATTAATTAGATAAACTCTGCCAAGAGGAATAAAAATAACCATCTCTTTCATTAGCGTAATAACCTTGGTAAAACTTTCATAATAAAATAAAATAATTTATATATTTCTTCTTTATATTTTACCTGCATTTAGATATTTCATAATATTCTCAGTTCCTTCGCAATTATTATTGTAGTATAGTGTTTTGTTTACATGAAGTCGATTTGTTACGAGTTCGTAACCTTGCGTTTCTTCGTAATTAGTCTTTTACTGGAGTGAAAATAGAAAAATGACCCCCAGTTTTGGAGAATAATTTGTCGCTTTCGGCTTCTTACAAATTTGTAATATTGCTTTTCTACGCAATTACTCTCATAGTAAGGAATAGAATTTCACTGATATTTTAAGAGATGCAAGACAATGACCATCCATCTTGGCGACTTTGGTAGCAAAAAATAAATTACTCGAAAATGCAAGAATTTTGGTAATTATTAAGAGCCAAGATGTAGTTCCATCTAGATTCCTGATAACCATTTCAACAGGTAATAATCATGTTAAACAGGTAGGATCAAAGTTGTGGCCATTAGAGGCAAGATCCAAATTCTTCTAGAGTTCGAAATCCTTTTTCGGAGTCTAAAAAGTCTCTATGGAGAACTGATGCAGCAAGCGAATTAATTCTCCTCTTTCCTCGTTGATTTATACTCTAAAATTTCCTTTGAATATTTCGTGCTGCTATGATTTTCTAATAACTACCTGCTACTTGCATATGTGCTGCCGATTTTCACTTGTCTTTATTATGTTTGGTTGTATTTTGCTGCAAGCGTCCAGTTACAAGCCCATTATGGAGCTTATTTGACTTTTTATCATACATTCCTTGATGTATTTTTCGTTAAAGATCAAACAACATCTTCAGGGCTGAAGGCAATTTTCAAAACCTGGATCTCCTGATATAACATGTTACCGTGCCCCTACTTCAATAAAGAAGTTAAAGACAAATCTCACATCCTAAAGGAAATGACCTCTCTTGGTCCACGCTAATCTATTAACAACGAAAATCAATTGTTTAATACAAGAAATATAAATAAGGCTAATAAGTAGAGATTTTTTTTAGCTGGACTGGATTATTAGATTGTTTGGTTTAACAAAAGTGTATAGGTAAGGATGAACACGAAATTACACAGTTGCACATGACAAAAATAATCGCAAAATAAAAAACAGATAATGGGGGAACTATAAGATGAGAAAATGCTATTTACAAAACAAAATATTATGAAAAGGGAAAAAGAAAGAATCGGAAAATAATGAGGGAAAAAATTGAATAAATATTTACAAAATCCTGCAATGAAGCTTTTAGTTTTTTAATGTTCTGGGAGTTCACTCTTATTTAAAATATTGTAGTATATATGGAAATGAATAATCTATTCAACAATGTGTTGCCAATTCTTATGACGAGAAAAAAGACAAACATTTTATTTAACATTAAGCAGATGATAATTTTAAAAAATTTCTGAAGGGAGAAAAACAATAAAAAACAATATTTAAAAAATGCAAAAAAAATCAAATTAAAGGAATAGAACCAGCAGAAGTTGTCTCTCCAAAATTTTCTCACATTCAGAGACCACCTTACATGTCAATGTCATTAAATAGTTACGGAATATTAACTATTAGAAACGAATGATTTAACATTTTTAATGTTATCCTTGTCATTTAATCCCTGTAATGCACTTAATAGTAGCCGAAAAATGTATTTGTGATTTACATATCTTTTTTTTCAAAAAACTGGAACAAAAATTTGACACAAAACTGCATTTGTAATCAAACAATGCCATACAAAATTCGATATACCTAAGTCAATCCGCTTTTGAGTTTACATGTTACAAGTACAGGCAAAAAGACATTCAAATCGAAGTTGGATTTCACTGAAAATTTGACAAGTATCAATACTATCGATGTTAAATCTATGTGCAGAATTTATTTATTTATTTTTATTTATCTAGTTCTCTTCGTTTGCTAATTTTCGTATTAATTTATATTTGGAACAAATGGACAGATGGATTTCCTAAACGTAATTTTTGAGCGAAAAATCTACAAATTATGTGTAAAGATCGTATACCAAATGCCAGCGGAGTAGATCAAAGCGTGTTTGAGATACTTTTGTCATAGACAGATAGATGTACAATTTACAAAAAATGTGTTTTTTGAACTCGGAGGGATCTAAAGTGTAGAGATTTGCCAAAACCTCGAGTTCAAATTTTCGAAGTTTATTATACTTTCTGCTCGCTGTGTTTACGGGAAAGCAAGAAGTAAAGAGACAATGAAAACATTTAGATACATACAAAAGTATGAAAGTTAAATAATGAAAAATAGCAATAAGGCTATGATACTCGAGGATAATGAATAATGTGTATAAAAGACTTTAAGAGTGATCATTAAAACGAGGAGAATTCAAAAGTTATTCAAAAATTCAAAAACCAAATAAGAAGGACATAGTTTACAGAGAGTTAAAAATATGCTTTGAAACAATTTTTTAGGATGGGAAAAGATTCGATTTACAGACAGTGTATTGCAGAACGTAATTAAAAAATAGTTGTCGAAGCCAATGGTGGCTCTTAAAATGTTAATGAAGATATACTAATAATTTCGGTGAAGATAAAAATAATGAATATGATGTTTCTATAAAAGACGGTTTATTGAACTATGAGAAGAGGCATGGAGTAACCCTCCTATCAACGGTAGAACGGTACAGACCGAAAGTATAGCTTTCGTTCTTCAGTTCCAGTTCTGGTGGGGTCATGCATGATCCGCACAGTTACAAAAAGGAGCAACCCTAGAATGGGAACTCATCAACTTGGCGCGTTGGTAGCAAAGTACTTAACCATAGTCCTGTAAGTAAAATAAGTCTATTCTTTTTTTTGTCGCCGAAAAGGATGATGTATTGACAAAGGCGTAAAGATGCAAGATGAGGTTTTAATGCTGGGTAAATTTGAACTTCTTCCGTTGCAAGAGGACAGTAATAATGATACTTCATAAATTAGGGTGGGCAAGACTTAATATCAGGTTTACAAAAGTTGTATTGAGCTAAAGCGATTCGTCAATTTTTAATTGCGAATCTAAAAGTAATTTATATTTCTTGTAAGCATCGATGTTGGCTGGCTTTTGTCATTTGGTGCGATTTTGTCTTGCTTAACAAGAAACACGACTTTAATTAGGCAACTGCTAGGATGTTACTGTAGATGGATAAAAAAACCCAACCTCAGTGTAATTTTAAGATTGAATCGCAAGCATCGTTGCCAATTTGAAAAAGAAATATCAGTACTTAAAGAAAAAAGATGAAAAGATTTAATCAAAGTCCGGATAAAAAAATATTTATCCAGACTTTGATTAAATCTAAATAAAAAAAAGTTTCGTTGTTTAATTAAAGAATACGGTGCAATCGACATAACGTAATTTTTTAAAGCTATAAATTGTTACATATGGTTTCCTTCCCTTTATTTTGTTAACATTTAGTTAGTTCATTACTGTTTTGCACAATTTGGTAGACAGAAGAAATTTATGCATCATAAGGAATTAGCCGTCTGTTGATCTGTATTCTAGTCAGAATGTAACCTATAACTCAAAAATTCATGATTTAAGTGCATAAAATTTGTTATGAGATTGTAGTCAGGTTCCAATTGTAAAGACTAAACCAAAACTAAAGCAAGATTTGAATTTGCCGCCATTCGTGCAGTAAAGTACTTGCAACTCTATTAAAAAGCCTTTGGCAGCTGATAATTGAGGGTTAATGAAAATGGAGTTTTAAGCGGTAAAGTAACACGTTAGCGCAAGATTTGGATGGAAGAAAGAAGCATCGTCCTTTTTCTTTAAATTGTTATATTTTTATTGAATGGCAAAGTACACAAGATAGGATTATGTACAGAATAACACATAGATAAAAGTAGCCTCTACGGCTTTGATGACACTCACGCACTCACACTCCCTATTTCATGATTGTTGAGCATGAAAATATGGTTGAATTTTGTTAAAGCATTTTTGAATTTCCTCTTGGGCTTGTTCGCATAGATATGTGACTTCAAATAACATCATAAAAAGAAATCCAATGGTGTTCAATCAAAGGGTTTTAGGGGAGCGATTTCGAATTTTAACAGCGTGACTTTTATTAATTTAAAAATATTTTTCAACTATGAAAAAGCGTTGTTCTATCATATAACGCTTCATTTTTACTAACCCTAAACGACCAGCTGTCAAATGTGTTTTAAACAGGGCTGCCAAAAAGTTACAGCATGAATGGCAGCAAATTCACATCTTGCATTAATTTTGGGATACCTTTTAATTCAATGTCAAATTTTAATTTTAATTGGTTGGAAGAAAATGGATCACGTGTTCAATTTTCTGATAATTTTGTACTCGACACATTCCAAAGATTAATTCACGAAAAGAAACGACACTATACTAGACTCTTCCGTAAGTATTGTACGCCAGTTTTATACAATTAATACGTTCATTGGAGGGGTTACGAAAACGTTTTAAGGAAACCCTTTCCTTTGGTTTTAAATGAACTTACATTAGTAAAACTTTATATTTGAAATAAAAAAAGTTATTCATTAAAATTTCTATTATATATAATTTTATTTACGTTAGTTTTATGAAATACGCATACAAAGTGTATTGATGCATGACGAATACATAAAATATGTTTACAGGGGGTCCATAAGAATGCTTTTGTTGATGTATGTACATTTTTGTTGTATTATACGATAAGGAAGATGAAAGCTACACAGTAGATTTTGTGAATATCATATCACAGAGAACTAATGCAAATAGGTTTCTACAAAACTCAGACCTTAAATAATGGCAAATACTCACACAACATGTTGCGATGTCTGAAAGGCAACGGGATGCATATTGTGAAGTATAAATCAGGAATTAAGTTAAATCCAAAATCTGCATCCAAGTTTAATCAAAGTCAATTTACAAATTTGGATTACCAAATTTCATCCACATAACTCGTTGCATTTATGAGCTATCAAAACGTATGTACAAGGACAGATATATTTTTTAGGCAAACTTCGTTCAACATTTACTACAGTTTCCAATAATTCCAATATTCTTCCCAATTGAAAGAATTTCAGACTTAATAAAATCTTGAAATTGATTATATTATTTATTACAATGATTTATCTTTTTATATTTGATATATAAGAAAGTAATAAGTAAATATTTATAGAAAAAAAATATTTTGTGTGTTTGTTGCAATCATTTTTTTGCTTGCAAACTATTTGGTTAAAGATATTAGGTCTAATGTCAAAGGTGGTTTTATATTTTAATTAGAAACTGATTACAAATTGTAAACAACTCATTGGCTATTCAGATATTTGTAAAAACTATCCCTCACTTTTATCTGAGAAGGAGGCAGGTTCATCTGCTCTGATAACTTGAAGATTTCTGCTGCATTTGGATAAGCACACTTCCTGAAGCTTCTGTCTATTTCTCTGTAGGTGGTGTGTCTTGCTTCAGGAAGTTTCTTGGAAGCAGATCTGGAATCTCCTAAAAAATCGTAAGTGTTATTATGAGATACAAAAAATACAAAGTGTCAATCAAAGAACTCTGGGGTTTCGATGCAATTTTTTAATTATAAAATTAGTTTAATAATATAAATATGTACTTAAAAGTTAATTTATCAAGATTTTTACCATTTAATAAATTTCAATATGTGGCCGTTTGTGGCAGGGCATGCATCCAAATGGTATTCAACCTATTATGGTTCAACCTATTCAATGGTATACAAGCATGTTTGGAGTGATGCTTGCCATGCATGTGATTATATTTTTCCTGAGATGGTTTACATCTTGAATTTTTCTTAACATAAACAAGATTCTTAGCATGTCTCCAGGAGAAAAAGTTCTAATGAAGTCAGATACAGGTTTCTTGGAGACCAAGAGAGTAGCCCTGCTTTTTCTAATCCGCTTGTTGCCAAACCAAATATTCAATTTGCTGTACACGATTTTTGAGTACTCCGCTGATTTGAAGTGCGGATTCTATTAACATTCTTGGCCAACTAGACGAATTTTATTTTAAAAACTTTCCATTTCTTCAAGGGCAAGTAGCCATAAATAAATGGATTTGTCCGTATTAGCATTACCGGCTTTCGCCGAAAGCTCCGTTATACAGTGGAACATCTGGGCAGACAGACTTTCTTTGAATAGACTTTGATCAAAACTGGATAAAAATTTTCAAATTCTATATAAAGACAGTAAACCCAGTTTCAACCATCTGCCTCAAAGTGTTTTTAAGTTATCTTTGTTACAAACAGACAGAAGGACATTGTTTAAAAATAGATTTTTCGAACTCAGTGCAATCTAAAATAAGGTGATTCGTCAAAATCTAGATTTCAAATATTTTGACAATGACAATTCTTTCTCTATACGAGATACTTTCTTTATGTACCAGAAAGTAAAAAAAAAAAAAATAAATAAAGAATAGAAAATATAAGCATTCAACTTTTTGGATATATGTTATAATATATGTAATATTTTAACAATCATTCTTTATAAATTCTACACAAAAAAAATCTGGTCAAATAAAATTTTAAAAAAGGAAATTCGCTATGAGAATGGAAAATGAGCAAAAATCATCACCCCCCCAATCCTTCACCGTTGAAAGAAAAATGTGATTTTATTATTTATAAACAGAATGAAAACAGTTTGAGTTTCATTTAAGTAATGTAAAATATTGGTTCAAATTATGCATATTTTTTTAACGTTGCAGTGTTAAAAAGTATTGAAAACAAACTAAATCAAAATCACTGAACATATATTGAGAACTTTAGGATAGAGCCTAATTCATATTTATACTAATGCTATAATATAGCTTACTTTTAAGAAAATATAATTTAAAAAAAAACCTCTGCTAGATTTATATAATTCATACATTTATTAATATATAGTAAATTCATATTTTTTCATATTTATATTATCTCCAGTTTAAGTTTATATTAACTAGATATTCTAACATTTGACATCAATGTATTCTGTCTTGTTTCGAAAGGAATGATTTTATAAAAGTATTGAAAGTGTTGCCCATCAGTGGAGTTTACAATTTCCCATCCTTCATCTTTATATAGTACTAGCTGGTTTGGTGACCAGCTAGTTGGTTAAAAATATTATAATTATTTTCTAATTAATTGTATTTAATTTTTTAATTCCCACCACAATGCATTTCAGAAATAAGAATGAGAATCTTCCGATATGGTGGTTGGTTTTCGCCATTATTCTGCCACTGATTAGTACAGAAATGGTGGAAATCGGCTAATAACTATTAATGACGGAGCGTTCTTCGTTAGGGAAGGGCTGTACCGTGGCCGGTAATGGCATAGTTTCCGCCAGTGTTGCTGTAGCGGCGGCCTGGTCATACAGATTTATCCGTGTGTCTTCGGATGGGTCGTAAGTAGCTGATTAAGGTGAAGTTTAATTTTCTACTAAATTTTTGATGCATAACTTTGTTTTCATGACTGCTTCAATATCATAACTCTGAAAGTCATTAAAACAATGTTGTTTTATTAACCTTATATCTGTTCTGTTCATTGAGCGCATGAACTTTCCTAAAGGAAGTCAAATCATCGAAGAATTCTGTTTATTGATGACTTGTGATAGTAAAATAATGAGCAATAATAATTATGATAATTGAGAGGTAATAAAGTAAAATTTTTTACAAACTAATAGTAACATTTCATATGTTTGTAATTTTTAATAATATCTTTCTTCATTGTTTTTGAAAAAAAATACATTTTTTAGAAAAAAAATTTGGTAATTCTACATTCTGTAACTCCTAGCCTGAAATAATGGTTGTATTTAGTTTTCTATTATATTTCTGATGCATAGTTTTATGTACATGATGGCTTCTACAACATCAGAGCTGTGACAGGTATTAAAACAACGTTGTTTTATTAACCTTACACCTGTTCTGCTCATTGTGCTCATAGACTTTCCTAAAGAAATCAAATCACTGAAGAATGCTCTTTATTGATGACTTGTGATTGTAAAATAATGAATAATAATAATTTTTATAATTAAAGGAAAAAAAATGACATTTATTACAAGCTAACAGTAACATCTTATGTTTGTAAGTTTTAAATAATGACTTTTTTTAATTGTTTTTGAAAAAAAAAGCATTTTTTTCAGAGAAGAGATTTTGTAATCCTACATTTTATAATTTCTTCCTTCTTATCAATGTTTTAATCTTATCAGTAAAAATTTTAAAACAATTATGTACGTTCCAAAAATTTTCACGACATATCTTACCTTTCGGCTTACAGAAGAATAATCTTCTACCACGGACACCCCTCCTTTCCACCCTGTGTTCATGGAATGCTGACCTCATGGTCCTGAGTCATTGGGATCGCGCTGACCATGTAGTAGTCGCACGGGGAGCACATACGCGTACAGGCTGTCTTCTCACTAGCTAAGAAACGTGTTTGATTAACTTAATTCTTTCACATTGTATGGAGCATTATCTCATTTTTCCATCTCACTGCTTTATATATATGGACACGCTCAAGCAGTTTGATTTATGTGGAGCTCCGCACAATATCAAAGTCCAATTCTATTGTTTAATTCCATTGTTAGAACGATACGTCAGCCAGAAAGTGATAACGCAATCGATAACGATAAAAAAAGCCACACGTGAAGGTTGTTGTTGCAGAGCGAAGGTTCCTTTTCGTTTCGTTTCGTCCAGCAATGTGAACGCAATGATAGCAAATTGATTCGATTATCAGTTGTTTCTTTTGACATCACATTAAAATTATGCGATTGACGCGTGCCTGATATTTTGTCTTTGAGAGGTTGCAGTGTAGTGATACTGCACTTTAATCTCTTTAAATTTTTAGGTCAGTCATCTTTGAAATCTTACAACATGGAAAGTTTTGTACCTCGATGGTATCATTCCCAATGCGAATGAATCACTCATGTCTCACATTTTTTTCTTGGATATTATAATGCTGCAATTCACACAGTAGTCCCACGAGTTTCTTGAAATAAATCAATTTTTTACAGTTTAGAGTTTTAGCCTAAAAAAAGACCATATTCATGTAACACAATAATATAAGTTATCTTTCAAGGGGCCTAATTTATTCTTTTATTTGATGCCATTGCGTCTTGACTTAATAATATAAATATTTACAAAAATTCCGACTATATATTAAAAAATCTAAAACCATTTCTAACTTGCAGTTCGATTACACAAAAAAACCCAGTCTTCTTTTTACAGAAAAAAGACCAATAATGACTTGTTCCAACTTTAAACATGATTTCAGCTCCTGCTAGCAGTTAATAACATATGACTGGATCCCAGAATAAGAATAGTGATTTGTCAGGCAAGTTAGAAACTACAATCCTCTGCGTCACAGTGTTTCTTATTCAGATTAAAGTAAGAAAAACGTTTTTTGTTTTGCAGATATGTGAATTTTGCTTTTTGTGTTGAAATCAACTTTAAGTTTTCTTTAAAATGGTATGTAAGGGTTTACATTTTGTGATAAGTAATATTAAACAGAAGCATGCAAATTTAGAAAACGTAACGATTTTCAAAAGTGTCCACAATTTTGGCACAATTGTATATAATGTAGAGAAAGTAAAATAATCGCCAAAGAATTCAGCCTCTAGATTTTGATGAATCTCCGCGTTTTAGATTTTGGGCAAACATATGTCTTTGAACGACAAAGATGACCCAAAAAACGCCTTGAGCTAGACGATTGAAATTTGGCATACGAGCTTAAGTCAAATGTGAAAATTTCTACTAAATTTTAAGTAAAATATGTTCACAGAAAGTCTGATTGTTCGAATGTAAGACAATGCAGCGAGCTAAATTGATAAAATTCGGTATATAATTTAATATCTGTATTGTAGACACCTATCAGTATTTAAAGTAAAATCAAGGTCGGGTTGATTGTCAATCAATCTGTACTTTCAGAAATATGTAAAAGCGATAATTCCAAAACTCAATTGCATAAATATATTAAATAATTTGGCATGAAATTTTGTGACTAAAAATGCGGTTCTGTGTCAGATTTTTGTTTCAACCAGTGCAGATAAACGTGTCTAAAACACAAATTCGAGTTTTGAATACTATTAAAGCATGTCATGGATTAATCGCCAAGTAACTCGCCAAAGATGACTGGTTATATTCAATAAATATGTTAGATTTCATCCCAAATTTAATATTTTGTATTATACAGCGTTTTGTGGCATGATATGTCTATTAGAGAGTATGCGAAAAAGTTTTGGGGCAATTCCTAATCTGAAATATTATGGACAAACGTTTTTTTTTAAAGTTGCGCATTCAAAGTATCATTCCACAGTTACTTGATCTCTACATGCCTGAGCTTTGTTTATTGACCTTTACAAAATTGCGACTCAAGCATTATTCTTTTTATATTCTTGTCACTTTGAGCTTTTTATAATAAGAAAAGTTATTATTGAATTGCATCATTCCAAACTTAGGACCGACGCGTATCTCATATTTCTTAGATTGATGATAGGTAGGTATCGGATCAATTGACTGACGTTGATTGATTAACCTTAGATACGTCATCAATGCTCACCTGCTCTTCGTTGCTTTCTATTCTTGATAAAGGGTTTTTATAGGAAATATTGGCGAAATCGATACGGTGGTTATATCTGTGGGACTCTGATATGGTATTCCCTAAGAGAGAATGCATAGTAAAAAAAGAATTTCTAGCTTTCTCTCGAACATCGCAATTGGGGATTTGGATTGGCGATCGTTAGTGACGTATCAAAGAATACTGAGCTTTCATTTAAAATTAAAATTAGCGAAATCCTAACAGTAATTGGAGTTAGAGAATCGACTCTTGTTTTTAATCAATTAAAAAACAGTATATTGATTTGAGCACTTGGGGTAATCAAAATTCAGATTATCTGAAATGCCCTACTTGAATAATGAATTTTTTTTTTTGGTAAAATTAACAAAATTGGTATAAGGGTTATATCTGAGGGACATTATTATAGTATTAAGAATTAAGTTAATAATGTATCATGAATTTTAATAAGATAACACAAAATTTAAATGTTTTTTTTATTTTCCCGTAAAAAAATATAAAAATAAAGCATTTCAAATGTCAAAAATTTGCTCTCGAGATTTTGATGAATTTCTACCATTTCGGAGCTCCCTAAGTTCGAATTATGCATTTTTAATCATGGCCGTATGTGAACAAGGTAACTCCAAAACACTTTAAACTAGGCAGTTGAAATATATGTGGTTGCTAAATTTGTTGAGATTTAGGAGCTTTTAGATGAAATTCGGTGAGAGGAGCTTTGTCAATTTGGCTGTCAGATTATAAGTAGACACGATAGCTTCAAAACGAGAAGTTAAATAAATAAAATTTGGTACACAGATTTCCTATCTATATTATAGATGCTAATTTTGTAATACAGATGAAATTTCGATCTACATTATCTAGTTTATATTAAGTTTTATCTTACTTGATCTGTATTAAAGCTGAAATTTTGTGTCAAATTTTTCGCCAAGTTGATTATCTATTGATCTGAAATTCTGCGTGATGTAAGCTCGATAATTCAAAAATGTAGCAACTTAATTAAATGAAATTTCATACGCAGTTATAGTACTCATTCATTTCTTATTAAATTTATACAAAATATGTTAAAGAAAACTGATTATCTATTACATACTTTCTCCTGCACATGTTGTTAGTTCTAATGGCACTTGGCGCTGACTAAAGAGTCCCTGCGATTTAATCCGAATTTTTTGGGTCTTTGTTTTTTTCAGTAGCGCCATCTAGGGGCAAGAGTAAGAGTTATCAACTCACGAGTCACAGCCCTTTTTACGGGGGCGAACTTCATTCATATATTTCTTTCCTTCCTCCACAAATTATAATTTAGACCTGGATTAGAAAAAGATCATCACTGAAAGCACCCCAAGTGGTATTACTCTCGACATGGAGGACTTTGTGGTCACAAAATATTCATACATCACCGCAAACGAAGGTCTTCGTCCATGCTGGGTTCGAACTTGCAACCCATAGAATGCGAACCCAAAGCCTTACCAACCAAGCTTTCCGGTCTACTCCTGAATATAAAAGCTATTAATCAAAAATAACATAATAAAGACGTTTTATAATCGATCTTTATTCTGTCTCAATACAACTGTAATTCTGTCTCAAATTTTTGTTCCTATTGGTGTATAAAAAAGCCTTCAAAATGCATATTTGATTTTCTATTACTTGTGTATTAACCGCACGCCAGAGATTAATAATCAAAGAATACATGCTAGATTTCATTTAAAAAAAATGTTGGAATGTCACTAAGGATCAATCCTTTATAAATATAGTACCCCAATGGCGTGTATTTAATATACCAATACCGATTTTCCTTTCTTTACTAAGAAGTACCCAATACTCATGTGTGAAAATAAAAATATGAGCACAATTTTGCCCGTGTCCAGATTTTTATTCGGGATTGAGAAAAAGGATGAAGGGTGCAACAAAATTTTGAAAAGAAGTATGAAAATCAATAGTGACAATATACCAATTGTCATATAATATATATTGCATATCAACTGCTTTTCTTTTAAAGCTGTACAGAAATGACATAATATGTTGTTGCTGTTATTTTAGTTGCTTCACTTTTCGTTCAGCCTTGCAATGTCCCAGAGCCAATTCAAGGGAATTTTATTGTTCAAAAACGATAAAACTAATAAAATTTACTAATTTTTTAAAGCTTTATCGTATAGGAAGAATAAAATTTCAACGTTTTAGATTTCTCTGAATTCGGGAAACATGTTTTTAGGAAGTATTCTTCTGTCTGCCTTTTGTCTGTGACAAAGATAACTCAGAACAGCATAGAGCAAGATGTTCGAAATTTGGCATATGGTCTTTTCACCAAATATGTAGATTTCTGTCTAATTTTGAGTACAATATGTTCAGATGAAGTCTATGTGCCCGGATGCACGAGTATAATTTGACATGATAACTGGGAAATGAAGAGAACTAGGTAGATAAAATTCGATACACAGAAGGAATATCTTTAGTCTAGACAAATATCACATTTTGAGCCAAATCTTTTAAGATGTTGACTGTTTGTTAGTCTGTTTAGTTTAGTTTAATTATTTTAACGTCCCGTTTAAAGCAAAACGAGGGCTATTTTGGGTCGGACCTCGTAATTTTGAACAAAGATCAGATGACGAGGACGACATCTGAACTGGCACCCCCCCCCCTCTCCACACCACACTAGCGGGAGGACTTTGGCCTGACAGATTTAATGTGCAAGAGACCCCCTCACATGACGGTTCTTCGGCGGAATCGAGGCTCGAACCTGAAACCCTCCAGTTCCGAAGCCGAGATCTTACCACCAGGCCACCGCGGCCCTTGTTAGTCTGTTGGCAAAAGAATAAAATGCAATAAGTCAAAGACGCAATAATTTTAATATATCGATCTTGGCATGGAGTTTTGTGACTACAAATGCAGTTCTGTATCGAATTTCTATTTGAATCGGTTGGTTAAATTATCTTAAGCTAAAATTCGATTTTTGGATATTAATACAAGCCCACCATTGTTTAATTGTTACATAACTCGGCAAAAATGACATGTTAGATATAGAAAAAAATAAGATAAATTTCCGTCGGCACTTAATATTTCGTAACTATTGTACTCCAATGCCAAGTAAGACCTTCTCTGCATGATAATTTTATTAAAGAGTGACTGAGAAAGTTTCGAGGAGACCACTCGACTGTTAGTTTTATTCAGAAATTCATATGCTGAGAACTATAACTAAGTTAAAGTACCTGTTATAATTACAAAAACTTAGTTTGAATCTTAATATGGACACACAAATGTAGACTACTAAGAGAGTTTTGAATTAACTTTTCACTTAAGACATTTCAGAATTACTTACTGTAATTAGATGCAAAACATTAATAGATATCCATGGCTTGACAGATGGAAACGTTTTATCTAAATAATCAGATTTCTCTCCCATTAATTTATTAATTAGAATCGCAGTACGTAGATTCGCTCTTGCCTTATATGTCATTTGTAGGCGACATTATCAATGCCACCTGCCTGGCATTATAGTAACACATTGCATTTTAATCCTATTTTAGCTATTTTTAAAACGCTATAACTGAGCTAATGGCTCTATTCTGTGCCCTCTACAAAATTTCACTTTCAAATTAGAGGAAATTTATTATCTATTCCGAAAGCACGAGTGCTTTGGAAACACTTTCACATTGTCACAATCGAATGTAAAGTTATCAACTAGCTTTCATTATGATAGATCGTACTGAATTTATTCCTATACATTATCCATACAGGATCAAGCAATAAATGTGCAGCGATATCACGCGAAATAGAAAAACTGATAGAGAGAATTGTATCCTAGCTCGATTACTCTATTCTTCTCCGAATCCTTATCTTACTGCTATTAAGTAAGTTAGTGTTGCGTTTCTTCTATAACAATAACCTGAATAAAGTGACGCATGAAATCCTTCGAAACAAGAATGATTGCAACTTATTATATCGGGTGCATAAACACGAATCTGTTCATTTTTAACGGATAGCAGGCCTGTAAAAAAATCTGGGAAATTATATTTGAATGGTTTGAATCAATTTTTGCAATTGGTGTGTAACCTTTGTAATATATTGTTACAGAATTTCACTAGAACGGGTTCCTTTGGTGTAGTGGTGGACGTATGGTTTGAGTAAACACAATGAACTGTCCTTCGTGTACATAATTGTAGTCGAAAAACAGCTACTATATTTATGTACACCAAGAAAGGATAGCACAAAGATGACAAATATATACAGTGAAGACGAATATACTGTAGCACACAACAACAATAACCCACAAGTAGAAATCCAGTTCTGACAAGTCCACAGCACACAAAGCGGCCAGTCAGGATTCAGTAGAAAAGGCGATTATCGGAGCTTCGCTCTACGGTCTCTCCAGACGACTGAAATACTCAATCTCCAACTCTTCTAACATTAGCTGACGACTCACTACTTTAATACATGACTACTCCTCAGTGCAGAATTACTCACAGCTTGAGAGTGTCGGACTTTTATAGTTCTTGGAAGGCAGGGCTAGAAGTTTCTGGGCAATTGGAGCGTATCTCTGTTCCTAATGGATGGATCGGAAAAAGTCTCGAATTTTCGAGTATTATCCATTTTGTCACCAATGTCGACAAATTCGTCGCCAAGTTGTCAAGTTTATCGCCAACTTCTGGGACATAAATGGTGAATGTGATGCCAGATAGCCTTCAATACAGATCAGTCTTTCTTATGAAGATAGGGCCGCGGTGACCTGGTGGTAAGATATCGGCTTCGGAACCGAAGGGTTTGAGGTACGAGACTTGATTCCTCAGAAGAACCGTCGTGTGAGGGGGTCTCTTGCACGTTAAATCTGTCAGGTCAAACGTCCTCCCACTGGTGTGGTGTGGAGAGGGGGTGCCAGTTCAGATGTCATCCTCGTCATCTGATCGTGTTCAAAATTACGAGGTCTGTCCCAAAATAGCCCTTGTGTTGCTTTAAAACGGGACTTTAATATAACTAAACTAATTTCTTATGAGGACATTATTCGTGCGGGAAAGAAAAATTACAGGTTTGTAAAAGAATATAACATCGAAAACATATAGAGAGCATTTACGGGCAAAGTTTTATTACATCAATTTATTGCACATACACGCACTCACACATAGATATGCACGCAATTTACAAAGAGTTATTTCGTTATTTTAAAAATAAGGTTTCAACACCACCTAACAAAGAACATGGAAGTATCAAAATAAAATTCCAAATACAATTTTACAATTTTTTACGTATTATTCGTTGCAAATTCTTACCAGATACAATCGAAATTGACTGCTTTATCAGCTATTAATCAATCATGCATTTCTCAATATCGACATGTTCTTGACATGACCTAGAAACCAGGAATTTGGGTCCCATATAAATTAAAGAAAAAAAATATAGAACGTCGAAAAATAAATATAAACTGTTCTTTCAAAGGACATTTAGATATTACATGAAGTCACATTTGTTTATCCCCATTGATTAGGAATCTTCTCGATACATATAGAGATCATACAGTTACGGTTAAAGTTAAAAATATCACTTGAGACAGAACTTCGATTTTGCTTCTGCATGAGTATAGTTTATCGTCCTATATAATTTTTAGGAAAACAACTATTTGTGTTTTGCTTCATGGGAAGTAAGAGCAACTTCCAACAGTCAGCTCAATCACAATAAATATTATTGAATCAATTTCTGAAAAACACTGATTGAGAGCACAGCAAGAATATATAACCATAAAATTATTATTCCATTTTATTCATATATATTAACTCCTTAATATAGGACATCACTTGTGCTTCTAAAATGGCGAAATTAATTCGAGAAATCAATCTCATTGCTGAAGCTGAAGACTTTCAAAGTTTCTCTGGGTGATATAACTTGCAATTAAATATTTTGTGTAACTTGGTTTTAACGGCTTCTTATGCAAAATTTGGATAGGAATTCAATTTGAGCTCTTTTAGAATCTTCATACAATTCTGCTCATTATGCTGTGCATTTTCTTAGTTTTCTGACATATAACAAACGGCAAAATATCGTCCGCACTTTTCGTCAGCAATTTTTCGTTTCTACCCTCAAGAACTGGCGAAGCAAGTTTTTTAGTCATCATCAACCTTTTTTTAACCAGCTTTGAAATGCCGACAATAGTGACGGAAATATTGTCTACAGACGAAATTCAACCAATCACGTGAAACTTTGAAGTGACTTCACACAAGTAAAGTCACTTTCGTTGTCGTTTGCTGACGAAAAGTTCGGTCAATATTCTGCCCTGTGATAAGGCCTTATCTATATCATAGAAAAGAACTGCAAGGTTTAAAAACGAGCTCACTTAAAAAATTATTTCATCATTGCTTGATGCTTGATTCTGAAGTTAAACTTTAATTTTAATTATAACAGATTTTTAAATTTCTTTTCAAAAACATGCATGATAGAGACCTGTTCAACTTAAAAATATATCATCTTGATCATCAACAGTGACAAAGAAAATCTAATTTGGAATTTTACTAGTGATAATGACAGTGGATTGGGTTTATCATCAACAATGTAATATATGTACACATATTTTTACATACTTAACATATTGAATTGACTTGATCACTAATGATCAAATAAGAGAGTGGAATTCCACATGAATCTTTTATTTACACGTTGTTACGGATTTCCTATCCTTAAATCAGTCGGGTTCGTTTTTTTTACCTCGTATATAGTGGTTGTGTATGATCTTAGAGATGATGACACACACAAAATGACCAGTCTTTTAGTAGACGACACAACACAGGCGTTTATTTACAGGACGGACAGGACAGCGCACATACGACAAATATTCACAACACAACTATGTACAGGAGACAACTATATACAGCCGAGACGAACACACAGGACAGCACACTGCAGATAATAGTCCACAGGCAGAAATTCTGTAGTGACAATGTCCACAGCAAACAGAGCGGCCAGACAGGATTCAACCGGAGAGGGAATCTTTAAGGGATTCACTTTACACCACGTTGGTCTCTCCAGAACAAGCTGAACTATTCCTCTGTCTTTTCTTGCCTTCGCTGTCGACTCACTACTTCGCACAACGGGAATATTCCTTAGTTTGGGACAGCTCCGTTCCCGACGGCGACACAACGGGCTACGGCACACGACGCAGGCTTCGTCAGTATATGCCATACAGCAGTCCTCCGTTCAGGACTCCTCAGTTCAAGACCTCTGTATCTCTAGGTCTTCTCGATTAATTCCAACACGTTACTTGTCTTCTTCGTTTAACACAAGATCGTTCAGCTTCGGCTTCTCTCCACTGCCGCACTTCGGCTTGACCGCGACCATCGTAAACAAGGCCTCACAACTCCCAACGCGTTCAGCCCGTGACGTCACGATTGAAGACGGATTGTCTAGAAAATTCTAAACGCAAGTTGTATGATAGAGTACGGTAAGTTCACGGTGGCTGTAGTCGTGAAGTGCGGTGAGTGTGTTATTGGTTATGTTTGAAAGTGTTCTGAGCCTTTTTTTTCATATTAATTTTAATTTATCGTAATAAAGAT
This sequence comes from Argiope trifasciata, assembly GCA_026543055.1. Lineage (NCBI taxonomy): Eukaryota > Metazoa > Arthropoda > Arachnida > Araneae > Araneidae > Argiope > Argiope trifasciata. The sequence goes on along the minus strand of JAPMOQ010029703.1, from coordinate 5,087,605 downwards.
GCCTAGTACGTGCTGCGTTCCTAATTGTAAAAGTAATTATCAAATTTACTTTTAAAAATCTGATAATAAATCAATAAAAAGGTAAGATATTTCACTTACCTATATCATTTTGGGGCGCCGGTATGTAGAGAAATGTCAATAATACAATCCATGAACGGTTTAAACGTTATTACGACGTTTATTTCTTTTCATAACACAGACACACACACATCACAAAGAAAACACACTCAATACACCTCAACACATAACAATATCAGGTACACATTACAAATTGAACCTTTCGGTTCGAATATTCAATATCTACTGAATTACAATTGGCGCTGCAGTCGCCTAACGTAACTCATCCAAAATGGGCGGGGTTTCGACATTCTCCCACCTTTGGATTTGAAGGTATCCTTATAATCCAAAATACAATGAGGTTCTGAAAAAAACTAAAACATAGAAATTAGCAATACAACATTAATTAGTGATTTAAACAATTAATTCAATGAAGAAATATTTAAAGTCTTAAAAGAGTTCTTTTTAGTTAGAGTCTCTATGATAGTCTCTTTCTGAGTTTAAGTGCTCGTCCATAACGAGAATAACGCACTTCTTGCGAAACAGGAACAGAGTCTTGGGCACGACAAGGCATCTCCTCCTGTTGTTCACCAACTAAATTGTTCACAGGCGGAAAGTCATTTGAAGTCACCTCTAAAGGATAAAGTCGTTGAATGGGTCTTAGGAACCTTCCAGATTGGGTTTTAAGTTCAACAAGACGCACCCTTCCATCTTTGCCTGGAATTGTCTTTTCCACCTTTGCCAAAGGCCAGTTGATTCTTTTGCTGTTGGAATCTCCGACGAGAACAAGATCTCCTTCCTTGATTGAGGACTCTCTTTTGACTTTGGAATAATCTTTGAGCAGTCCTAAATATTCGTTTCTGAAACGTAATTTCAGATCTTTGCGTAATTTCAATCGATAGAGATATCTCTTGTTCAATTTTTTGGAATCAAGAGCATCGAGTTCTGGCACACCAACCTCTTTAATTTCATGTAGAAACATAGAAGGTGTAAGTGCTGATAGGTCGTTGGGATCTTCCGAAACGTAAGTTAACGGTCGAGAGTTTATCATTCCCTCGGCTTCGCACAGCACTGTAGTTAACTCTTCATCATTCAAATAAGCTTTTCCTAGAACTTTTCTGAGAATAACTTTTAACATTCCCACAAGTCTCTCAAAGAAACCTCCCCACCAAGGGGCGGAGGGGGGATTGAATTTCCAAATAATTCTTTTACCTAGAGCAAAATCTTCAACTTTACCCCAATCTATGCTCTTGAAGAGATTTGCTGTTCCTACAAGATTGCTACCATTATCCGAATACACCACTGATGGGTGTCCTCTTCGAGAAATAAATCGGCGAAAGGCCATTATAAAATGGTCGGTGGATAGAGATGACACAATCTCCAGATGCACAGCTCGGTAGATGGCACAGGTGATTAGTACCACCCAACACTTTTTATCTCCTTTTACAAAGAAAGGTCCACATAAGTCCACACCTATTATTTCAAACACAGCCGCATCCCTGACCCGATCTTCTGGGAGTGGGATGTTCACAGTTTCTAAAGGTTTTGAGAAAAATCTTTTGCACTTTGTACAATGTCTGATAGTATCTCGAACAGTCTTTCGGCTTTTCACTATCCAATAGAATTCGCGGAGGTGTGACATCAACGTTTGGGTACCGGCATGATGCAGTTCGATATGTTTGTCCATTATCAGTTTCTTAACTATCTCGTGATTGCTTGGCAACAAAATGGGGAAACGAAAAGTTTCCAAGTCTTTTCTTGATGTTATTCTAGTCTCAACGCGTATTAGACCATCAATGCCCTTAATAGTACGAAAATTCAGTTTGTCATCGGTGAAAGATTCTCTTTGTACTTCCTTTAATACGAATTTTTCGGAAGTTTCTATTTCTTCTACTTCTAATTTTCCCTTCTTTCTATCTCTAGGATTTCTTTGTAAGTTTTTACAAAATCGTAAGACGTAGGAAAAGATTCGTACGATCTTATTGAAGGACGATATTTTCTGGAAAACTTCAAATCGATTGGACGTTATGTTTATTGCTGATATCACAGTCCTTTTCCGTTCTGAAAGAACGACTTCAATATCTGGAGAAAGTTCACTAGCTGGCCAATCTTCGACCGGGAGCTTTAACCACTCAGGTCCCTCCCACCATTGGGATTTCAACAAATCTTTGGGATTGCATCCCCGTGAAGGCAAATCCGCAGGGTTATATTTACCTTGAATATGCCGCCAATCTTCAATATTAGTTAACTTTCTAATCTCATTTACTCTGTTTGCAACGAACGTGGCCCAATTGTCAGTCTTTGTTATCCAGTACAAAGCGTTCATTGAGTCAGTATAAAAGAAAGTCGGCAAGTTCTTTAAATTTAGATCTTCCTTAACAGTGTAAGACAGTCTGGCTCCGATAGTACACGCAAGGATTTCTAGTCTGGGTATTGTTATCGGTTTTAGGGGAGCTACCTTCGATCTAGCTTGCAATAGTTGGCAGTTAACTATTCCATCTTTAACGTTTCTGACAAAAATCGAAGCCGCGTAAGCAGACTTACTCGCGTCCACAAACACATGCAAGGACGTATTCTCATCTATTTCGGGTATTCGTCGCGGAATTTCGATTTCATTCAGATATTTTAATTCACTAGCCCATTTTAGAAATCTTTTCCCTAAATTTTGATTAAGTTCTGTATCCCAATTAATTTTTTCCTTCCAACATTCCTGCAAGATTAACTTGGGTATTAGAGTAACAGGGCAAGTAAACCCAATGGGATCAAAAATCCGACTTAGCAATGATAAAACGGATCGTTTACTGAGGAAAAATTGATTTTCTTCCTTTATCTCACAAGATAAAGTATCACTGTTCAAATTCCATTTAAGTCCTAAGACTGAAACGATTTCTTTATAATCTTCTTCCGACATGTTCAAAACCGAAATTTCCTCATCATTTTCCGGCCTGTTATGCCTCCAACCCCTAAGATCAAACTGTGCAGATGCCATTATATCTTTTGATATTGAAATGAAGGAATTAACTTCTTCGATAGTATCCATACTAGCAACGCAATTATCAACATACATAGAATTTCTAAGTTTTAGAGCTGTTTCTCTTTTTGATTCCTCTACATTTTCTAAGTGATAATTGATAGTTGCGGCGAGTAAAAATGGGCTGGCATTTACGCCAAAAACAACTCGACAATGAGAATATACGATAAGCCTCTTAGTATCACCCTCCTCCCACCATAAGAATCGTAGGAATTTCTTGTCTGAGGGATCAACTTTTATTTGTTGAAAAGCTCGGCGAATATCCGATATAACCCCAAATTTCCCTAGTCTAAAGTTATTAATCAGTTTAGGGATCAGTACTAAGTTGTTTGGCCCCTTTTCAATACATTGGTTCAAGCAAACCGAATTTTGCCTATCCCTTGCAGAGCCGTCAAACACCGGACGAATTTTTGTAGTAGAGTTTTCTTTAAAAACCGGACGATGAGGTAAATAATGCCCCTTTTCTTTAATTAATTCTTCCGCATCAACAGGTTCAATTAATTTTTCAGCTTCCCATTCTTTGAATACGTTTTCGTATTCTTGTAGACAATTTCTTTTTTGAAGAGCTTTAACGCAAGATTTTAACCTCCTTTCAGCAACGTTTCTATTGTCTGGCAAATCAGGATGAACTTCTAACCAGGGGAGTGTCACCTGATACCTACCGTCTTCATCCCTTTTTAACGAACGAACAAAATGATCTGTTGCTGTTTGTTCAATTTCCGCTCGCGTTTGAGAAATATTCGGCTCCGTAATTCCGAGAGAATCAAGCGACCATAAGTCACAAATTTTGGAGTCACTAACATGAAGGGACAAAAGCGCTTCATCCGCGCCAAGATTCTCACCCGTTTTCCCCATTAACGTCCAACCCAATTTGGTCTGCATGGCTACAAGTCCATTTGTTAATTTTTTTATTTCTCCTGTAAATAATTCCCCGGCATAGTTCGCGCCAATCAATCCGTGAATCTCATTTGCATCTTTATCAAATAAACATAAGTTTTCATTTACAGTTAAATCACTTGGATAAATTCCGTGCGCTTTAAATGAGTCAATAATTTTCTTATTATCCAATTTCGGAATCGGTGTACAGATCGTTTTTTGTTCCAAAACATTTAAAGTGCAAGAAAAACTATTATCCAAACTGTTTAAATTGATGACATATTTTTTATGCGATTCTTTTTTCTTTATCCCTCCAAATAGACCATGAACAATAATTTCCTGTCCAAGGCTCTTTAATTCAAGTTTCTGCACAGCAAATGCCGATAGATAACTGGCAGAACAGCCAGTATCTATCAACATTCGAATCAAATGATTTTTTCTTCCCCCCGAAACATTAACTACAAGTGTTTGTAACATAATTTTCTCCCCCCCAGTAGAATTTCCTAAAACGTAATCCTTGTCTGTTTTATTATTAGAAATATCCGAAACATTTTTTTTCTTTATTTTTTGTTCCCGGAAACACATGATGGTAACGTGTCTCCCAGAGCAAAAACCGCATTTCAATTTTGCCCTACAATTGGATGACAAATGTCTTATTTTTATTTTATCATTTAAGCAACGAAAACAAGAGCCAGACGCCTTACATATATCAATTTTGTCTTCGATGCTTAGGCCACTATCGCATGAAGCAGAGCAATGTTCATGAGATTTACAAAATATGCATTTTTTATTTTCTTTTAATATTTTTTCTTCTGGCGACGATTCGTTTATCAAAGCAGATGCAGTCTGACCTTGTGACCTTGGATTGGTATTACTCATTCTATGTGTTTTGACTTCCTGAGGAAATGGATTTATATTTATGTACGTTATTTCTCTTGCTATTAGTTGAGAGGATAGAAATTCCAATAGCTCATCAATTACAGACAGTGTAGCGCTTTTGGTTCTTTTATTAAACTCTAACAACAAATCTTTGGGTAACAATTTTGTTAAAATAGGAACTAAAATGTTCGAATATGTTTCCTTCTTAACTGATAAACATTCCAAGCTTCTTATATTTTTCTGAATATGATCAAACATGTTTCGGAATGTTTTGACATCATTGGAGTTCTTTAGTGGGGGCGTATGAATGAGTTTTTCAATAAAAACATTAATTAAAATGTCTTCATTTCCAAAACGTTGCTTTAAGAGCTTTATTGCGTCGTCGTAATGCTCATTTTTTAACGAAAGGCCATCTATAACGCTAAGAGCCGGCCCCGCTAACAATGATCTCAAATAAACGAATTTGTCTATTTTGCTCAAATTTTCGTTTTTATTGATTGAAGAATCAAAGCAATTCCAGAAATTTGTCCATTCTGCGACATCACCATAATATTTTGGAATTGTCAATTTTGGTAATTTCACGCGATCTTTTTCCATTCCTTGAATGAAAGAAGTAGAATTTTGAGATATTATTTCATTGGAAGAAGTATTTGACACAGTTTCTTTATTTAAATTCTTTATGAATCGCAACGTTTTAAATTTTATTTTAGTTATTTTGTCTTGGTATTCTTCGACTAATTTATATTCTTCATCAATATCCTCTACTTTAATGAGGTTTCCTATTTGAGCATCGAGAGTTTTTAACTCCTCAATTTTGTTGTATAAAATTTCTAGTGCTTCTTCTAATTCACAGACAGCAATGTCTGGGGAAATTAGATCGTTTTCTATTTTTGCCATGTGTTTGGTGATGGATGCTCTGACCGCGCCTCGTCTCCTTTTCAATCTGTTTAACTCGTCCTCGGCCATATCAATAAATGTGTTTTTATCGTTTATCTCAGCTTTAAATATGTGAGTGTGTGTGTTTTCTATTGGTTTTAATATGTAGCGTCTATTTCTTTTTCATTACAGATCAATGTAAACAATACATATAAAACCTCTCAAAAAGTCAATAAAAATTTCTCTATATCAATAATGGCAGTCCCTGTTCGGGCGCCAAATATCAAATTTACTTTTAAAAATCTGATAATAAATCAATAAAAAGGTA
>JAPMOQ010029703.1:5032195-5066558 GCA_026543055.1 Argiope trifasciata | reverse complement strand
AGTAGCTGGAGAAAAGCTATTTGAACTTCTTAAGAAGAACGGCTTGAAATTCAAAAGCCAAGTTATAGATATGACACTAGCTGATGGCCAAATTCAGAAAACGGAAATACTCACTACAACTGTAGACATTACGGTTAAAGGTAAAAGTATTCCGACAGAGCTCATTGTATTGAAAAACGCTCGAGGAAACAGAACTCTTCTAGGTGTTGACATTTTGAGTAAAGCAGGAATCGTCCTAGATCTCTGCAACAGGCATTGGTATTTCTCGGAATCTCCGCGAATCAAATATGATTTTATTAAAACACCACCTGACATAAACGCCCTGCAGGCAGTTCCTACTACTCCAAATCCCTGTGATATTCGTGAAAATGAAGGAACAAATCTTTCGCATGAACAAAAACGTCGCCTCAACTCCCTTCTCGTAGAATACGAGACATGCTTTCAACCAGGGGAGAGCCTACACCTTTCATCGAACACAAAATTGATACTGGAGATAAGTTTCCTGTTGCAGTACCTCCTTACAGGTTGTCTCCTGCCAGACAAGAGATTTTGAAGAAGGAAATTGATTCACTTTTCGCCTCTGGTGTAATCGAAGAATGCGATTCTCCCTATGCCGCTCCAGTAGTGCTAGTTCCAAAACCCAACGGTGATTTTCGACTTTGCGTGGATTACCGGAAGCTCAATGCGGTTACAAAGCCTGATCCCTATCCTCTTCCGCGAATGGATGACCTATTGCAAACCGCAAAACAAACAGCTTACATGTCTACCATTGATTTAAAAAGTGGATACCATCAAGTTCAAATGTATCCTCCTGACAAAGACAAAACTGCATTTGTTTGTCAATTTGGAATTTACAGATTTACAAGGATGCCGTTTGGATTAAAAACAGCACCTGCGACTTTCCAAAGACTCATGGACATTTTCCGAAACGGCCTTAAAGTCAAGACTTTAGCATATTTAGATGATTTGATTGTTATATCTTCTACATTTGAAGAACATCTTGAAGATTTATGTCAAGTATTTGATCGCCTGAAATACTTTAAATTGCATGCTAATAGAAACAAATGTAATTTCGCTTGCCCCAAAGTAAAATATTTAGGTCACTATATCACCAAGGCTGGTATTGAAGTTGATCCTGCAAAAGTTGAAGCAATAGTAAAAATTCCTCCTCCCAAAAACACAAAACAAGTCCAAAGTTTTTTGCAAACCTGCAGTTGGTATCGTCGTTTTATACATCAGTTTGCAGAAATTTCTCGCCCATTAAGCAATTTTACTAAGAAAACCACATGGAAATGGGGCGAAGAAGGGCAGTGTGCATTTGATGCATTAAAAGAAAAACTAATTTCTCCACCGGTTCTAAAACAAGTCGATGACACTAAACCATTTGTTATCCGAACAGATGCCTCAAATTATGCTCTAGGAGCTATCCTTATTCAAGGAAAAGGTGAAGAAGAACATCCCATAGAGTATGCGAGTCGTTTACTTACTTCATCTGAAAGAAATTATTCTACAACCGAGAGAGAAGCATTAGCAGTCGTATGGGCTCTCGAAAAGTTCCGAGGTTACATAGAAGGTGCACAAATTACAGTTGTGACTGACCATCAACCCTTAAAATGGCTGTTGAGTCTGAAATCACCAACAGGCCGATTGGCAAGATGGGCTTTACAGTTGTAATCATTTGACCTGATAGTAGAATACATTCCTGGTAAAGCTAATGTTATAGCTGATATGCTCTCTCGACCTGTATGTGTTCACAAAAATTCTAATTGTGAATTATGCACTATATCTATTGATTTGCCATCAAGAAAGGCCAGTGATATGCGTGAAGAACAGTTAAAAGATGACGATTTGAAGAAAATAATAGACTGTTTCGAAAACAATGATAAAGATGAAAATTTTGCTAACTGGTCAAACCGAGGTTACCTTATGAGTAATGGTTTACTCTATCGCTACTCTCCAGATTCTGAATCTGAAGAAGCACAATTGGTTGTCCCAAAGCAAGAAAGGGAAAGAGTTCTTAGAGAACACCATGATACCCCTACAGCTGGACATTACGGCACTGAAGGTACTTATAATAAAATAGCCTCACGATACTATTTTCCTGGAATGAAATCCTACATTTCAGAATGGATAAAGCATTGTCCAGAATGCAGCCGTTACAAGGCTAACAACCAAAAGCCTGCTGGATTGTTAAGAACTCCAGTATATTCTCAAAGATTCGAGATAATTTCGATTGACTTATTTGGTCCTCTACCACGGACGGCTACAGGAAAACAGTGGATTTTTATTGTGGCAGACTATGCTACAAGATGGGTTGAATTATTCCCTCTTGCTCATGCCACCGCGCATGAATGTGCTACAACATTAATCGAAGAAGTGTTTATGCGGTATGGCATACCTAGAAGAATCATCAGTGATAACGGATCACAATTCATTAGTTCCGTACTCCAACAAATCTGTTGTACTCTCAATATAGACCAATGTTTAATTCCAGTCTATTTTCCCCAAGCAAACCCTGTCGAAAGGAAAAACAGAGACCTTAAACCTCGTCTAGCAATACTTGTGGGAGATGAACATGATACCTGACATTCGAAACTCCCTGTAATTCGATTTGCCATGAATACAACTATTTGGGATACTACAGGACATACTCCTGCCTTCCTACAATTTGGAAGAGAACTGCGCACTGTTGACGATGTTGTGCAAAATTTCAAAGCCGTGGTTGAAAATGATAACTTTGTTCCAGAGATAACCCCATATCTCAAAAGATTTACACATATCACTAATGATATACGAGACCGAATAGAAAAGAAGCAAGATCAACGGAAGAAATACTATGATAAAAATCGAAGAACTGTTTATTTTTCTCCTGGTGATAAAGTTTTGGTAAATTTGCATCCCATTAGCAAAGCCAAAAACAAGAAGACCTCAAAGTTTATGCCCAAACGTGATGGTCTATATCTTATACTAACTCAGAAGTCGCCAACATCATATGTTATTTCTAGTCTTGACAAGCCGTCAGAACCGATTGCAACCTATCATGTTTCTGCACTTTCGCCTTTTAAAGATGGGGCTTCAAAGCCAATTGCTCCACTCAGAAAGCGAGGTCGACCACCGAAAATTACTGTGACACCCCATGCCACAAATCAAGGAACTTCGTTTGTGCCAAAATTTTCTCGGCTTAAACCCTTTACCCAGAGAAACCAAAGGCCAAAAACAAGAACACAGACTGCAACAAGAGCTCCTACTTCTAGTACTGGCTACTTGCCGGGACGTCGGTGCAGCCAGAGGGGGAGACTGTAGCACTCTCTCTTTCCCCCTACACTATGATTCACTCATCACACGCCGCCCTCTGGCGAGTGCTTAGAGAGACAGTCAGTTAAGCCTCTGTTATCGTTATGTGTTGACGTGTTTTTTGTCCACTCTCTGTTTGTGTCTGTGTGTAACGTAACCTTATATGTTTAAATAATAAATTATTGTTACACAAGAAGGCTTATCTTAATTAGAACCCACCAACCACCGGTCACAAAGTTATTTTTCTGTTGTCAGGGGTTTCCAGTCAATGTTCACTAAGTTGCCATTGGCAGAATTCAGTCAACGTTTTTGGTGAAGTATTTCAGCTTTAGAGGCAGGAAAAAATTCTAGCATCAGTTTTTTTTTTTGTCAATTTTTGTGGTTTTTTTTAATTGAAACATTTATAGAATTCGCATGCAGAACAAAGTATCACATAATGCTTTCAGAAATAAGTATGCAACACATTACATAAAGAAAAAGGACATCTAACGGTCATGAAGGATTACAGATGTCAACACTAAATTTATAGAAATTTTCAAAATCACTTCTGGTGGAAACAAGATAGCGAAAATCATCTGGAGGCTAATTTATATTAATGCCCTTGAGAACTAGACTTAGGTTCTGTTTTTCTCTGACAAATTTGGAACATAGAAAGAGCATATTTTTAACATTTTCCTAGCCACCAATATTACAATCACAGGAGGATGACGGAAACAAATTAAATTTGTACAAATAATTTTAAAGTTACCATGACCAATGATAAATCGGGTTATTTTGTTATTTGTATAAAAATGAGGCATGACAGTCTCTTATTAAGATATCCGACAACGTTCGAAGGAAATTTTTTTAAAAGATATTTAAAACTATGGTTTTTAGATGTGTTGTTAATCATAATAAAAATATTATAAATAAAAAAATTACTTGAAAATATGATATATTTTGGAAAATAGGAAAATTTGTAGAAAATTTTAACGAGATTTAACCAAAACTGTTAACACTCTACACAAAACTACAATGCAGCTATCCTATTTTTCTTTGTACACAAGTTATAGAATATAATCTATACTTATAATAAAGCTCAATGTGTGTGTGTGTGTGTGTGTTGGCGCTCTACAGGCCAGACCGTTGGACCTACAGCTACCAAATTTGGAACATGTATACCTTAGAGGTCGGGAATGTGCACCTCGGAGCCCTTTTTTTAAATTTTTAATTAGAATTTGAATTAATTAAAATTTAAGCGAAATTTCGACGTTTTTCCGTTATAATTTCCGAAAATATTATTGCACAAACATGATTTTTATATCAATTTAAAGATAAAAAAATTAGCTTTCTAACGATATCAGTTTTTTTAATTTATAACGTAAGCTTCTATTTTTAACGAATTTTTAAAGAAATATTTTAACCATGTTTTTAGCACGTGACTGGATAAAATAAAAGAATGCCGGAAGTTCAAAAAAAAAAAAAAACTATCATCCTAAATCAAGTCTAAAGAAATGATACTTTTAGCACGTGACTGGATAAAATAAAAGAAACATAAAATGTGATATTTTCTAAAAAAATAAATGCAAAGCAAAGGTTTCTATAATCGTTTGTAATATCTAAATCATTTATTCAACAAATGTTTATTTACGGTAAACCTGATCGAATTTAGACAGGATATGCATTGGAATCCCGATTTAATGGCATATTTCTATTATCGTTTGCAATATCTGTATCATTAATTCAATATTTTTTTTTCATTATAAAATATGATAGTTTCTAAAAAAATAAATACAAAGCTAAGGTTTCTATAAAATCTGCAAGAGCACGTCAAAGGGAAAAAATTAGGTTTTATCACCGTGTTGCCATCATTTTGAAGGAAGTTCAAATTTAAAAAAAAACTATAATTGCAAATTAAATCTGAAGAAATGCGACTTTTAGCACGTAACTGGATAAAATAAAAGAAATATAAAATGTGATATTTTCTTTAAAGAATGCAAGGCAAAGGATTCTATGATCGTTTGCAATATTTAAATCATTAATTGAATAAATTATCTTTATTTATACAGGATTGAATTTATACAGGATATGCATTCAAATTCCTTTCCAATGGCCAATTTGTAAAATATTATTAATAGGCATATATATTGTTTAATACTATTAATTTGATCTAAATGAAGTAAATAAAAACGCTTTCTTTTAGAACTTTCCGTCCATCATCTTAAATAAGAAAATAATAAATAAGAAATTTAATAAGAAAATATTAAATTCAGGCCAATCAATGCCTGGAGTTACTTCAAGGCTAATGAATATGTGATTTAATTGAAAATTTTAGAACCCATTACTCATGGCGAACCAGCTGGTCGCCAAAGGCGGCTAGTGATGAATAAAATGAACCAAAAGCTAAGAAACATTTTAGGATCCAAAGACGTTATGGGTAAAAATATCTGTATATATTCATTTTTTCTGTAAATGTACAGTTTGACTTTTATAAAAGCAGTTATAAATGAAAAAGTATTTCACCAACAATAAAACTTTTGCTTCAATTCATTGTCCATATTATTTAAAACATGCGCTGACATTTTCATATAAATACCTCCATTAATTTTTGAAATATCTTGTTAACGGTGGAGAATTTTTATGAAAATTAAAGTTTGGAGAAAAGTGAAGACAAATTTTAGCTGAAAAATATATTTTGATTGAAAGTCCCCTGGATGACAGGCCAGGCCTTCTTTTTCCTAGAAAAGATAGTTTTGGAAAAAAGAAAGTTTGAACTACAAGAAATAACAATTAAAAAAAATGCCAATGTGGTCGACAGCCAGTGATTTTAACATAGTCGGATACCTTAATGGATGGGTAGTCTCTTATTAAGCATGGAAGATTCCTTGTTACGCTCCTTTTATTTGATATGAGATATTCCTGATTCCAAGACTCCACCATTTTTCTTCTCGTAATCTTCTTGTACAAGGAATCAAGAATATTAAAGACAATTACAATTTTGAGCTTAGTGGTTGTCTTTGCAAGCCAATCAACCCTCTCATTTCCATAAATGCCCGTGTGTCCAGGAACAAATGCAAAAACTATCGAGATATTTTTATCTTTCGGGCTTTAAAATTGCTGTTAAATCTTGACAATTATGTCGTTAGACGAAGAAATACACTTCAGAGAATCCAAGGATGAAAGAGAATTGATACAAATAAGATAGTCTGAGATTACCCTAATTTATTCAATGATCCATTTGATGGCGAAATTTAAATATAAAAGCTCAGCTCTAAAAACTATGCATTTATTACGAATTCTAACTTGAAAGTGCTTGGATTCAATACCACTTCTGAAAACAACAAATGCGAAATCAATTTTGCCATCAGTATAGCAAATAACAGGGAAAACATCCTTGGTTTTGTCACTAAATTGAATGTGTGGATATTAACACTATTAATCAATATCCGAAAAAAATTGGATAAAAGAAATATTATATTAGGTCTTGCTTTTATAATTATGTATTTGTATGTGATTTTATATAATTTCATACAGGTATATCATTTGTATAAAATTCTAGACCCAGTTCTAGGGTAAGGGAAAATTGTATTCCTTATAAAATATTATTATATGCCTTTATAAATGTTAAGAAAGGAATATACAGAAGATTCTGTGAATGGCTTATATATGCAACGATATTAAAAAAAGAAATTCTAGCATGAATAGTTTCTCCAAACTATTCTCTAATTAACGAGCCTTGCCCTAGAAATTGGACCACGACAATTGCGTACAAAGTATCAAAATATTAACTATTAAGCAACAAAATACGAGAAAGTAATACTAATTCATTTAAATCAAAAATAAAGCCAAATCTATTTATCTGTATAAAATTTTACATTGTAAGAATTTTTAGCTTGAATTCAATAAACAGTTTGATTTTTAATTTTAAACTAGTGAAGCAAGTGTTCTGAACTTGTAATTCCGTATTCCTGCCATATTACTCTTATTAAGAGAAGTTTGTAGATATTTGAAACGGATGCTAGTCCTATGAAATTTCTGGAAAAAAGTAGTTATTTTCTATAACGAATCGAGATATGAAGATTCTTTTAGAGAATTGTATGTGAAATGCGCTATATAAACCAACGAGGAGCTGAAATGAATAAAACATCTATCTGGAGTTATATTAGAAAATCGAGGGGAGGAGAGCTGTGATACCAAGTAATACTTAATTTGAGATTTTCTGTGCACTTATGTTGTTAATTTCTACAAATTCTCTTTGTAGAAACTAACTTTGTATTCAATTCAGGATTAACTGGCCTAATTTTCTTTACCATAATTAATTAAGAAAGGTAAGGCATTGCGTCGACAACATTGCCAAGATATTAGGTATTCGCTAAGATCCTTTTACGTGTCGTGTGCAAAATACAAGTTGTGACAGGAAAAGAGCAGCGTTCTGCTCTCTTCTCATTGTTTCATCAGTGTTTAGGGACCTCAATTTTGGCTCTGTTCCTGGTTATAACCGCAAAGTATGAACATGATTCGTAAATTGTTCTTGGAGTATGCTTAATATTTTTAAAAGTATACCACACTGAAATGCACAGAATTCCTGTTAAAAATACGAGCAGTTTATAACATACTTTTCTCTAATAAATTCTTGCAGGTCAATAAATAAATGTTCTATTTTAACTTGATACATTACCTGGCAGCTGCTGCTACAATTCGCTGGGCAGCGGCCTTGTTTACATTCTATGTGGCTTGAGCTAAATGGAAAGCTTAGTACTCAATAAGAAATGGGAAAGTATGTACTGTAAAGTAAGTTTCGGTTTAAAAACTTCGTTTACTGGTATTAGTATGCAAAGAAGTGAGTTCATAGAATTCTGAATTATCCGACTCTTTTGTTATCCGGTCTGTCCTTCCACCACATTAGGCCAGATACTCAGGGGTCGGGTAGTTTTAATTTGTTTTTGCTACCTGTGTTTGCTAGAATGAAACACCAGTTCCTTTTATCCAGCATGTTGGACTTCATTAACCATACACTAATCGGATTATTTTCAAAACAATATTTAAGCAATGTACCTGAGGAACCCCATGTTAACCTATAAACGTTTGACAAAAATAAGTGCTTCTGAATTTTTAATGTGTTATTAAATTCTGTGCTACATGTACTAAATTCTGTGCTACATGACACACATGGCAGATATCTGTCATCTAATATATGACGATGTATTTACATTTCAGGCGTATATTTTCAGTAGAAAACAATTGCGTTATTTTCAGTATTTTGGTTGTCATAAAGCCTGACGCAAAATTATTTTTGTTTTAAAGTTTGTCCTAACTTCTATAATCCTAAACTAATACAAACATGAAATATAAAACTTTAACAGGAACATTTAAAAAAGAAAAAGATTCATGTAGGATATTGAGATATTTTAGGGCTAAAAATTTTTTAACTCTCTGCAACCGTAACTGTTTCCTTGGCCCTCTAGCGGCAGCTGACATTAACAGTCAGTCGAAGTCTTGGAAGTAACGCGGGTGAATGTCATGTCTTGCCTTTGTGTTTGTGCTTGTTAAGTGTGTGAATGTGATTTATTAAAGAAATGTTACCAAAAATATACGTCTTGTCACTTTCTACACGGATCATAATAATCTACATTCCACCACAACGCTAATTATAACTATTTAGTAACAAATGAAAAATGAATAGAAGTTTAGGAACTAATTTAAATACAGTTAGCGAAATACATAATAAATTTCGAAACTGCCAGTACAATGTAATAGTGTTAACGAATTATAATAATAATTTTTATGATAAAAATAAAGATATTAAATACATAGGATGAAATTTAATGAGTGATAAAAAAATCTTCTAAAGATTAGCTAAATTTCTAATTTAAGAACTAAAATTAAAACTGTGCATGTAATAAATATGGAGATAAACTTAACTCTCTTACGACGACGGCATAAAGCCAAGCAATTCAATACTTGATAATGCAAAAAAAAAAAAAAAAAAAAATGATTTGAATGTCATTGTAACAATAAAAAGCTTGATAGGAAATAATGAAAACTTTTTTTAAACAATTATAAAAATTCTTGTAGTATTTGGCATTTAAAATTGCCCTCTAAGTAATATTTAAAAGAGAATTTTATAAATTTTCAAAAAGCGATTTTTTTTTTATGCATTAATATTTTTTGGAGGTGTTAGTAGACCGTGGTATGGTTTGGGCCTCAGAACCGGAGGATTCCAAGTTCGAGACACGATTTCACCGAAAAACCGTTATGTAAGCAGACCTGGCGCATTTTAAATTAATCGGTGCCGAACGCCCTCCCACTGGTGTGGGAGTTTGAAAAAGAAATACCAGCTCAGGTGTCGTTCTCGTCATCTGACCGCTTTACAAAATTACCTATACTTTTCAAAATGGCCATAGTGTTGCTTTAAAACGGGACTTTAATAATAACTGAATTAAGCAGTTATTAAGGAAAAACGATAAAATTTCTCTTAAGTGTGAATTATTAAAAATATAATTTGAATTTCAAAAAAAAAAAAATCTTTAAGGCCTGTATTTCCACCCCATAAAGAATATTTACAAGGAACTTCTTAATTCACAGTCAAACGACGTAACCTGAAGAGCGTCAACATGTATACGTACAATACATTTTACTATCAGATGAAAAAGCGGCTAAATTTTGTTTCATTTTTAATTCGAACGCCAACGGTCGAACACATATATTTTCCTTAATTATTACGTTGCATACAAAATACAACAATAACAAAAAAAAAGATTTAAAAAATCAAACATCAAAAGTAAAAAGGAGAGTTTCCTTCTAACGACATTGAAGGACAAACAAAAAAAAAACTTTCATGGTTTCCTTAAACAAGTTGAAATATTCATACCAGATCAGGAAAATTTTAAGTAGAGGAAAAATATTTTCGACATTTCCAACAGCAAAGTTTTAAATGGAAAGCATCTGTATGCATTACATTTTATTATAAACAGCTTACAGGATGAATTTTGTTCCTGTTCTTCAATATAAATTCAGTGAAAAATTCAAATAAAGAAAAATTGATTGAAAATAATTGCAGCGAAAGATAGTTTCAAGTTTTGAACTAAAATGACGGTATCTTAAACTAAGAAAGGCATTTTCAAACTAAAAAAGACAATAACTCATTTTTAACTAGCCGCCTTTAGCGACTAGTTTGTTCACTGGTTATTAATATGTAATTTTTTTTTTTTTTTTTTTTGTAATTTGGTCTTAGTAGCTTCAGCAACAAAATATTTTCTTATACACAACATACTTATGGGTTGGAGTATATTACGCCATCTATATTCAGTATTAATTTATACATATAATAAGTATACCAAGAATAAAAAATTACAAACAAAATAATTAAACCACATAAACATAGTTACTGCGAAAAAAGCAAAAATTTTAAAACCCTATGGTTGGTATCCCCAATACTTTCTCGCATAATCTATACTTATAATAAAGCTCAATGTGTGTGTGTGTGTGTTGGCGCTCTACAGACCAGACCGTTGGACCTACAGCTACCAAATTTGGAACATGTATACCTTGGAGATCTGGAATGTGCACCTCGGAGCCCTTTTTTCAAATTTTTAATTAGAATTTGAATTAATTAAAATTTAAGCGAAATTTCAACGATTTTCCACTATAACTTCCGAAAATATAATCGCACAAACATGATTTTTACATCAATTTAAAGATAAAAAAATTAGCTTCCTAACATTATCAGTTTTTTTAATTTATAACCTAAGCTTCTATTTTTAACGAATTTTTAAAGAAATATTTTAACTATGTTTTACAACAATATATTTCGGACAAAACAATAAAGTTTAATCTGCACGAGCACGTTAAGGGGGAAAAATTAGGTTTTATCAGCATGTTGCCATCCTATTGACGGAAGTTCAAACTAAAAAAAAAAACAACTATCATTACAAATTAAATCTAAAGAAATGCAACTTTTAGCACGTGACTGGATAAAATAAAAGAAATATAATATGTGACATTTTCTAAAATAAATAATGAACGAGCAAAGGGAAAAAAATAGCTTTTATTAAACTGTTGAAATCATACTGACAGAAGTTCAAATTAAAAAATAAATTAATTATGACTGCAATTTTAATCGAAAAAAAATGTAACATTCACCACGTGATTGGATGAAATTAAATAAATATTAAATGTTATGTTTTCTAAAAAAGAAATACAAGACAAAGGCTTCTATGATCGTTTGCAACATCTATATCATTAATTTAGTAAATCAGTGTTACGTGACTATCGAAGTTTAAGTATATCTGGCAGAGAAATTATAAAGAGAGCAAGGCACATAAGTATTTAATTGAAACTTTTAGACCCCATTACTCTTGGCGAACCAGCTGGGCGCCAAAAGCGTCTAGTCTATACTTATAATAAAGCTCAATGTGTGTGTGTGTGCGTGTGTGTGTGTGTTGGCGCTCTATAGGCCAGACCGTTGGATTTACAGCTACCAAATTTGGTATATGTATACCCTGGAGGTCGGGAATGTGCACCTCGGAGCCCTTTTTTCGAATTTTTAATTAGAATTTGAATTAATTAAAATTTAAGCGAAATATCGACGTTTTTCCGCTATAACTTCCAAAACTATGATCGCACAAACAGGATTTTTACATCAATTTAAAGATTAAAAAATTAGCCTTCTAATGGTATCAGTGTTTTAATGTATAACTTAAACCTCTATTTTTAACGAATTTTTAAAGAAATATTTTAACTATGTTTTTTTGATCACGTGACCGGATAAAAGAAAAGAAAACAATGACGGAAGTTCAAATAATAATAAAAAAAACTATCATCGTAAATCAAGTCTAAAGAAATGATACTTTCAGCACGGGACTGGATAAAATAACATAAATATAAAAAGTGATACTTTCTAAAAAAATAAATGCAAGGCAAAGGATTTTATAATCGTTTGCAATATCTAAATGATTAATTCAATAAATCTTCTTTATTTACGGTAAACCTGATTGAATTTAGACAGGATATGCATTGAACTCCCGACCTAATGGCATATTTCTATAATTGTTTGCAATATCTGTATCATTAATTTAATAATTTTTTTCGCTTTTTTTCAAAAAACATATTTAATATTTTGGCAACATCACCGAAAAATACATTTTTAATATTTTGGAAGCATAACCGATAATTAAAACTGACTGATTTATAAAATTAAAGAATTTTATCAAGAAGATGGGTTCTTTTAGAACTTTCCGCCCATCATCTTAAAGAAAATATTAATTTCAGGCCAATCAATGCCCGGAATTACTTCAAGGCTAATGAATATGTGATTTAATTGAAAATTTTAGAACGCATTACTCATGGCGAACCAGCTGGTCGCCAAAGGCGGCTAGTCTGTAATAAAGTAAAGTTGTTACCTCTGAGAAGACCTGCAAGACATTTGTGTACTATAGCTACAAAATATTAACCTTTAACTTGAATTTATTATTTCTACAGAATCTATTGTCTCCTCGACGAGTTATTTAAAGAGTAATCTTTGGTAAATAGATGCGGTTGATATTCATTAAGTTTTTTTTTTAAATTTTAGATAATTGTACTATCTTTATAACTATCCCGTTGGTGTAAAAAGTGAGCTGGCCAAGTTTCATCGCAGTCAGATGAACGGTTTAGGAAGCCATAAGAGACATACAGACAAACATTCATTTTTATTTATATAGAGGATATAAATTAAATTAGTTCTATATAAAAGTATAGAAAGAAATATAATTCTTTATTTTACTTAGGAAACAGAATAAAAAAATTTAGTTATAAAAAAGGGTTCCTATAAGCGCAGGATATTTAACATTCTTGTTACAATATCTTCAGGATTGTGTAAAAAAAAGTGAAGGAAAATTTAAGGCATTCAAGTATATTTAAAATTTAATGAAGATGATACATAATCCATTATTTGATAAGCTAGAAATGATTCAGAAAAGTTAAAAATTGTGATTCAAATTATAGTCAATCGGGTCATAAACAGAGAAATTCCTACGAATTAAATAGGAATACAAACAATTCTGGAAAACGTTTGCCGAAATATTTTTGGCTGTAAAATTTGCTTTAGTTTTTAAGTCATACAGCAAGGCATTATGGTTATAATTGACTTGATGACAAAGTATCGTCTTTGGTCCTAGAAAGTTCGAGGCTTGAGATATGATTCCGCTGAAAAATTGAAATATCTTCCGTGCTTTAAAGTCAGCTGGCTTCCTTGTGAACTGATAGCGGTTCAAAATTACAAGGTCAACCCAAAATAGCTCTTTAGTCGTTTTAAAAGATGATATTAACCCATTTATGGCCAAGGTTAAAAAACTGGAATTTTTGCATGAAATTTCTACAATAGTTTCTATAATGAAATTTCTAAATTACTTTTATGTGAGGAGTGTTCCAAAATGGAACAGTAGGTATTAATGGGTTAATATAATGACGGGACAAAACCTAATCCTGGACTTACATCCTGTTCTGCTAGAAACTGTAGATCACTATAATCTGTATAATGTACTGGAAAAAGCATATAACTGTGAAATTCCCATTGAATGTTTGCATATTCACTCCCCTAGTAGCACACAAATACTGTGCAATGTTGTATGATATGGATCAATATTCGCAATATTGTGAAATATTGATTAACATCATATAATGTCGAACAGTATTGTACACTAGGTTGTGTTATCTGGGTCGGATTCAGGCTACTCATGGGAGAGCAAGGATTAGATGCACTGAAGGGTTAGCACCCA
This sequence comes from Argiope trifasciata, assembly GCA_026543055.1. Lineage (NCBI taxonomy): Eukaryota > Metazoa > Arthropoda > Arachnida > Araneae > Araneidae > Argiope > Argiope trifasciata. The sequence goes on along the minus strand of JAPMOQ010029703.1, from coordinate 5,052,528 downwards.
TGATTTGATTCTTGTTGCTTTTCTGATACTGAGACTTTTTATAAGCGTTTAAAACAGGTTTTAATGTAGGTGCCATCTTTTTATAGTACTTTGAAGCAAAAATACAAATCTTAATGAAATCATGATAAATTTGTTTGAAAACATTAAGCTTGTACTTGAAATAACTTTAAAAAAAATTAAAAATAGGATTTATATATTATTATTTGATAAAAATCAAAATGTTGGTTCCATAATGATGCTCACCTAATGGAATAGGTGTGCATAATCCACGTTTCAGATCTCAGGTAAAATGATATTGAAAATATGTCGCACTCTAGCATTCTAAAGCATTATAAAAACTTTTGAAATCTTTATAAAATGTTGGCTGAATTGGAAATTTATTATTGTGATATTTTTAACAATGGGATCTTTAAAATAACATAATGTAAATTGATTTGCGCATAAAAAATCAAGAGTGATAAAAAAAAATTATGTCACCTTTTAATTCATCTCAGTAACTTCAAATAACAATTAATGATTATGACAATATTTTCTTGACAAGAACCAATAAACATTCTCGATAGTTTGATTAGTTAATGTATTAAATAAAATTTCCTTTTATTGTTTTTTACTTGTTATGATTAACTTTTTTGCCGGCAGATGTCCTTGCCGGAAACGGAAAATTTGTGATGTCACAATACTATTGTCAACGCCCAGTTACCATCACTGTCTCTTGCTAGGGACAGAAAAATTTTCTTTCTGAATTGTGGAAGTTAAAGCGGATTCTCTTCGGTAATGTTAAAATTAAATTATGTTACTACTTCCGATGCAAAATATTTTAGAAATTTAAGTCTTGTGGCCTTCAAAACCCCTTATTTCCTGTTCTTATCGCGTCATATCCACGATATCGGAGGAGCTTTATTCAATATGGCGGTCTCGCTAATTTAAAACAGTGTATTTTTATGTAAACATTGCTTATATTAATGACCCACTGACATTCCTGCATCTTAAAAAGTTAATTTTAATCAAATTATTCTTTTGTATGTAATATGATGTATGCTTTGTTGTATTGTTTATTATTGTGTTTGATGGTTAGGCTTGTCTTATTGATAGTGATCTTACGTTCATAAACCACTCCTAATAAAGTTGATTACAAATTTATTGTATAAAATGTTTGTCATATTTATAATAAAAGTAAAATGTGATGGGCATTTATTTCTAAGAGTTTTATATCCGGGTTTCCTCAGTCAGAATTAAGGAAGCATTGATGTGCAGTTGTGACTAATCAAAATACTATCGGCATTGCGCATATTTGCATATCTGTAATTTTTGATTGTGTGCCGTTTCCTGTAATTTTGAAATTATAAATTGTTTCAGTAAGAAATATTAAAACATTTGTATTTTATGAGTTTTCGCTTTGTAACGTGTTTTTGTCTTTATAAAGGATACTGATGTTGTGATCAAAGCGACAATATCATACTTCCTCCCCCTCTATTTTAAGTTTTCAGTCTAGCTGTGTATATGACTATATAGTTTTGAAATGACCTAAAAGGTCTGTACATGTTTAATTTCTTCTTAATTTTGTAAATTTCAAACTGCATTCTTTTCAGAGTGCACTCATTTGTTTCTGAACTAGCATTTATGTTGATTAAAGTGATAGGTTTATTCTGAATGTTGTTTAATATTAAATTATTGATGCGAATTTACCTATGAAACTTCTTGCACATTAATTTGTCACGAATAAGAGTTTTGATTAGAAATTTCATTTTATTTGAATACAGGCTTTATAAGTAAAGATTAATTGTCTTTGCATTACATAAAAAGATAATTGATTAACGAATTAGCTTGGATGGTTTCTGAAATTTTCATTACTTGTATAAATAGATTATCCACAGATGGTTGAAAAAGTTTATTGGTTTTTTTTGAAAAATTTTTATGGTTGATTAATTTGTTATGTATGTAATATCTAATGCAGGGATAGTATGAATACATTTCAAGCTTGTATGCATACAGATGTTGAATAATTATGCAATTTTATTCAGTTATTTAATGTATATTGATTTTTGCCTTTTATGATTCTAATAGTATCAATATAATTTACAAAATTGTATATAAACTGCAGTAAAATGGTTTTTCAGTATTATGTTTATTATATAGATATGTATTTTTATTTTAAATAGTATTTTTAGTTCTACTCCAAAACAAAAATTCTTATAAGAAAACATTAATTTGGTGTATTTTAAATTTAAGGCCGCCACGCTGGACCTGGCATTTTGTCCGTAAGAGATCCGAGCCATGCAGACAATAAAATGCGTAGTAGTGGGAGATGGAGCTGTGGGAAAGACTTGTCTCCTTATATCATACACAACAAATAAATTCCCTTCTGAATATGTGCCCACCGTAAGTATGAATTTTTACTCTGCTTATTTTTTAGATGTTGTATAACAAACTTTTGTTGGATATGTGAATTTTAAGAATTCTTTAATTATGGTTTCTGAATGGGATAATATCTATTTTCCTTTTTTAAAATCATAGATGTTTTGAAACTTAAATTAATAAGGAAAAGGGGTATAGGTGCATGATGGGAAAAAATATTACTGCAATTTTGCTTTATAAAATTAAAATTTCTGATTATATTTTACTCAGTTTCATCAAAACAAAATGTTGATTAAAGAATGGAATTTGAATCATATTAATTCTGCTGATGAAATATAAAATCTTAATACACAAGTTTAAATCAAAAGCAGAAATATTTGTATAGGTTGTAAATGAAGTATACAGTTGGCTCTTGTATTTTGTTATCCTTGTTGAAGTCTTTATTTCTCTTAATGTTTTATGGATATCAAGTTGCTTTCAATTAAATCTTGATTTTTTTTATTTACTGTTTAAGTCCCCGTATTTATTCTTACATACGATAATTTAGGTTATATATAATGTATATGTAATTGCTCATTGCGTGTATTAAATTGTATGATGCGAATCATGTAATTGATATAAAATGTTACTTTTCTAGTCTATCATGAATAAAAATTGTATTTTACAAAGTTTGTATACACTCTTTTAACTTATTCAAAGGAAATACTTAAGATTAGTAAATATTCTTGATACTCCAAACATTTTACACATCTTATTCAAGCCTGTATTCTGTGATAATAATAATAAAAATATATGAAATAAAATATTTAGTATAAATTAATAATGAACCAAGTTGAGTCAGTTTTAAAATTTATGTCTAATTTTATTTTGATATGTACATGCTTAATTAACAAGATGATACTGTGCAGTAGCATGATTTTCTGAATGATAATGCTATATAATTTTTGAGATGACGGAAGCTTCCATTTTAGTGATTGCATTCTGGTTTTTATTTAGATCTGTACTAACAGTTTGTAAAAAATTATGACAAATAGAAGTTTTGTGGCTGTAATGCATGTTATGGATATATTTTTCTAGAAAAATGTTCGATTAATCTTTTGCCTGTAAAGATTTAAAATGGCAGATAATGATGAATTCCGACTTAAAAATCTAAGTTTAATAATTCATCACAATTATTTTAAAATGCTTTACTTTTTAGACATAATGTATCTTTTATTACATTTGTAAAAATTGTTATAAAAAGTCTGTCATTAATTCATAACTTTATGAAATTAGTACAAAAATGATGTATATCATGTACTACTGATTTGATGCATTTTTTTTTTTACTTATCAGTTTTTTTCTTATTAATTTTTGTAAGTTATAATTATATTTTTTAAAACATTAATTTTTATTTATCTCTAATTTTAGTCATGTAATCCATTATTTCATGCCTTGATCCTGATATTAAAATAACAAAAGAACCATCAATTGCTTTTCCAAAGAAATTTGCTTTGCCTAGAATATTTACTTATGAAATAAGATTGTTGTTCTAAATTTAGGTTTTCCCATTTTCTATGCTTGGTATTGCATACTGAAAAATTGCTATACCTAAAATGAATACTTTTTTGTCATTAATAATTATTTGTTAGTGTTTGACGGGGAAAAAAATTCTCATGTTGGTAAATAAAACCATTATTAAACATATCTTCCCAGTATTATATAATTTGAGATAAGAACTTTGAAAGAATCCAGCTGTAAAGTATTGAATAATTCTGTTTGTAAACATTTTGAGAGAATTATTTAATTTATAATTTTTAAATATTTTATCTAACATATTTATTGTAGAATTTAAAATTTTCCATGAACTTTGCCACGTTGTTCTTTTAGAACATCAATATTGAGTTATTTAAAAACTGTTAAAGTACTTATTATATATTCTTTACATATCAGGCAGGTTAATTACATTAGCAGTTGATTTGGTGTCTTATGAATCTAAAATTTTGTAGGACCTTAGCAGTTTTAGAAAAGTACATTGTATTTTAACTTCTATTTATCTGTATTTTCTTATCTTTAATACTTTTATTTTTATTTAAGGTTGTCTATTGATTAATCTGCTAAATTGCAATTTCTCAGTTTTGCTACTGTAAAAGAATATGGTTCCATTCATACAGTCCTTAATAAAACATGTTACATTTTTAGTGAAAAGTCAAACAGTGAAATAACATCAGCAATCCAGCTTAACAATGAACGAAAATAGAAACTTTGAATCTTATGCATGAAATTTCATTATCAGCCTTTTAAAATAGATTAACTTTCATAGTTTAGCTCTGAATTTTTTTTTCGAGTATGTATAGGCTAAATTATTTTTTTTTAATGCTTTAAATTATTAATTTTAAGTTCTCTTTACATAATAATAAAAATGAATTCTTAGCATCTCTTGTTATATTAACACATATATGCATTGAATTTTCTTGACTAATTGGAACAAATAGTGTGTATATATATATATATATATATATATATAATATGTTTGTGCAATTTTGTTATTGTTTGTAACTTGTTTTACCCAAAATTATTAGAAGATATTCAAAAAATATTTACTTCCCTTGTCATTTACGTTAATTTTTTAACCGTACATCTGAATAATTCATGTTTTGCTTAAAAAAACTGATTAGTGAATTAAATGAAGAAAGGTGAATAAAATACTTCCATCCTCCCTGAAATAACCTTTGTGTCAAGTTGTTGACATTTTCCAATTTTAATGTAAATTATTTTGTCAAAGTTTTTCAGTGTTGTGTAGGTTATCATATGAAATGGCCTGAAGTGTAAATTACCAGAGTGATAATTCATTTACTATTTTTTTAATTTATTACCCTATGTCAAGCAAATAGGTTTAATTTCTCAAATTTTTATCTATATTTATGTATATTAATTTTGTATTATGATATGTTAATGGAGTATACTGAAAATTTAAATCTTTTGTATAAGTCTTTTTTTTTTTTAATACATTTTGAAAACATTTTTATATATAGTAGATATTTAGTCAATGAATTGCTTTCCATATCTTTGTGCAAATACTGTTAAATATCTTTTACTTAATTTTAGGTATTTGACAATTATGCTGTGACTGTAATGATAGGGGGTGAACCCTATACTTTAGGATTGTTTGATACTGCTGGGCAAGAAGATTATGATCGCCTTAGACCTCTAAGTTATCCACAGACGGATGTTTTCCTCGTATGTTTCTCTGTTGTTTCTCCATCTTCGTTTGAGAATGTTAAAGAAAAGGTGAGTGCGAAAGCAAAATTTGTACTTAATCCTTTCGTTAGATAAGTTATATTTTCATATTTCTGGAAAAAAAATTCTGAAAAAAGTTATATTTTTCATTATTTTATTTTATACATGTGCTACTTAGATACATAATCATCTTCTCTATTTAAACAATTCATTGATATAGCATTAAAATGAATTATATGTTTGAAAATGTTAATAAAATTTCTCAAGTGACAGAATGATATAATTTGTTATGCAATAAATATTTTTTAAGATATGAATTATATCTACAGGCCATACTCTTATTTAACATTAAAAATTCTGAAACTGGTTGATAGATGACTGTATCTATTAATGGAATATTGCAGTTTAACTATCTACTGTGGGTTTCCTTGTAATTAAATAGTTTTGCTGAAGAATCTTCTTGGAAGATGATTGGCTATAATGTAGTAGTATTGCATCAGGTGATAGCTGGAGATAATATTTAGAGTATACTGTTTTAACTTGCGGATATTAAAATAATATATCCTAAATATGTCTTTTTATAAGCTCTTAGCTCAGGCCATTCTAAATTATGTAATGGGAAATGAAATTATTTTAATAACAAGGCACATACATTATTTTTTAAGAGAAATTTTTCAGTACCTCAAGTTTTGTTGTTGAAATTTTTTTTTCATGCTTTTGTTCAATACATATTGATTTAAAAAAATAAATAATAAGCAATACAAATTTTAAATGTTGCAACCTAATGCAATCCCGTATAATGGTTTTGAAATCAAGTGATTGTTATCAGTGCTTATCAGATATATATATGTAACCTTGAATTTCAGTATGAGTTATTTTAACTTTAATCATTCTTTATCTTTAATAACTGCTAAAATTTGAAAAGAGGGCTTGGACCAAAATTTATAGAGAAATATAGAAAGTACTTAAAATAAATATATTTAAATAGTTTGAATACTTAAAAAATATTTTGTAATATTAGTAGCTGTTTCATTGGATATATTTAATACGTATATAATTTCTTCCACAATTATATAATATTTTTTTTATTATTATGTAAAGCTTAGAATAAATACATTGATAACTATTGTTCCCTTTACTATTAGGAAGTTTGTGTGTGTTATGTCTTAATATGAATTTATAATATGCAACTATATAGCATTATTTATATATAATGAGGTTTACAAGTTTTTGATTTGCAGATTGTAAATTCTTCCAAAATGTACTTTTCCATTTGTAAACATTTTTGAATTTGATTATTAATTTTTATCTGTAGATTAAAAATAATTATAGTGATGTTGACTTTTAAAAAAGTACATTCCTTATACTGGACAAAATACATTATATTTTTCATTAAAACAAAAGTACCTAGTTTTGCATTATTTTTACAAAACATCCATTTACTATGTCATTGTAAATTTGTAATTTTGATCGATCCAGAAGAACATTGTTGAAAGCTTTTGAAGATCAACCTTCTCTTTTTCTTTAATTGCTGTTTGGGGCTAATCAGTCTGAGTAATTTGACTTATGGCTAGGCAATTTTGTAAACTAGCTTGATTTTTTGACTCTCGATAATTCAATTTGATATTATTCTTTCATAGCTTATATTCAAATATTGACAAGCTTTTTAGCTGGTATAAATTTTAAGCAATTAGCGAGTTCATTTTTTTTTTTTGGATTTGGATTTAAGAAAATAGGGGAACTTGGGAACCATTGTCACTGTGTGCATTTAATTTTACTCCCAACAGAACATGATTGAATTTAGAAATTTCCTGTCTTTAGGAACTGCATCTGTATTTAGTTAGTGTTAATTTTTAAATACCCTTTCTTAACATTATATATAAATAAATTTGTTCAATATGAAATTTATATCAAATGTATTTCAATTTAAGTCAGGGTGAAAGGCAATTTAAATGTTAAAAATTATGACTTGTGAAAAGCAATATGCATTTATGTTTTGACTCTCATCTCTAAACATTGATTGATGATGTGTATTTGTTTATTTTCTTCAGGATTATTATGTTATTAATTTTTTTAATTTTCATAATCATGTAAAATTTTATTATTCAAGTTTTGATTCAGATCAGGATTTTTATAACATTATAATTATCTTTAATCACATTCAAAGCCAGTCATTCATACCCTTATCAAAAGATAACTTCATTTGTATTACTTCTTTTTGTTATAAACATTCTGTCAAATGTCTTAAAAGGCTGTTGTAAAGACTATAATAGTAATTTATATTATGGCCTTCTAAAAGTCTTTTAATTTTTTAAAATATTATTTGTGATAAGTTTTATATTCATTCAGAATACATATTATTCCTGTTGGAAAATATGCTTAAAATGTTTTTTAAAAATTGATTAAATATAGAAAAATATATTCATCAAAAATGCCTCTATCATTGAAAAGTTTAGTAATTTTTTAAATTTTGATTTAAAGATTTCATTTTTATACTGTTATATTTTCAGAAAATGTCATAAAAAATGACAATTTTATGTAAATTGTAATTAAAATTTCAATTTAAAAAAGGTTTAGTTTTCAAGTATAGAAATGCACACATAGCTTCTCTAGGTCAGTTGGCCTAACTTCTAGAGCACACTCACCCGCCCATACACATTCAACTTTATCATAATTTATTTTCATTGTTAAATTTGTTAGACTAAAATATTTATGAGTAATGAGATTAAAGTTTATGTTGCTTTAAATATTTTTTTTATTAGAATGGTACTTAATGCTTTTTTAAAATTTAACATAAAAATGTGATAGGTACTGAGATTTCTACTAGTTACTTTAAAAATTCTAGTAGTTATTTCACTTATTGCTGTGAATTACAAAAATTTCTTAATTTTGAAAAGGTGGGGTACTATGTTCTCATATTTGTTTTATTAATTTTTAGGTTGAGGACTAATAATTGATTTGTTTAAATTTATTATTGCATGTTGCTAGATCATCTTAGTGTTTTAAAAATCATATAGTTAATGGAATATAAAAGAATACATAAGTGTTTATATGTGCCACAAATCTAAAAATAATAAGTGTATAAATCTTATTTTTAATTTTATAAAAGTAATATCAATGTTTTATCTCTTTGATTTCTAAATATTTTTGAGAAAGCTGTTTGTCTTAAGAAAAAAAATTCTCTCCCTAGAATGTTTAATCTTGAATGCATCAAAAGTGATATTTTATGTTAATAATAATAAAAAAATTTGAGTTTATAAATAATTATTAAAGTTTCAAGTATTTTTCAAAAATGTTAAATAGGATATAAGTTTAATAGGATACTTAAGGCATTTTAGATTTGTGATATATTCTGATTAGGGAAGAAATCAAACTATATTACCAGCATATAAATATAAAAATGTGTTATTGGTTTTTAAAATGACAAAATTTGTTAGAAATGTTTTTTTACTTTAGTATCGAAAGAAATATATAAATTGCAAAGTATTGGTTTAACTGAATAGAATTTGTTAATTTCTTTTGCTTTTTATATTCTTACATAGTCATTTTTTTTTATGAATATAAATATTCTTGGCATTTGGAGAATTCTGAATATTTTGATATGATCTTGCTATTTTTTCTTTTAGTGGGTTCCAGAAATAACTCATCATTGTCAAAAAACACCTTTCCTACTTGTTGGAACACAGATTGATCTAAGAGATGATGGAGTTACAGTAGAAAAATTAGCCAAAAACAAACAGAAGCCCATAACATATGAACAGGGTGAAAAATTGGCTAAGGAGTTGAAAGCTGTTAAATATGTTGAATGTTCAGCCTTAACTCAGGTAAATGATTCATTTCTCTTTTGTTTGACTAAAAAAAAACTATTAACTATATCTGAAGAAAGTTTATTATTAGAGAAAGTACTGAAATTATTCAAAATGTAAATTTCCATTTTCACTTGATTTTTAAAAACATAATTTATATTGAAAGATTTTTTTAAAAAATTATTTAAAATCATGCATAAATCTATTTGTGAAGACGATCGGCATCTTAATGAATTATTCTGTATTTGTAGATTATATCTGTAACAAATTGGTGTTAATTTCAAAATTTGTGGACGTGACAATTTAATGTTTTACATTAGACGAGTTTCATTATGATCCTGTAATTTTAAATTTTCTAATTTAGAAATAAACTCTTTTGGGAATAATGTTCCCTGTAGTAGTATTATAGAGAAATTCGAACTTTGCATCAAATTTTTTTTGTTGCAGCCATTTTGTGTGTACATTTTTTGGTGAAACAATTTTGTTTTAGTGAAACACACCTAGGAAAGATATATTATTGTTTTTAGAATTCCAAACAGTATTTAATGTCTAAATTAATCTACCCTTGCAGATTTAGTAAAATGAAATATTGGAATATATATTTCTGAAAAAACGATTGCTATTTGTTGAATTCCTTTATATTTATTTTAAAAGCACATTTAAAATAAACTTGTTGAATATCACAGAATATTTTGTGTGAATTATTCAATAATTCAAATGATTATTTTGTTATTAATTGGGTAATCTTGAGAAGTGATATCCTTAAGTTCAGTCAAAAAGTGCACTTGTTATTAAACATTATGTATTGATTAGTTTTTATACTAACTGCTTTTGTTAATCCTTCTTGAAACTAAATATATAACTAATAATTGTTTTATGAAAACTCAATGTCTTGTTTGTTAAGGATTTAACATCGGATTGTGAACTAGTAGTATGTGCTTTAGTTTTTTTTTGGGGGGGGGGAGGCTTTCAATCAATTGAAAGATTTCTAGAAATTTTACTGAAGATATGAGGGTACAGGTGGAATGTATTTGGATTTAATTAAGTCTGAATTTTTAACTTCTCGTTAAATTATTTGATGCTTTAAATGTTAAATTTATTAAATATAATCCTCTCCACCTAAATCTATGGCCCCAGCTAAAGAAAGCTTTTATGTAATCGGTATAAATTTAGTTCCTTTTTTTTGTTGTTGATACAATTGTTTTTCATTTTTATTGAATGATTATATTTAAATAATGCCAAAAAAATTAATTACGGTTGAATTCTTAAACATACTATATATTGCATTTTGATAAAATGTGAAAAGCAGTTTTTCTCATTTTGAAATCAAGCAGTTTGCTTCTCAAGCTCATCAGATTTAACATGCGATTCAAAATTTCCCTTCTCTTACTTTTGGCAAAATTTATTTTATATGCAAATTTTCTTCCTTTATATTGTCTTCATCTGTTAAGTAAATTTTCAAAATATTGCAATGTGTGATAGATTTGTATCTAAATTAAAATCATAATTTACACAAATGTAAACTAACATATGAAGGCTGGATTTTTAGTCATAAAAGATGTAATCTATTTTAATATCAGTAATTAATTTTGTAGTAGAATAGGGTTATATTTTTAAATGTTGGAGGAAATGAATACATATATAAGAACATATAACTTGGAACTAATATCACATAACTAATAACTTTCCTTAACTTGGAACTAATAAAAGATGTATATTAATGTCAGGACATATATATTATATAGACAGCGTTTGAATGTAAACTGCATTAACCTGCTTTGAAGCATTACGATAGTTCTTTTAGAAGGAACCCTTACGATTCTAAATGGTGATCAGATGATACTTTTTTGCCCTTAAATATCTTATAAATATATTTGATTCCCATTGCAATATTTATTGTTCGCTAGATTCATCTTTTATAGAATTGGGTGTTATTACCTAACCCAATGCTAAGGTTCCTTTAAAGCCAGTGGGATTTACAGTGCCAATTATTTTTTTTATCATCTACTTTGATTTGAGTTGATTCAGAAATTCTGCTGTTGAGAAACTTGGATTTTGATCTATTCTGTTGATTTTTTTTTAAAGGATTGCCTTTGATTTATGAATATTTTACTAGTCTAGTTTCATCATGAAGAGCATGATAAATTAATAATTATGAGAGAAGACGAGACTCAATCTCATAATCTAAGTTGTTGAGGTGTTATATATTGAGTATTTTTGCGATTGGCGGTGGAATAATTTGTGAACTGAACATTAACTTTGGCTAATTTTTTCTTCTTGTACTGTCTTTAGAAAGAAATTCTGAAAGTAATTCTTAATTTATTACTGTATTTTAACTGCAAAAATCAAAATCAATATTTCTCCAATAAATAACCTATGTAGGAAGATTTCCTTACTTTATGGGCCGATTTAATTACTATTGAATAAATTGCATCAGATCCCCTGCAGAATCTTAGATTCGCCTAGCTACTTCATAATTGGTTTTATTTCCATATCATAGCCAGGCATTCCGTGCGATAATTTTTTTATTACTACAAATGTAGAGTTCTGGAATTGATTTTTAATCAAAAATCTCAATTTTTAGAACTTTAATATTTTATTATTTAAGTTATGTAACAGATTTTTAATATGTTTTACTTTAAATTAAAAAAAATATTTTGCATATGCACAATTTTTGTATGGAATGATGTTTATAACATTGGTCAATAATAAGCTCAATCATTTTAAAATAAGATTTATATTGAGTTTGTATATAATTTGCTAAAGCTGATTTTTAGCAATCGTATTAAATTTAGCTAACAAAGGGAATGAGAATACTTTTTGTGTTTAATCACATTTTTTTTTTCCTTTATTTCCTCCTTCTAATCATAGTTTCATCATACCTGTTTTCTCTTTTTGAATGCACACCAATTTAAACTTCTGTTTTTACAATCTTCAAAACATAATTTCTTTTGTAAATTTTTATAATTAATGTTATTTAATTGATGTTAATGTACGCTGTGTGCACTTAGCCATACAACTTAGTTTATAATATACATTTAAGAAAATTTCTTTAAATAATTGTGAAAACTGCAAACTTTAGTTGATAGTAAAATTATGTTATAGTGATTATAAAATATTAAGTGATAAGAAAATGTTAAAAGATTATATTAATTTTTTTGGAAATTGTTATAAAATTGATTTTAAATAATTTTAAACTTATAAAAGAAATTATAAAATGACTCAATTTTTTTTTGATTAAAAAATTAATAATATAACAAAGTGTTAATAAAAATTCTAAAAGATTCCTGCTATTAAATATCTTTAAACAAATCAAAGAAAAATTTACAAAGTTGCGTCATATTGACTTCAAATTTGTTCTAATGATTAGTATATGCTAGCTAGTAATTACTTAGGAATTTTGAGAGTTCTATTGATACTTAAGACAAAGTAATAAAGGAATAAACAAATTGTCAAGTTTAGGATCGAAGTTAAATGTAGCTGATCCATGAATAGAATTCTGCACATTGGTGGGTTTAGATAATAGGTTATATATTTGCATTAGAGGCCTTGTGATTACTACATACAAATATTGCCATTCTTCAGCATATAAATTGTTACATAAAATTCTTGATTTCATGCATTTCATTAATTATAAGTATTTTTTAAATTTAAGAATATGAAAGCTTGAGCATGAATGTTAGCTATTATTTTTAATTTGTGTACTTAGAGTAGTGAAAAAAATTATTTCCTTAATTGATGGAGTTTGAGCTTGTAGAATGTTTTCAAAGTTAAAATGGGCTTGGAAGTTTTTCTTATTATTTATTGTGTTTTAAAATGAAAATTCGAATAATTGGGTTATATTATCTCATATAGTAAAACTTGAGATTTAAATGGTCTGTATGTTCAAGAAAAATCTGAAGTAAAGTAGATGATGGCATGCATTTCTAAAAAAAAGCAGAAGTAGCAAAACAAGTAATATCTGCTAAGTTTTCCAATTTGAGAATGCAGCATTCCTTAGGGTATGGAATAAGTGAATGTGACCTGATATTTCTTTTTAATTCTGCATTTTTGTTGTCAAAAGATGCAAATGGAGTCAATATTTGAGATTATATGTGCAATAAATTGCAAGTTACCATTGTTATTCTTCATTATTAATAATCATGGCACTATCAGAAAACTGTTCTTATTTTCATTAAACCAATGCTTGTATTGATTCTACTTGCATGTTTTGCTGACAGAATTACTGAGCTAATTTCAGAATGCTATAGAATATTAATTTTGCATCTGTTTTGCTCATTGACCATTATCACTAATTGCTTTTATATAATTACAGTATGCATACCTTCCAACAACTATTGAAATTTCATTGCTAGACAAATTAAGTAATAGTTTTTTGTAGTTTACCATAATTTTTCACTTTATATCTTAATTATACAAATCAGGATATAAAGTGAAAAATTACGGTGAACTACAGAAAACAGATATATACTGAAACCTTCCTCTGCATTACTTGTCTGTTTAAAAATTTTTAGCATGATTGAGGGGGGGGGGGATCTTATTCTGGCATGAATACAAAAATACTGGATCCCTACCTCGATATAAAAATGTATGTGGGAGTTTATGATGTAAGCAAATATAACTTAAAAAAGTTATATTTGCTTTCTATTTAATGAATTTAAAAAAATGTCAAATATATATGTAATATAAATTACTTGGATATTTTAATTAAAACTTTTTGGAAATATTTGTTCTTTAATAATTTGGTACTAAGTTTAAATGTGTTATATTTGTAAAAAGTGCTACTAATGCCTGAATAACCAATGTTATAGGCTATGTGCTTAAAATAATGCTAGAATCAGTCTCGCTTTAATTTGAAATACCCTTAACCCTTTAAGCGGTCAATTTTTTTACCAGAAATGCTTCCAAAAAAGGCATATTTTTTCTTCCATAATTTTACTCATGAGAGAAGAATCAATGACTGTTTCCTAAAATTGTAGACCATCAGAAATGTCGTCAAATTGAATCGTGTCAACAGAAGGAATACTAGTAAATATAAATCGAGGACACGGAACAGGTTGGTTTTTCACATCAACCTCGGTAAAAATTCCTAAAGAACTCTATTCTTCACCAGAGTTGAGCTCACTGCCGGAATCATCTGAAGAATATTCCAAACAATTAGAAGAAATATCTGTATCAGTATTAGAATGTAGTTCATCATCTAACAAGAAAGTATTTTCGTTTATTCTATCCATAACTTCCATAAGAAAAAACAAGGTTTTAAATTCACAAGCGTTGAATACAGTAGAACAAAAATTTCAAAGAAATATTCCCGCTACAAAGAAAAAACTCGAAAGAAAAGCATTTCAGTTACATGGACAAGCCACGCCATCTATTAAAAAATATTAATACTAAATAGTTTCTTTACTATAATGAAAAATACGGGCAAATCAGAGAAGGAAAAGAGAAAATATCGATGCCTGTACCCGTACGCCGTACGGGCAAACCAGTTGAGGCAAATTTTGGGTAGCACGTACACAGTACGGGCAAACCGCTTAAGGGGTTAAGCAAGATTTAAAGCAATAGCTTTTGTTTTAATATTGTATATGTGCTTTGTGTGTTATGTGTATGTAGTGATGTTTTGCTTCTGTGTCCTTTTTCTGTACAGAAAGGCTTGAAGAATGTATTTGATGAAGCAATACTGGCAGCTCTGGAGCCTCCTGAACCCAAACCCAGACGAAAGTGCCGACTCTTATAAGACTGATGCTTTTCTCCAACTCTTGGCTTCTCTTCTCCTCTGGACATCATTTAAACAAATATATATCGCTCTTTTTGTAATCCAGAGTGCATTAGTGGAAAACACCTGTGCTAATCGTACCGGACTCTGTTCTCGTACTGGCGTGTTTTCAGGGTTAAAGGACCAAGACTGATTATTAAAAAGTGCCACTGTGTTTCCGTTTCTCTAAGTTAATGTGTGGAGGATTTAAAAATAAAAACAAGATTTAACAGCTCACACTATTATGTAACTCTTTTCTGCAACCTGGTGTCGAGGTTGTGACTTCTCGATAAAGAAGTGAATTCGATGCTGACCAAATGGCGATTGGTTTATTTTATTTGCGTGTTTTTAGAAAAGAGTTTAATAATAATTAAAAAATCATAAAAGTGAGAACCTATTATTATGATATCCTATTTTTTTTTTGTGCAGATGCAATACTTTAGTTTTACTTAGTGTTGTGTAACCTTGTCTTTGTAGCATAAATTATTTTTTAGATAACCAAATTTTATCTTTTGATTGTGTTTATGTGTTTCCATCTTTTTTTTTTCTTTCCTTCTGTAATTTAATTCTGAATTGTGCAAAAACGTTTGATTAATTCATACCTTTTTTTCTATTAATAATGTGCTTTTCTGAGAAATATTTTTGGGGTAATGAAAAATAAAAACAATTCGTGGTATAGACATTGACCAACTCGCATACCATTCTCAGAGCAGGAATATTTATGTCAACTGTTACTTCTTTTTCTAATTGTGCAGAATTTTGCTGCAGTTTGGAATTTGTATAGTTTTTATAACAAGATAAAGTGTATGCAACATTTTGCAAAGCCTGTTCTTTGTAATTCTGAGATTAAATATGCTTTATTTTTAAGTCTTTAGTTGTATCTTGCCCAAGAATTTTGGGGATAATAGCAAAGCTTATAATTTTGTAATATTTAGTATTGAAGTGATTATTTGTAAGTATTGTACCTGCAATTAAAATTTATTTAAATAGTGAATAATGTTGCTCTCCAAATGAACCATATATCTTAATATTGCCTCAAGGCTACATGATTCATCGCTGTAAGAATTTGAATTTAGATTAATATGAAATTTGTCTGTAAAATTTTGCATATTATTTGATGATCCTAGAATTCTATTCTAGGAATCATACTCTTATTAAAGATGTCATTTAAAAGGTTCAAATATTCATTTTTAATCTTTTAATACTCATGTAGAAGGTAAATTTGAAAATCCTGTATTTTTCTGATCATTGGTACTGTACCTGCAAATGATACTATCACTTAATATTGCTGTTATGTTTGGTGTTGGTACGATAACTTTTAAAATTAGGTATTTGGATGTGAAAAGTGACTTGGTCAGTGGCTATTCTGTATATTGCCTCTTGTTTAGGCAAGCAATTCAAAAATAAAAACATCCATTCCTCTCTTTTGCCCTAAAAGTGCCTCTGAACAATTTTTTGGGAGAGTCTGTTGTTGCAAACTGTCATAAGTGTAGGTTTTTTAGACTGTTGGTTCTATACATGCTCAATATGAAATTTCTGTCTACAATATAGTTAATAACACAGTTTCAACCATTGTCCTGCTAAATATGTACAGTAAATTTTTCTAATCCAAATTCTGGATGATAAAGTCAGATCATTCAGGTATGCTTTAAAATCATTTGTTATAAATTTTGCAGGAAATTTGATCTCCTGAATCATCTTGGAATTCATCTGATTTTAGAATTTTGCTTTAAAAAATAAGTAGCCTTAAAATGTTATTTTTGAAAAAAAGAGAATGAGTTTCTATACTTCATCTGCATATTCAATACCATCAATGTTTTTCTTTTGAGAAGCTTTCTAGTTTTATAATATTGTCTGATGTAGATATTCTGATTTTCTTTTGTTGTGTAGGTAACTATTATTTCAGTATAGTACACTAATAAAATAATTATTGGTATAAATAAAATGTCTTATTTTTGAACTATCTACATCGTTCAGATTATTATTTGGTAACTACCATGATTTTTTTTTTTTTCTGTACTTAAGTTATCTGTCAATTTCTTTTCCTTTTGTTAAAAACTTTTTAAGATACCCAATGCTTGCTGCAGCCTATTTGTGACTTGTAGTGCTTCTTTTTGTACATTTCTTTTTATTATTATTATTAATTGAAAGTGTTTGTTTCTGTGTTAATAAATCAAAAGAGCACTGTTCAGCACAATGTGTCTTCCTAATAGAATGCTGTTCAGTATTTAAAGGAAATATAAAAATGTGAAATAGCTTTCTGCCTGTTTGTGACATGAATCAAGACAGCCTGTGCCACATGTTGATATACACTTTATGTACTGGATAAAAGCAATTTTTAATAAAAAAATATAAGTAAAAATCATTTATGTTATGTGTCTTGTTTTTGAAAAATTTTCTTATTAATGTGTAATTTTCTAAGCAGTTCCATGGGCTTCCAAATTCCATATTCCTTTTGAAAATCGATTTTTTTTTTTGTTTTTGTAGATATGAATATTCCATTCCTGATATCTTAAAATAAATTTTAGGTATATGAGTATGTAAAATTTTTTATTTGAGTTTAAAAGTTGATTCAGTCTGATCTGAAAGGTTTTAAATATGATTGAGTACTTGGAATGTTTTAACATGGGCTGAATATATCAATATAACGTATTGAATTCACATTAAGCTATAATTGTGTGTACAGGATGGCCAGCCCACCGGAAAATATCAAGGAATTCTGGCGGCTTGGAACAAATCGGAAATTTATTATAAAACAAATTTTTTAAAAAAATTAGTAATTTTCATAGAACATGTTTTGCTAGTATTTTTTCATAATTGAAAAAATACTAGCAAAACATGCTAAAGAAAATCAAATATCTACTGATAATGTAAAACTGACTGAAGTAAAAAGATTAACCACCATATCTAATTATTGCATATATATAAATTCACAATGCTTTTGTCAAAAGTTTTCATTTACTTTTATTTAAAAAAAAACTTCAGAATTTTAACTTATTAACAAAAATAGTTTCGCATACTTCGTGGAAAGGCAACCTAATTGGAGCCAAGCTCCTGTTACTTGTAATGAATTAAAGCTTTAATAGATATCTTTTATTTAAGAGTGTGTATAGAATCATTCCTTCCTTTTCTTTGAAAGTCAGATCGATCATATTTCATGTTACAAGAACAAGAGTATGCATTTTGGATTTTAATATCAAAACTTGTTGCAAAATACTGTCCCATTATTATAACCAGCGGGTGACCGAGCTCTGCTCGGAGAAAACAGGTATCTAAGCTAACTCGAGGATTTAAATTTTCAATTGTGATTTATCAAAACAATACATGCCATAAGAAAATTTGTGAAACCATTGGTGAAAAGATAACCGGTTAAAGTGCACCATTGTAAACTATTCTAAACGAAGTTAGTTTGGAAAGGGAACTATTCTATACAAAGGTAAACATTGAAGTGTGTTGAAGTTCAATATTTTTGACAAATTTATTTAGAAAAACCAAACATATATACATACATACATAAGAAACATATTATAAACCTATAACAGCATAAACATAAAACTTTATTAGTTCGCCATATTGGCTATAGATGGCAGCACGTTACCGCTTGAAAATTTAAGTAGCCATTATGGCGAACTAATAAAGTTTGAAAATATCCTATCTGTAACTCCGAACTGCTGGATCGTAGCGCTTCAAAACCGGCGCCAATCGATTCCTCGTGGCCAAAAACCCCAGACCCCCAAGTTTACCGGAGTTTATTAATTCTGGGGCGATTTTCGACTTGGCAACCATTCCTCGTATTATAGTATTAGATTCCAAATCTGTTTAACTAAATATGTATTTTTCTATAATCCCCCCTTTGTTGAATTATAAAATATACAACATTATTATTATTTAAGTAAAACTTTGTGTTTAAAATTCCCCATACATTCAACAACATGCACTACAATCTGAATATATTAAATGAGAAATTAATTTGATGAATTATGAAGGACATATGCCTTTTGTGTAATTTTTATAAAAAGAGAAAGGCAGCATTTTTCTTGTATGGTTTGACGTTTATGTAATGGTTGTCATTTAAAACTTACAGAATTCGTTAATATTATCTTTTTTGAAACCTATAATTTTAAAGGGGGATACGGACAAGTGTTCCGCTTTTTTCTATATTTTATTTTTATTATAGTTGGTAGGCTAAAAGTCAATGCAATTTTAACTTCATTAAAGATTTTTTCTTATTTTGATAGTTTTTATTTTGCATTTGTAAACTTATTTTATTGTTGTAAGATTATTGCCGGGCCCTGACTCCTGAAAGTAAAGAGAATGGGTAGCGAAGGAAACAATTTCATTTTTAAGTATCTCACCAATGTTCATATAATTTTTACTTATTATTTTTTAAATAGTAAATTTGACAAACAATTCTGCGATATGACTGGTTGGCTAAAAAGTCGGTTTAGATGGGTATGCATTTTCTAGAGTTGGTTAATATATTTGCAAAAAAAGGGGAAAGGTTTTGCATGTTTGAAGCTTATCTGCAATTCAGTAAATGAAAATGGTATTTATTCTTGGGAATTAAATTATATTTTGAATTGATTTTAGTTAAAAGAATAGAACAATTTTTCATATAAAATTAAGAACATTGTACAGTAATTAAAGAGAATGAAATGAAGTGACGTCGTTCTGAAGATATTAGAAATATCCAAAAAATGTTGGTAATTCAAGCAGCTGAAATGCTGACCACCCTGGGAGGGATTTGTCGAGATATTCTTTTTGCTCTAGACCCGGATCAAAATTGTTATAATTAGTTTTAATATTATATAATATACCTGTTTTTGGCAGGTATTTAGTTCGCCTGGCTTAATTCTTACTAAAAAAGATCGATTAAATATCTTGTACAATTTTGCTTTCACGTTATTTTCTGCAATTTTTCAAAATTAGAAATTCTGATAGAATGGCACAATGCTTTTAAAACAATCTGCTGTTATATGCTTTTTCTAATTTTTGACTTATCTTTAAAGTCATTGCTATTCACTAGAGAGGTCAGTGGTGTTTAAAAGTGAGTGCACTTAAAAAATATACATATCTCGCCATTGCTTGATTTAGAAATTGAACTTTAAGTTTATAAGAATTTTATTCGAACAATATATGGTGATCCAGGTCACCAGTGTGCATTCTTGTGGTTCGAACTCGGGACCATTGGGTCCGTA
>JAPMOQ010029703.1:4983402-5019900 GCA_026543055.1 Argiope trifasciata | reverse complement strand
CATCACCGATCAAAATTTAAAAGTTTGGATTATTATATTGAGTAGATTTCAGAGTAAAGTAAGCTTTTAATAAATGCTTAGAAATGGCCTTATACTTATATTTAAGATTTAATTTCAGAAATAAGTAATAATGAAATTTTTTTAAATTGAGTCAATTTTATATTTTAATATTGATTTGTTTCAGACTATGGCTTTTTCCTATGATATAAATGGAAGCATAAATTAATAGACATAAAATTTGGGGTATGCATTGGAAAATGAATATGGATTTAAGCTTTTAAAAGAGTAAAAGTTATAATCCTTCAAAATTAGATATATATAAAATAATAATCTGGGGAATCTATAAAGATGAACAATTTTCACTTTCAGTCCGATTATGATTAGCAATTACCATATATTTTATATACAAATACATATTAAATTCAAGCAAAACAGAGGAATTTATATATAATTTCATTTCTTTCATTAAATCAAATATAGCACACTCCTTTACAGATCAATGTATATCCGCACGATTATCACGTTTTACAATTTTGGGTGAAAATTAAATTCCACAAATTAATTCTATTTATTTCAAAAATTTAGAATTTTTTTCATCTTTTTTATAATGACACTCTAGAGAATAAAATGTGGCTCAAATTTAATAATAATAATTTCACAACAACTGAAGAAAAAAAGGAAATATAAGTTTTATACCCAAATAATACAGCCTGATGGAATTGGATACAAAGATGTATCTAAGGTTCATGTAGAATATAAAGCAAAATATTCACTGGTTTTCATTATCAATAAAAATATGATTAAATATGTGCAAATTCACTTAAAATTTTAAACACACAAATTAGAAAACATCAATGGCTTTTTTAGCTTAATAGAAAAAATGTTACCGAATTTTAAATTAATTTAATGATCATAATATAAATTTGAATCTTAAAGAAATGTTCAGATTGTCTGTATAACTGAATTCCAATTATTAAGCAATTAAAACAAGACATTTCTTAACAAAGTACTCATTTTTCCAACAATAATGCTCTTAGATCAAACTGTTTAAGTTGAAAAAAGAACTGTGAAAAGAAAAATTTACAAAAGTCAGCTATATATAACCTTTGTATTCGCAATATTGCGAAATATTTTACAATGTTGGACTTATTAAATCCTTCCTTAGCCTTTTTTTACATCAGAATTTTACAATACATTAAGGAATTTCAAAACTAATTATTGCATGAAAAATATATTATTTGAAAATATATTTATTATCAAGTTTGATGCAAAAAATTAGGCCCACTGACAATTTAATTCATAGTTTAACATTTCATAAAGTATGTAATGAATAAGAACTCATTTACAGACACATAAAACAAATTTTAAGAAAATAACATATCATATTATATGATTAGAAACAATTTCACAGATTAATTTCCTTTCTAAAATGTCAAAATTTAAAATATTATTCATGTCTTTTTTAAGCCAAACCAAACATGCAATAGACAGAAAAAACTAATTATTGTTAAGTTAAGAACTTTTCCGATTTTTTTCGTACATAACACGGAATGCTTCAAGGGCCAAAAGTGGATTTGTTTCCTCGAAACATTTCCATTGATCCGTTTGAAAAACCAATTGGTCGTGTTTTACAATGTACTCATGCGCTGCCTTCTTCAGATTAAGGTCGCTATGTCGGTCTGCTAGTGTCAAGACATCGCAACAATTGGATGGACAAAGATTCTTTTGAATAAAATGGGAACATTTGTTCCTTAAAGAAAGAACTTCATATTTGTATGCTGCAAAATAAAGTTTCATTGAGCTTTCGATATCCAGGAAGATTATCCGAGTAGAGGAACAGCAGTAGGCGACGTACAGTATCTGCATCAAGGTCTTCGATTTGAACGCAGTTATTATTCGTTTCTTTCATATTATTGGTAAACATGGCTTTAAACACTGGAGATCTCGAGCTTAGAATGATTTTGTGTGCTGGGAATGTTTCTGTTGCTGTCTGTAGTTTCGTGTCGGACAGCATGCCACTGGAGAGAGTCATTATCAGATCGTCTTGTACCGTCAATGCAGGTAGATTCTCTTCTTGTAAAACCTCGGTATCAATCTGAGTGACAGAATTCTCTATAGTTCTGTTTCTAGCAAGTTGATTCTGAACAACAGAACACTCTGTATTGCTTTTTGACAATTCAGCTACATATTTTATTTTCATGAATTTACTTTCGTACTTTCCAGTGGAAAGTGCTATTTCACACTGAAGAAACAGGCAATCTTCCGATAAATATTTCCCATCCAATGCCGTAGAGCGTCTTTCTGAACATTGGATTGGAATCCTTCTGTCACAGATTGGGCCATTGATATTAAATATGATATTGCCTTCTCCGCATTTCTTCTCTGTCCCTCTTCTATCCAACAAATAGAATACACATTTGCAGACACGCATTTTGAAATTCATAGATGTAATCTGAATGAAAATGGTGTTTTCTTGAGTCATACCCAAACTCAAAGAAAATAGAGAAGTTTCTTCTGGTGCTGATCTGATACGAATATCTTTTGTTTGACCATATCTTAATTCGCTGCAGTTTTCCACAACACCAACAAAGGATATATGCTTCACTTGCGGTTCAGTGATCAATATACATTCTCCATCTTCAGACAATCCTTGCCCTTGCCATATTTTGCACTGAATGGTCATTGTGTCAGGTAGAAAAAAAATCTTTGGGTACATGCAAAAGTGAACGAGAAGAATGTAAAAGTACGTCAGAAGACGATTTTTCAAATCGTAGAGAGGGACATTGATCGGATGATAGGGAGAAAATAAAATATAATACCATTTCCTTAGCTGAGCCACCATTAATACCTCTTTCAATGCAGATAGTCATTTGGGTTTTTGATGCTTGACATAAGCCTAAACAAAATTTGGCTTCATCCAAAGTCTCCACGGTGAACCATGGGCTCTGAAAGTAAAGTTCATCAAATTCTGAAAGGAATTTATAATTCTCTATCCGCCAGGTTATGGTAAAACATTTTCTCTGGAACGGCGTCGCCATTTCGGTAAATCGAGTTCTGTGTATGTATCCTCATGGAATGCAATCACTCAAATACAATGCAAACATAAAAATGATAACTACAGATAAAGGAGAATTTTGAACGGGAGATGCCCCAATAGTTCAGTAGTATTCATTTGCAAAAATAATCAGTACCGGCAAATATATAAAGATAACAGAGACAAATTATTTATTTTGTGCATGTTTTTTGTCTGAGATAACCTGACAATGAGAAAAGAAAATTAAAATATTTTCCGTATTCGCGTTGTTCGAGTATTTATAAATGTTGTTTTGACCAAATTATAATGAAATAGGTTAGTTAAAATAAACCACAACCACACAGAACTTTACATCCAATTCATTTGTTTATTTCCACTATTGCCATTCACATAAAGCATAAGTCATCTTTTCCGTTACAAAATCGTTTCAATACATGTTTAGTTGTTTCATTTAACATTATAAACTTTTTAGAACATTTAAATTATTTTAGTTTAAACGTACATATCTTAATTACATCTCATGGTAATGATAAGAATAGTTGTTAAAGTAGCGACAAATTTTTTCTATGTCATTTTCCGTTGTTTTTCAGATTTTTTTTAATTGAACGATTAATATAAATTTTATTTTTCTTCATTCGTACATTAATTCTAAACGCTAGAATCCCTTTTTTCAACATCTGATACTAAAGAAAAATATAAGTATTGAACAAAATGAAATTATAACCTAACCTTTTAAAGAAAAAGGATTATATTCCGATATATTCGCCTTGAAGAATTGTCATCTACCATAACAGAGTATCAAGTTTCTCATCCCTTCTTTGGAAAAAAATTAATCATGCGCTCTTTCTTATTTTAGTCAAATCTGTTTTCTGCAGTAGATAAGGAGCAAATAACAAAAAACGCATACAAAAAAAAGGATTCATTTCTGCAAGCTGGAAAGCTAAGGTATATTCTTTTACATCTGAGGTATAATTTGGCAATATAAATTGCTGATATTAGAAACTGTCAATATTAGGGCTTGAAAATCACTTTTCAGCCTCTAACTTCTAAGGTATTATATTTATCGAAGAACTTCAAATGCAAAAGTGGTTCATCTGAATGAGAGTGTAATTTGGCTATTCGGATATATTTTCTATCTTTAATATTAAGAAAGTTATCGTGAAATGAAAATTTTACCCACCACCACCTCCATTACCAACACAACTTTGAGTTGGATTATGTATTGTTACGAACCAATAATTTTTCTTCCTCGCCTTATAATGTCATCGCAAGGAAAATTGATTTACAGCTATCTGTATAAAACGGTGCCTGGGTGTCGCATCAATGATCCCAGAGCTCTGCGACCATTTGGCAGCTTGGTGATGAATTTGGCGACAAAATGGATTATACTCGAAATATCGAGAGTTTTCCCGATCGGTTCATTAAGAGCCACGATACGTCCAGAATGCTTCTGATTGGTCCAGAAGATTTTAGCCAGGCCTCCCACTGCTATATAAGGAGCCATTTGAAGCTGTACCGGTGAAGTGTGGCGATGTTCAATCGAGAATACCTGAATAGAGAGGTCTTGAACGGAGGAGTCGCAGAGAGAATATCGAAGCATCAATGGAGTGCTGTATCGCTGAGTGTCGTCGTCGTGTCTTCTGTCAAAGCCTGTTGTGTGTGTCGATCCTGAATTTTGAGGTCTGGTGCGATGACCTGAACTGAGAGGTCTGGAAGAGGAGTCCTGAGCGGATGAGTCACTTAGAGAATACCGAAGCAACGAAGGAGGGCTTAATTGCTGCATGGCGTATTCTGACAAAGCCTATGTCGTGCATTATAGCCCGTTGTAATGTCGTCCAGAACGGAGAAGTCCTGAACCAGTAGCCCAGTCGTGTGAAGTCGTGAGTCGGTATCGAAAGCAAGAAGTGACAGAGGAGTAGTTTCAGCCGTTAGGGAGAGACCTACGTGAGCGTACAGAGAATCTCTTAAAGATTCACTCTCCTGCTGAATTCTGACTAGCCGCTTTGTGAGCTGTGGACGTTGACACTACGGAATTTCTGCTTGTGGACTACTGTTGCTATTGTGGGCTACTATCTGTCGTTGAGTACTGCTGTGCTGTCCTGTGCGTTCGTCTGGACTGTATATAGTTATCTTCTTTACATAGTTGTGCTGTAAATATTTGTCGTCTTTGTGCTGTCCTGTCTTCGTCCTGTAAATAAATGTCGTCTGTGTTGTGTCGCTTATTAAAGGACTAATCATTATATGATCATCTCTTACACCATACACCCCCCTATACAAGGAAACAAACCCAACGGATTATAATAATAGGAAATAAGTAATATGTGTAATATACCGGGTGGCCAGAAATAAAACACCCCTACTCTGACCTCCCTGGATATCGAACTACTCAGTGTAAAGGCTTGAAAATTTGTGGACATACTATTCAAAAAATGGGGAAACGGATTTCACGAAAAAAAAATTTAGTTCCAGAAATCACCGATAGGTGGCGCTGTACCACTGGACGTATGCTGAAAAGACACAAAAACACGTTTTAAACACATTTTATTTGAAAGTACCAAGCATACATGAAACAAGGACGTTATCGATGCAGGGAATGCTGCTCAATATGGTTCCCTTCCTGAAGATGTAAAATGTGAAGTCTGTGGACAGCTTGTTCAACTGCGGATCGTAACTGGTCATCTGAGATGCTTCTCACATGCAGACTGATACTCTCTTTCAAATCTGCCAAGGTTATCAGACGTTCTCGATAAACAAGGTTTTTTAAGTGTCCCCAAAGCCAAAAATCACACGGATTAAGATCCGGTGAACGAGATGGCCAAGTTGTCGGAAACGCGCGACTGATTATTCTGTCAGTGGTGAAATGTTGGCGAAGAAACTGTTGCACAGGGAGTCCAATGTGTGGAGGTGCTCCATCTTGCATAAAAGTAATGGTGTCAAGGCATTGGCGCTGCTGCAAATGGGGTACAACAAATGTTTCGAGCATCCTTTTGTACCTGTTGGCCGTCACGGTACATGTCTCAAGGCCATTGGAAGTAACCTCTTCGAAAAAGAACGGTCCAAGGATGAATGTGGCTGTGAATCCACACCAGACTGTAACTTTCGGTGAGTGGAGTGGAATCTCTTGGAAGGTACGGGGGTTTGTCGTGTCCCATATGCGACAGTTATGGGTGTTCACTGTTCCACTGAGGTGGAAATGGGCCTCATCGCTCCACAGAATCTGCCACGGCCACGATGCATCCACTTCAACTCTAGCAAGAAATGTCAATGCAAAGGTCAGTCGCATCTCCCTGTCTGTGGCCAGCAATTGTTGATTAGGGCGGATTTTGTACGGGAAACAATGCACCATTTTTCTGAGTACGTTCCACACTGTGCTATAGGGAACACCCAAGTGTCGTGACACTGCACGTGCACTACTGCAGCCTAAAACATTATCCATTGACTGTTCAACAATACCGGTGGCAACATCTTCAACGACATCTGAACGAACCGGTTTGCGTCCTCGACCAGGCTGAACTCCAAGATGTCCAGTTTCCTCGAATCGAGCGATCATTCTCCTGAGAGCTTGTGGAAGCAATGGTCCCTTACGCAAATCCTTAAGTCGGCGAAACTCTCGAAGTGCTGCTGGAGCATTTCCTTTATTCTCGTAAAACAACTTCACAAGCAAAGCGCGTTCTGGCAGCGTGACAGCCATCACTAATAAGAATGACATTCCCCACCTTTTAACTACTTTTATACCCAGAACATGGCTTCTAACCATGCTTTATGCAAATTTTTCTGGTTACAGTATGAAATTGCAGTTACAACGGGAGTTCTAGCTTCTTTACTATTTTTATTTTCCATAAGGGGCAGAAAAATTAAAAAGGAAGCATGGAAGCATTCCATTCCGCATAAACATTTTAATTTTTATTATTATTTGTGTCTTTTGATCATAGTTCCAGTTGTGCAGCGCCACCTATCGGTGATTTCAGGAACTAATTTTTTTTTCGTGAAATCCGTTTCCCCATATTTTGAATAGTATGTGTACAAAATTTTGAGCCTTTACACTGAGTAGTTCGATATCCATGGAGGTCAGAGTAGGGGTGTTTTATTTCTGGCCACCTTGTATATGTGTGTGTGTGTGTGTGTGTGTGTGTGTTATAAATGTGAAAATTTGGATGGATGGATGTTTGTTCATCAATCACGCCAGAACGGCTGAAGGGAATTGAATTAAATTTAGCACAGAACTAGATTATAGTCTGGAATAGAAGATAGGCTACTTTTTGTCCCGATTAATTAGGTGGTTAATTTTTTATTAATTGAAAACTAACTTTCGCGCCAAAACACTGAGATCAAATCTCGCCAAAGATGAGTAAGGCTCCAGTTTTTTCTCCCAATAGTAATAAGGTTAGGCTTATCATGATTTCGACCAATTAAGAAAATAAATTATTCTGTTTATTTTCTTAATGTTTGATGTATTTAAAATCAAATGTTGTTAATTAATCAATCTTTCGGATTCATTCTGAAGCACTTTTAAATTAAAAGAAAACAGAATAAAGGAAATAAAAAAAAATGTCTAATTTGCATTGCATTAAATCTTACATTGAAGGGTAAATTTCCGTATCAATATTTTTCAAGCTCTTTGACTAATTTTTTTTTCGTATTGTTACAAAAATAATACAATTTAAGAAAAGGAGAGAAAAATGGAAGATTTATCTTTTATAATGTCCATTAATTGCAATTAATCATCATCCAAAAAATGAATATAGGTGAGTTAACAAGAGGTTAACTATTGCGCGCAATAAAAGATCACGCCTACTTCCGGAAAATCACGTGGCCACAATGGGACAGTGGCAAATAGTTGTCCCGTCGGTTCAACCGTTGGCCATTGTACGAAAGACGTTGTCTCAACTGTTCATACGAGGACAACAGCAGAGAGGCAACGATTGCGCGCAATAGTTAGCCTCATTTGAACCCATCTTAAGATTAACGAATTGTAATGGGATCTAGCCTACTTAGATATTAAAATAGACATTTCTAATGGAAATATATAAATATATATTTACTATTATACATTTAACTTTAACCGGATACTCTGACCAACCCGAAGGCATACGGATAAATATGGTTGACCATATCACCGCAACGCCAAGGCTAGCGGATATTATAGTTGAGCTCTAAAGGCCATCACCAGTCATGGTATAACCCTTTCCATGGGAGTTTGGTAAGTATCGATAGGAGGTACCGACCCCCACTCATGAGGGTAGCCAGAACCAACTATCAAATCAGAAGCTTCTAGTCTTAATTTCTAAAATGAATGGAGTTATTTACGATAGAAAGAAAAAGTTTGATATCATTATAATTAAACTGACTTCCATTTTGATTTATATTCTAAAATTCACATAAATTCAAATTTTTTTTTTCAATTTAATAATAATTTAAAATTTAAAAAATTAAATTGAAATGATAAATAACCTTTTTAAATATTTATATTTTAACGACTGTTTAAAAAAAACATTGTAATTTAGAGAGATATTATTAAGAAGGGCTTTATCTATATTTTAAGAGATATTTTTCTTCATTACATGAATATCACCTTGATTTTACGTCGGCTATTGGTCAGGATTGTGGTTTTTCTTTTTATTCAATAGATGCCTCAAAGACGAGATTTCAAATTAAGGTTGCGTGATGACGACATGCTTTAATCCTTTATAGTGCTGTGGTATATATTCTTACCACCTGTAAAAGATTTTTTAAAAGGGTTGAAAAAAGTATTCTAAAATGATAAATGTGGTAATCAGGTGCTTATAATTCTATTGAGCTATCTTAATAGTTCTCAAAGACACAAGAAATAAAAATTGCGGCACCAGTGCCTCAAAGAAGCGCCTTCTTCTTCTTGCATACAGCCGACCACCCCGCCACTACTGAACGTAGCAGTATCGACATGATTTGTTGTGGTCGACTGCTGAATAAGTATTGCCCAGCCTTACATTGACCGATCAGTCAAACTAGCATTCTTTTCGGGCTAGTAAATGACTGTCTTCCTCCCAGTCTGCAGTCTCTCAAAGAGTTGGAATGAAACTGTCAATCTTTAACATCATATCCTTCAGGGTTTTGAGATTACCTTGTGCCATCAATACAGTACTTAAATCATTATTTTCAATCTTCAGGTCCTTCCTTAACTCTGAGATCTCCATACATTCCATTTAAGAGTGGTGAACCGTACCAATTTCTCCACAAATGCATTTATTTTCTTGCGTCCTCAAAGAAGCGCCATCCGCGATCGGCAGCTACTTAGAAGACAGATCGTAGTGGTTTGAAATACATTAAGTCCACTGCAAAACATAATGCGTACTGCTGCCTGCTCACGATATAAGGGATTTCGTAGCGACGTTATGTTCCAGCGTTTGTCATTAAATTCTAATTTCTGAGAAAAGTCTTCAGACATGAAATATCATTGTGTTGTGTTCCTTATGTCTAAGATTTTCTTACACTTATCATGATTTGTTATCGAATTTATTTCAATATTTGTTTTTTAAAATAAGAATTGATCTGTTTTATAAACCAAAACTGTCAACAAAAACCGTTGGAATTTTTTAAAATTCGGAATCTTCCTGTTAATGAATTTATGCATATTTTGACTACATTTTTGAGGTATGGATTATTTGAACATTGTTGTTTACGGCATTTTAGTTTACTTCTTAAGTCAAAAAGTGGCCAAGATATTAATAAAATTGCATCAGATTTCAACAGTTTTATTTTTGTGCTATACTAGCTTGTACCCGGCACGTTGCTGCCGCTGACGAAATAATCTTGAAAATATCGTTTGGAATTTGAAATAGTTATCTTGTTTAATGAAGAATGATATTTATTTTATTATCGGCAATGAATACATTCATTGAAATTGAAGGATATATAAAGGAGAAACAAAAATAATATTTATTCTACTTTCATTATTCCATTCTACAAACAAATATTTAATTTTATGCATTAGATTTGTGCATTCTTTTAGAATTGTAAAGCTTGGTGTTCTTTCAGAATTTTAATGAAATAAACTATTTATTATATCTCTTGATTTGTTCAACATTCGATCAGAATTCTCTAGTTTAATATTAGAAAATGTGATTAAAATATTTTCTTTTAAAATTGATTAAGCATAGAAAATATAATTATACCATAAAATCTTTAATATAATTGAAAAGATAATTTTTAAAAAACTGAGATGATGCAAAATTATTTATAATCTTATAATTTCAGAAGTAACTTTGTAAAAAACACTACAATTTTATTACATGTTCAGTTAAAATTTCAAACCTATAGGATTGGTTCTCCTAAAACTTTCTCGCACATTCTCTAATAAAACTATTATTTCAGAGAAAGACTTGCATTGCATTTACAATAGCTAAGAAATATTAACGTCAACCTTGAATTCAGCATCTTTACTGAATCTGTCGTGTCTAGCGAGTGTAGTGTTGGTGAGTTATTTGGTGGTTAATCCATGGTTAATGGATGCAGAAAATAGATCCGAAAATATTTTTTATACATTAGATGATTGTATTATGTCTATAACTATCATGTTACTACAAGTAATAAGTAGTCAAAATTTTATCGGAATCGGATGAGAGGTACGGCATCGCAGAACAGACATACAGACAAACATTCATTTTTATTTATAGTATATAAAATAGCGATTTGCCCAGCCAATCTAAGAAATGACAAATGAGCACCAAACTTTTATGTAAGGCACTACTTAATTTGAATTCCATGATTTGTCACTAGGAAAACTGATTAAAGTGATTTTTAATGACCTAAAATTGATAGGTAAGTTTATTTACCATTGAACCGGTCATATCTTTATTCCTAACACTCAGTGATACCCTAATTTCATAAATTAAATGGCAAATCAAAGAATTTTTAGTATTTGCATCATAAATCATGATGCATGTATAAATCATTATGTATCCCTACAAAATTTGATTTGTCAGTTTACCGGAATTATGTCCTATGAAGGCATCTTTCGCATTATTTGAGACAGGCTCGTAGGAGGATCTTCATCTTTAAAGTTTTGGGGAGTATTGGTTTACAGAATTTATTTATTATTCTAAATAAATGGATGATTTTTCAGTAAGTAGTCAACAAATAACGAAACAATAAGAAATAGAGTACCATTATGCAAAAGCTTTTCGAAAGTAGATTTGTTTCACAATGAAACAGGAAGTTGGATAGCAAAAATACCATATCTTATCGTATCCGCGCAAGTTCAAAGAGCGTGTGCGTACTTTTCGATAAAAAGATGTAGATGTAATCAAGAGTTATTTATATTGCATTAAAACGAAACTGATTCATTGTCGGTTTAAATTTTGTTGAAAGTTGCTCTGTGAACCTTTTCAGTATGGCGGCCTCTAACAGAAAACAATTAAATAGAAATTTAATAGATACCCTTTTTATACAAATTCAGAATCAAAAACCGGTAGAAACTTCCAAAAATGAACAGACATTGGCTAAAACAAATGAAGTTACAACTGATGGAAAATGTGAAGAGACTATCTTGCCAACCACTTTTAACGATGACATGAAATCTTTTCACAATGATAGTATCTTTCACGACGTGAAATTCCTGATTGGCTCAGAAACAGTCCCAGCTCACAAGGACATACTTCGGGCCAGATCTCCTGTGTTCAAAACAATGTTTGATACAGATATGAAAGAGAAAATAAGTGAATGCATTAACATTACAGATTTGAGTTTGGATACATTGAAGCGGATGTTACTTTTCGTCTACACAGATACCACTGGAGAACTCGATTTTCAGACTGCCAAAGAATTGTTTTTTGCATCTGACAAGTATGACATATCCTCTTTGAAGCAGAGGTGCTCAAATTTTATGACACAAAGTATGCAGCCATCAAATGTGTGTGAAATATTAATTCTTGCTGACATGCATAACGATGAAAAGATGAAGTCTGTTGCTCAAGAATATATTCTAGAGCACGGCAAACAAATATTTGTTTCTGATGAGTGGAAATCATTTATGGAAAGCAACAGTTATCTAGCTGCACAGGTGATGTATTTGAAATGTCTGAAAAATTAAATTGTAAACTTCATTGCCAGTGGATGTTGAATTTTTTCATTTTATTTAATTCGTATACAATATAATTTTTAAGATTGATATCATTTACTGACTTAGTCATTAAAAGTTTACGCCAATACGATGTTTAGCTAAATAAATATATTTTAAAGTTTTGTAATAGTACTTAATTTTAATACTAAGTTCTGCATAACAATCAAACCAGTACTTTGGGATTATCCCGTCGACCTGTCAACGCTCGCGAAAATGCGCTAATTCTTTGGCGCCATCATAATGAAAAGCAATTTTGCTTTTATGTGGTTATTGGTGCAAATCTGCCTTTTGGCGATAACATCAGGTTTGGCGAAAATGGACGACGGGATAATCCCAAAGTACTGTTTTGATTGTTATGCAGATTCTAGTTTAGATTATCAATTAAAATAATGAAGAAATTGAATTAAATAGATTTTGTGACGGAATGAGTTATGAAAATAGTGCTAACTTTTAATTGAATTAATAAAAATAAGAATAAAGAAATATTTCACAAGCAAATTTTTTTAATGGTAGAATTTTTCTGGGAGAATCCCGAATCCGTGATAACCAAAAGAAATCCATAGATTCAAAGATTGTTGTCTGATAAATATACTAGAAATTTAAAAATCATTTTTATCAACAATTATCTGCCAAACTATATTAATAGCTAAATGATGTAACTTAGTTACTTCTGTTTC
The DNA here is from genome assembly GCA_026543055.1 of Argiope trifasciata. Classification (NCBI taxonomy): domain Eukaryota; kingdom Metazoa; phylum Arthropoda; class Arachnida; order Araneae; family Araneidae; genus Argiope; species Argiope trifasciata. The sequence continues at coordinate 5,007,092 of JAPMOQ010029703.1, read as the reverse complement.
AAATTGTTTATTGGTCTTTTCAATTAAATCTTCTTTATAAGCACAAAAGACTTGGGCTGCCTCAACCTCGGGCTCTTTCCAGCGCTTTATACCCCCCACAACTCCCTTCCGGTTCTTTATTTTCGAAACAGGTCTCTTTCTGCATAAACTAGCCATCTAGTTGGAGGTCTTCCTCTGATACGGAATCCCATAAGAGTTTTATAAGTAGATATTTTGAGGGGGCTGTTTTCAGGCTTGGTCTAGATATGTCCGAGAACTTTTAACCAATTGATCCGAATAACCAGTGTTATCTGTGGTTGCCTATAGATGTTGTATAATTCAAAACTGAATCCAGTTCGCCAACCTCCTCTCTCTAGTACTGGACCAAAGATAGTTCTAAGGATCTTTCTCTCGAACATTTTCAGGGAACGTTGAGTGTCCAAGTTTCACTTGCATAGAGCATAATAGACAAAATAAGAGTCATAAATTCTTGGTTTAGTTTCTATATTGATTAAGTTGTATCTTAGTTGTTTTTTCAGTTCCAAGAAACATTTTTATTCTTTTGTTAATTTCTGCTCTGAATCTATTATTGTCATTAATCATTATGAAAAGGTATTTGAAATGGCTTTTTCTAAGGTATGAGCGTTAATACACGGAGGAACACTAGGATTTATAGTTGAGGGCGGGACTTCCATAAATTTTGTTTGGTCTTCGTTGATGGTAAGGCCCATTTTTGAGGCAGTAGTTTCCAAAGCTTGGAAGGCCTCTCTCACTGCCTTTTCTGATCTTCTAACAATATCTGTATATCTGTATAAATCAGAAGTTACTTGAATTGATTATCAATATAAAAATAAAGTATCATATGAAATTCGAAATATTTTGATAAATGATAACATTTTTTTTAAATTTCTGTATTTATTTTTTCTAATAAAATATATTTTTAGTGTTTCTATAAAGCCTTACTAGTATAAACTTTATTCAGTCGAAGTTGAAATAAAAGAAAATTTATTTCAATTAAAAAAATAAAACATGGTAGAGAACAACTGTGACGTCTATTTTAATATTTTATTAATCAGTCCTTGCATTCTAAGTACTGTATCGTTAGTTTTTTAAAGTAATTTACTTTCTTTAATTTTAAGTTCCTTTTTTAACTGGAAATATCAATGGGAATTTGACTTTGGATAATTTTTAAAGTAGAGTTTTAATTAACCTTTTAACTGTCATGCCCGAGATTTTCTCGGGCACAGCGCTGGTGTTCGAAAATGTCACGCCCGAGTAATACTCAGGGTAATTTTTTTTGAGTGCATCGAATTGTTATACCCGAATATATATCGGGAGACGTTTATTTCGGCTTCATCTCTTTTTCAAACCCGACTGTATCTCGGGAAAAGTAAATATGTGCTCAATTCAATAGATGGCAGCCCTTCACAGAAGATTTCAAAGGTTAGAGGTTAGTAGTTCTTTGGTTCAAAGTGCGTGGGATCTTTTGACAATTTGTGTACTCAAATCATCAAAATAACTTAACAGTTAAAGGGTTAATTAATTAAACCTCGACACTTTTTTCGATAATTTCCGAAAGTATAATATAAAAATTATTTTTATATCATCTTAAAATTTTTATTTTTTAATATGTTTTTATCATGTGAGAACATGATGCTGTTTTGGTTTGGGGTTTTCGAAGCTTCAAAATGTACGTGCAGAAAATTGACGATTTATCGCATTTTGAGGCATTAATTTTTCTCTTTTAGGGTTATTAGAAAATAATTAAGAAAGTTGACACATTTGGCCAATTTATCGCCAGTAAAACTTGGGGCCTATGTCCCCTTATTTACCCCTTGGTGAAAAATTTTTTGGAACTCAATTGATTTTGAGATGGTCAAAAACCATCGTTTTTCTAAATGTTGGTGATTGAGAAATATGAGTCATGTGAGAGCATGGTGCTTTTCTATCGTATTGATAAAAGCATGACTTTTACAAAAATAATGTTCTCACGTGATAAGTTGAAATTTGCAATGACAAATTTCAATTATTTTCTTTATATATATCTGTTTTATAGTGATAAGTGACCTTCGAGATTGAATGGATCGGATTGTGCATAATTACATCGTAATGATATCTTTTTTGTTTGCTTTGTCATTAATTTTGAAATAGGGTTTCCACTTCTGACTTTATATTAATTATTTTTCAAAAAATTATAAGCTTTTTTTAATAATATAAATATTTCAAAAAAAAAACAACAGATGTTGAAACAGGAAGAGAGGAGGGAACTTGCTGTTTCAGAAACGCCGAGACATTACAAAGCTTTCTATTTTTCTACCGACCCTTTCCCCATGATATATATTCATGGGGAATGTACTTTAGGTAGCCTGGTTGGTAGAGCGTCAGTCTCGTAATCGAAAGGTAACGTCTCTGTCCTCGTCTCGGCCAAAGACCACCGTGCTGGCTAATGACAGTTGGGACAGGTTAAATATGTCGTGACTGCAAAGTCCTCCAAGTTCCCATAACAAATTATACCTCTGGGAGTACTGAAACAGGGATGAATCGGTCTCTGATTTGGATCTAAATTCTGAAATGCGGATGGATGAATCGGTCTCTGATTTGGATCTAAATTCTGAAATGCGGATGGATGAATGTGTGTATGAATGAGTTCAACCACTCCCTAAGAAGGGTTGTGTCGTGCGTGTTCGAGCAAAGTCGTGCTTTCACCTAAACGGTGCTCGTTAACTACGAAACGCGCACACTTCTGTCTTAATTCGAAAGAGCCTCGCTCATTCGGGCTTGGTATGACCAAGTGGCATTAGACTCACCACTCACACTTTAATAAAAAAAAAACAAAAGAAGCATAAGTATCCAAGACTCTCAATAGTTCTTTCATATAGGCGAAATGTGCTATGATACAAAAGAGATTTTATACAACACGTTATAACACATGTGCACCAAATTTGGTAACTCTAGGTCAAACGATCTGTCTTGTCCATAGCCAAGATGTACTGTTCGTTTCGGTATTCTGAGACTACCACATTTCGATGATTCAATCTCACTAAGGGGTGAGACGAGGAAGGATAAGCTCATTTCCAGAATTCTTCGCAATTCATTAAATTGATTTCAGCCCTATTAGATACCTTTTCGTTACATTGTTTTTCATGCATCGTTTTAGACCTCACAGTTTTATTTTAATTCCAAATTACATAATGATTACTTTTATGATCCATTGAAGTGCTGCTTCAAATTTCCCTAATTATTTCATGCAATATGTTTAAGATAATAATAATTATATATATTTAATATTAAAATAAATAATTTCATGTAATATTTTAAAGTAAAAAATCATTATGAATAATATTTTTAAAATTATATATTAAAATTATTATTATTTTAAAAATGATATTTTTTAAAACGTTCCATATTTACAGCAATTCATTAAATGAAAAAAATATATATGTCTTATACACAGTAAACTCTCGATTATCCACCGATGTTAATCTCAAACTGTAGTCAAAAAGTTCACTAACGTAAAAACAGGTAATATATAATAAATTTTTTAAATTCAATTCCTACTTAGGTCAGCAAAGATGTTTTCTATTTTGATTACTTTTTATTAAATAATTGTCAAAAAAACTATTAAAAAATTATTGATTTTCGCAAGAACTGAAATCACATTCTTCGCCTTCATATGAATAATACTGAAATCCTTGCATTTTACCGATTGAACAATTGTGTGCTGATTTTAATTTTCATTAAAAACTGCTAAAAGTCTGTTTAAAGTATTACAAATTAATGAAATTTTATTAGTGAATTAATATTTAAAAAAAAACTGTGTTAACATCGTCATCCACAACGTTGATTTGAACTCGAGTGGATGAATAAAAAGTATTTTGTTAACGACTGAAAATTTGAACAAGATATATTAATAAATATATAATAAGAGTTTGAACTTATAGTAGGAATTAGAAAAGAAATATTTTAACATATAAAGAATTATTGTCATTTTGAAGAAAAAAAAGTTTTACCAAATTTTAAGAATTGGAATCCTCCGTTTATTCATCATAATATAATATTTATGCACTTTACAGTAAATAAAAAATTTTAGGGAATATTTTATTCTGAACTAACCGCCTTTGGCGATAAGCCGGTTCATCAACCTTATTGCTGTTTAAAATTATCAGTTAAATACTTTATGTAACGTCATTGTCAATTAAATACTTATGTAACTTGTCTTTTAATAGCTACTTCATCAAAAAAATTTTAAGGTTAAAATTTTGATGGTCATATAATTTACTCATACAGTTGTTAAAGGCCTTAAGTCCATAATATACTCTATGTCTCTTTAATTATCTGTCAGCTCTCGCAGAATTTCAGCATCAAATTAAAGTGGAAATGATTAAACTGAAAATTAATATAAAAACTTTTTTTTTACCAAAACCAAGCATTTTTTTTCTCAATATAAGTAAAAGAGAATCATTATGTGCACTACTGAATAATTACAATAATTTATATAATGTTTCAAGAATTATTCAACAAAAACTACTTTGATTCTTTATAAAATTTAGGTTTTAGTTTTGTTTTCAAAAGGATTTAAGTGGTGCGAATAATAATATATTTTATTTTGGTCTGTAAACATAGTTTAAAAAATTATGAAGTCTAAATTTTATACATCTTTTAGTTCTAAGAAGTCTTATTCTATGAAATGTTCTTGACACTTCAACTTTCAAATAAATAAATAAAGGTTTCTATCTTCTGCTATCAAAAGACAACTATTTGTCTTAATTAGCTGTCTTAAACAAATTAACAACAATTTGTCTTAAAAAAAGCTGATTTATTTAATTAATAATATTGTGAAAGACACAAAAAATTTTCTTTGCATTTTTATTATAGAAAAAAACACATTTAAATCATTTCATGCTGACACGTGCTGAAATTACATTTTTATATATTTAATTGGCCATAATTATTTATTTTTAAATTTGAGGTTCTGTCAATTTGATGGAAACATATTTGCAAAAGAAAATATTTGTCCCTTTCACTCGTAACGTGCTCTTGCTGATTAAATTTCATTTTTTGTCCGAAATATATTGTTGAAGAATATAATTAAAATAATTCTTTTAAATTTCGTTAAAAATAGAAGCTTACGTTATATGTTAAAATACTAAAACCGTTGGAAAGCTAGTTTTCTAATCTTTAATTTGATATAAAAATCATTTTTCTGCGATACTATTTTTTTAAGTTATAGCTGAAAAACGTTGAAATTTCGCTCAATTTTTAATTAATTCAAATTCTAATTAAAAATTCGAAAAACGACGACATTCCTGACCTCCAAGGTATACATGTACCAAATGTGGTAGCTGTAGGTCCAACTGTCTGGTCTGTAAAGCGCCAACACACACACAACACTCACATTGAGCTTTATTATAAGTATAGATTAATATTTTTTTCAGTCAGTATTCAGTCAGCACCTTACACCTTATAAATTCGCCAGTAGTCCAAGTTAACTTTATTGTTAAATGTAAATATTTCCTCCGTTCATATTTTCCCTCATCGCTATTTTGATGAATTAAACTCATCCTTATGCATGCGCAAAAAGTGGGGAAGGCTTTAGAATTCGTTTAAAAATAACACACATTTTTTATTTATTTTATTAACAGCAATATTCCAAGAGTCCTGGGGTAGTACGTCTTCCCAGTGTTCTGAGCGTCTCGTTTCGGGCATGGTTGTTCTGCTGTGTTTCATCTGTGAGGTGTATGGATATGCCTCCTCCCATCCCTTATAAAAAGGGATTGTGCAACCGAGTGTGATGCATGAAGTAGTTGAGTCGTACTCTTGTTCCTAGTGGGCGCTACTAATACACAGGAGATGCTCACTCCACTTACATAGCTGACTGAGAGCTGTCAGAGGGCTTGTAAATGCCTTGTCACAAAAACAGCAATATTTCCTGAATTTAAGAAAAATTAATTTTTTAGGCGTAATTTTTCATTTGGATTCAATCTTATATTTATATGTAGATAGATAAACGATAGTTTCTATCACAAAAAAATGTCATCTTATTTGTTCTAATGTATAGCGCTGCTCATTTTATCCTGTCGATACTGCTACGTTCAGTGGTGGCGGGGTGGTCGGCTATATGCAAGAAGAAGAAGTGGCTGTTCATGAGAACAGGAATTAACAATGGCAAAAAATATTTATTAAGAAATTAATTTTCTGTTTATAAAAAATACCACTAATTCTAAGGGCCTAAAATTGCTCATTTTAAAGCTAGATATGATGTTTATTGCCTCTCAAACATTTAGTGACCAGTAAAGGATATCAGTTCCTTGTAATTTTATCAGTAGAAAATAATTCGAATATTAAAGTGATTATTCAACAGTTAAAAATATTAGAGCAGAGATGCGAACCAATGGCATGCGGCACATTTTGGGAGAGTCACCAATCAAAAAGATTTGCATTTTAGTTCAAAAATTTAGAAGAAAATAAGAAACCAAACGAAGAAAAAATTATTGAAAAATTTATTTCCGTAATTGATTCGTCAATAAAGGAATTTTCAGCGAGATTTTCACAGTTCATAAAATTAGTGAAAACGATCAAGTTTATTATGTACAGGGTGACCATAATTAAGCTGACAGTGCTCACAGTGTTCTGTAACGCGATCTATTTGCCACATTTTGTAGGAAGATTAAACAAGATGGGGAAAGAAGGATTCAGAAAAAAAAAATTAGTTTCAAAAGTCACCACTTGGGGAATATGTGGCGCTGTGTAATAGAAAATAGAGTGTTAACAAATGCAAATCAATACGGAAATAAAATTACCTTGTATATGTTATGTACCTGTAATATGTGGTCCACAAACAAGACAGCCACATTGAACATGATTTGAATGTGCAAAATAAAAGGTAATTTTATTTCCGTATTGATTTGCATTTGTTAACACACTATTTTCTATTACACAGCGCCACATATTCCCCTAGCTATGCCTTTTGAAACTAATTTTTTTTCGCGGAATTTTATTTTATATTCTTGTGATTGTCATTTTTACTGTGATTTTTTTATTGGATTCCAGTTTGACTTATTTTATAAAGTCTTTAACAATTTATGATATATAAGATTTTAATTTAGTTAGTAGTCTTTATACATTCTTTTATTGACGAATTTGATTTTATGGTTTCATGTTTTTTCTGGTTTGCTGTGATTTTGACTTAACATTGTTCAAAATTTGATGTCTTTTCTTTTGTGATACTAATTTATCACCAAAACCTCAATATTCTAGGATTTTCGGGTCACGAGGGGTCAATTTCTTGACGAAAGTCAGGCCCTTCGCAGAAAAAATGCCTGGTTTGAATCCCTGTCTGAGGGTGACCCTTGAGAAAGTCCTCAGACCTGATTCTTTATTAATTTTGATTCCTAGGCAATAATTGTTTCAATCGTACTAACATTTATTCTTAAGTTATTCAGTTCATTTGTGTTTTAGTAGTAGCATTAGTGCTCACTAAATACAATATATATATATATATTCTAAACATTCAGCAAATTTCTGTAGATAAATTTCTTACATTTCTTTGTTTCTGGATTGATACAAATTGTGACGTCATTCTCCCAAACAGAACACTGTGAGCACTGTCAGTTTAATTATAGCCACCCTGCACCTCGATGTGACTTCATTTGATAAACTGAACTTATCCCAGTTCGGTTAATTGCAAATTGAAGAATTTGAAATGCAACTCATCAGTTTCCAGTCTTGTTAAATATGGATTCAAAAAATTATTGGAACAAAGAAAAAATTAGAATTGATGGAAATAATTGATTGAAACAGAAAGGTAAAGAAGTAGAAATAATAGTAACGAAATTTTAAAATATGGAATTCGATCCCAGACACATTTAACTGTTTGAAGAAGCTAGCTCATGTTATTCTAACCATACTTTCATTTCCTGTGCCTGTGAGCCATTATTTTCAAAGATAAATAGCATTAAATATTCACATAGAAACAGCTTATCAGATGACTCCAATTCAGCATGCATTCAGTTAAAAGTAACATCTTATGATCCTAATATTAGTTATTTGTCACATAATCTGCAACAACAGAAATCACACTAATGTTACTTTAATTTGAATTACACGAAGGACTAAAAGATTTATTGTAACATAGTTAAAAAAAATTGTACTAAAAAAAGAATTTTGAGTTATTAATATTTAATTTCATTATTTTCCCAATAATCACAAGTCAAAAAATGGCACGTTGATCCATAAAGGTGGGTTCAGACGAGGCTTATTATTGTCCGCAATAGAAGATCAGACCTACTTTCAGAAAATCACGTGACCACAACGGGACAATGGCAAATGATTGTCCCGACGGGACAAACGTTGTCCGCGTTGTCTAAAGTGTTCACAAAAGGACAATGCCAGGACAACAGCAGAGAGACAATGTTTGCGGACAATAAAAAGCCTCATGTGAACCCACCATAAAGGTACGCTAACCTTTGTTCCAGAGCCTTCATCTCAATACACTTCTCCATCTTGGTCGTTTGGTTCGATAGCACACATCCACAAATGAATACTAATAAGAGGAGTAATAAACGAAATCAATTTTTATATTTTTACACTAACTTTTCGTACGAGAAATTTTTTTCCATATGCACTTTTTCTCAAAGATAACCATCTGAAGAAAGAAAATGAAGATTCAATAAACCAGACTTGCTTCTATCCAGATACTGTGTGACCAGAATCGAAACAATTAATTAGAGGGAGTGAGTGGTGGAATTGGAGCAAGCGCTAGAGAACTAAAGAGAGAAAATAAAAGAACTATAGCCTGTTCACCGAATCTAGAAAATGAAATCAAATAAACGTGCATGTTTTATTGACGATAATTAAACATCTGGCACTTTGCCAGAAATAAAAAATATAAGTCTGTAGAACAGTAAAAAAGCTCTTTATTCGCTGGGTATATGATCCATAAATATGCCACAAATACAGAAACCGTGAATACGGAATGGTCATTTATATAGGATTATAGGGGATACGTTCCTAGGTGACAAAATAAAATATATATATATAAAAAAATCAATTTAATTGAAGTTTTTGAACATTTTGAATAATTATCTTAAGGCTTAGGCAATGGTTTGAAGAATTTTGTACATTTCTCTTGCTTGGCAGTTTTTAAAAGCTCCTTCTATTCAGACTGATACACAGTGGTCGCATTAGCAATTTGTCTCTTAAAAATAAGACTTCGTTCCATAGATGGATCTATGTTCATAAAGAAATCGCAGAGCTCATTTGCCATTCTTAAACCTTCACTAAGATTTTTCAAATTAAATGTCACGTTTCCAGTGCTTGTTGAAGCCGCTTCTTCAATGAGCTGTGAATTTAACATTTCCTCCAGGTCGGTTTCAGTCAAATCTTCATCTTGCGATTCAAGCAATTCCTGAATGTAACTATTTATTCGAACCATCTCGTCCTATTTATTCCATTCGCGATTTCGGCTTTTTATTAGTTCATTTGACAGCATTTACAAAGGATATTGGGTTGGATACCTATTGGAATAATTTTATTATTATGTATGTACTTATTAGGTCCACGAATATAGGAATTGGGTCGCATTTTTTAACCCTCGAATAGTGAAAACGCGAATGAAAGAAGCGCGAATAAGGAGCTTTTACTGTATATAGACAATCTGAGATCTGTTTTATTAAAGAACACTCAGTGGATTCCTTGATAATTAGCCCCCATTCGAATTCCAAAACATCTTCTGAAAGTGACTTCAAAAGTATACAGTGAGCAAAAACAGTATTTGCACACCAGGTAAATTTATTGTAGCATACATATAAATAAATAAAAAGCAACTGAAAATTAAAAATACCAACACTTTTTCAAAACAAATAAAAATATTTAACATCTAACTTAATAATTATATTTAAAATAATAAAAAACATTAAAAAAGTAGCATTTGCACTGCCAAAAAAATATTTGCACACTAGCAATGCAAATAGAAAAAGAGGAATTATTTATAAGTTAAAAACAGTTCTAATATTTAGTATGCATGCCTTTTGCTTCAATTACAGCTTTTAATCGTCTGGGCATTGATTCTATTAATTTGTGACATGTTTCACTGCTGATTTGTAGCCATTCTTTCGTAAGAGCTTGATTAAGTTCTGATTTGATAGAAATTTTCTTTTTCCTTATTTTCGCTTCCAAAATATGCCATAAATTTTCAATCGGATTGCGGTCTTATGATTGTCGTGGCGTTTTCAATTCATTTTTTACATTATAAAGCAACCATAACCTCGTAATATACGCAGTGTGCTTTGGATCGTTATCCTGTTGGAAATAATATGAATTATGAATTCCTAATTTCAGAGTACTATTAGATAAATTATCCCGCAATATATTAATATATTATTTAGCATTCATATTGCCTTCAATAAAGTTCATTTCACCAACTCCGTTAAAAGACATGCATCCCCAAATCATTATATGATCACCACCATGTTTTACAGTTGGCTTCAAGGTTTTAATTTGAAGTTAAGTATTTATTTCATTTGTTTCACCATACAGTTTTCTTACCATCTGAGCCAAAAATATTGAACTTGCTTTCATCGGAAAAAATAACAGTTTTCCAAAACTCTAGTGGTTTGCAGACATAAGCTTTTACAAATTCTAGTCTTTTTACTCTATTTGTTTCACTAATAAATGATTTTTTCGAGGAGATCTTCCTAGAATATTTGCATCATGAATAATATTTCTAATTGTTTATAATGTAACTATTGTTCCCGACTTTGAAACGACATCAACAGCCAATTCTCGAGCGCTTAGAAAAGGGTTTTTAGAAGATTCTTTTATCTTGGATCTCCTTTGCCTGGTATATAACTTTTTTTGGACGCCCAGTTTGGGACTTATTTACTGTCGAATCAGTTTCATTTTTCTTATTAATTACATAACGAAAACTTGAAAAGTTTAGATTGGATTTTATTTACTTGTTCCTTGGTAACGTAATCCAGAATTGTGAAGAAATATAATCTCACGGGTAGCAACAGACCGTTCACACGTTTTGGGAGGCCATTAGAACAAAAACTCCACAGAATCTCAGTTTCAGTTAATATATTACGTGACTTTAAAGTGCTGAGCTAATGAACTGCGGGACTTATGTGCAGAATATTCGCATAATGTTCATATTTAATGCCTTCTTTAACCACTTAACTGTCTTATTTTCTTTACTATCTAATAAGATGACACCTTGAATTTTGGAAATTTTTTATTATTTTGATTCAATTAGAAATCCATTGAATACTTGGCTTATCTTTGTATTCGGAATAATTTTAATATTGAATTATAATCGTTATGAATTATTAATTTTTTGCTTACAGCTATAAAAATTCGATAAATCGATGCACGTATGGCACTCGGGCAAAACAGTTAAGTGGTTAACAGTCAATACTACGTGCGCAAATACTTTTTAGGCATGAGAAAATATTCTTTCATTTTTAAAAATTTGTAATATTATTGTTTAAAGAAAATGGGTAGTTATTTTTATTTTCTTCTTATTTAAAGAAATGATTAATTAAAAGAATAGTACCAAATTTGCTTTTTAGGGTTAATTATGCAAAAAATCGTCTGTGTGCAAATACTTTTTTTGCTCACTGTATGCTTTAGAATTTATCTCAAATAAATAAACGCGCAAAATTTAAAGCGAAATGAAAGAAATCGCCAAATTAGAGAAGTAAGCCAAAAATGTAGCTCTTTGGCAACCCATGTATTTACTTTCATCTGCTCGACTAGATGAACGGACTATTATTGGTCAAGCTTCCTCTTAGTTACTACAAACGATGCATTACACACAGCGTCTCTTTGTTTATAAAAAACATATCAGTTTTCTGCTCATATCGGAGGAAGTGTTTTATCTTCATTTCACATACTTGCGCAAAACCATATAAAGGTCATTAATTATCTATTTTCTTTTGTTTCAGATAAGATAATTTACGGAACAAGCATATTTTTTCTATATTCTATCACAATCGCGCATTATGAATAATTTATGCAAGTGTGAGTAGGCATTAAATCATGTCATTCACAGTAAAATGGTACATAGAAAATTTTTTTCTGTATTGGAAAAACAAGAAAGAAGCTCTGGTTAGTTCCGAGTTTAGTGTGGACTGCTTAGGCAATACTAAATGGAATTTATGCCTATATAAAAATGAAGTTGGGAATTACATAGGAATTTTTCTTCAGCCAACAGATGTATTCCAAGATAGCTTCGATGTGAATTTCCAACCTTCCGTATTAACTCCTGACGGGACATCTCTTAAGACTTATGATGTGACGCAGAAATCTGTGTGTTTCGGAGTTGGTATAGAAGTATCGCAATTTATTGAACTGCATGAAATTCTGAAAACGTCTGCTCGGTTTTCGCCTAATGAGACTCTCATAGTTCAGTGTCAACTTTGGAATAATGATAATCGACTGTCAGAATCTAAAAATTGCGTCATTCAGACACGAGTGAATGTTGAACATACCAATTTTGTTGGAACAGTGGAGAAGTTTAATACACTAAAAGCCAATCAAAAAATACCAATTTTGATGAAATCCGAATCCAGCAAGTGTTTGATTTCCATGAACATGACAATATTAGTCCTAATTCGAATCGAACTAAGTCCCGTTTTAAGTCCCAAAATTAAAGTGGCAATTTACAGATTCCATATCTTAGATGCTACTGGAATAAAAGTTAATTGTGGTCAAGACGAGGAATCTTTTGGATCTCCAACAAAATTCTTACTGTTTTTTACCAAGAGTCAATTAATGGCCAGGAAACATCGATATTTACCGAATGATGTTCTAACTTTGGGATGTGAGTGTATTTTGTTCACCGGTGAGATATCCCATCAAGTGCAGGAAGATGACAGTGGACAGGACATTATTCCAAGCACGAATCCTATTATCAGTCATGGAATGCTTGTTGCAAATGCAAAAGAATATTTGCACAATATGGATGATATGAAGAATGATTTGCAGTGCTTGTATAACGAGGGTTTTTCCTCCGATGTGAAGCTAAGGAGCGATACAGAAACCTTTAGCGTGCACAGACTGATACTGAGCGCAAGATCTCCTGTTTTTAAAGCTATGTTCTCGAATGACATGAGGGAAAAGACAAAGGAATGCATTGACATTCCAGATATTGATGCCGCAACTATTCGACGTCTTCTCATATACTTATACACAAATACTCTGGAAGACTTACAGTGGCAACCTGCTTCCAAGCTATATATAGCAGCAGACAAATACGCTGTTATATCTTTAAGGAATAAGTGCTCATCTATCTTGAAAAGAAGTCTCGATCCTAGTAACGTTTGCGAAATTCTGGTCCTGGCTGATATGCATAATGATGTAGATTTGAAGAAATACACACAGAATTTTATCTTGGATCACGATAAAATTTTACTCCTCAGCGATGAATGGAAAAATTTAATGAAAGATTATCTTCATTTGGCGTCGGAAATCATGTACTTGGACTTACTGCGAAAAATTGAGCATCAAAAAAATTGACGTTTCCCCTTCTCTTTTTTATCTCTCTCTCTGTTTAAGATGGAACTTCATTTAATGTATAACTCTATTAGCTGATGAAATTGTAAGACTAGCTTGGAATGAAATTGTTAATAGTCAATGGATCAATTATTTGAGTTAAGAAAATCTTTTTACGAATCACTCACAACGAGAATGTTAGCCTGTATACATTGAACTTCACATAATATTTCTAGGTTAGCACTGTATTTGTAAATTGTGGAATTTATAACAAAAGAAACTCTTTCTACTGTATTTAAAAAAGCAGGTTTGGATATAAAAATTCGAAATTTGTTTTTGGTTATTATTTTGTAGAATTCATTTCTAATTAATAGTTAATTAGTAAGATGGTGTTTTTCGAAGTTTTAATTAGAAATTAGTTAGTATTAAAAATTAAAATTTTCCCTCATTGAAAATGAATTAGCTTTAAAATTTAAAATTTCCTATCATTCAGAATTAATAAGGATCAAAATTAAACACACCCTCCATTGAAAGTTAATTAATATCAAAATAAAAAAATCCATCGATTAGAATTAATTAGAATTAAAATTAAAAATTTAACTCAACTAAAATTTATTAGTATTAAAATTTAAAATTTTCCTCATTAAAAATTATTATTAAAATTTTAAAAAATTCCTCATTAAAAATTATTATTAAAATTTTAAAAAAATTCCTCATTAAAAACTAATCAGTAGTAAATTAAACATTTTACTTCATCAAAAACTATTTAGAATTAAAATTAAATATTTTCCTTTCTTAAAAATTAATGAGAATTAAAATTAAACATTTTCCTTCATTAAAAACTAATTAGAATTAAAATTTAAACTTTTCCCTCTTTAAAATTCGTACTAAAACTTAAAACTTTCTTTCATGAAAAATTAGTTAGAATTAAAGTATCACAAATTTCCCTCAATAACTTCAATGAATGCTACAGAAGAGAATTCATTTTTTTGCCACTTATCTATATAAATAAAAATGAATGTTTATTCTCTTATGCCTTCCTAAACCGTTCATCCGACTGCGATGAAACTTTGTCAGCTTATTGTTTACACCTACAGGATGGTTATAGCGTTAGCACAATTATCTAAAATAATAAAAAAATGAATCTAAACCGCATTGATTTACCAAGGATTAATCTCCAAATAACTCGCTGCGGAGACAATCAATCTTTAGAAATGCTAAATTCAAGTAAAAAAAATTGTAGCAATAATACGCAAAAGTGATGCAAGTCATTGTCAGAAGTAACAACTTTATTACAGATTATGCGAGAAAGTTTTGAGGAGACCAACCCTAGGTGTTTTATATTTTAATTAACTTTTCGCACAGACCATCAAAAATATTGCAGTACAAATAATTTTGCACCATCTTTACTGTCAAAAGTTGTTATTGTAGCTATATTAACAATATTATGGCATAAATATATTTTTTATGTTTCATCAATTTTTAAAATATTTTAGTCACATTTTCTAAAATTAAATTTGAGAATTCTGATGGAATATTAACGAATGACGAAAGATACATAAAAATAGTTTCTTTCATTACTATTCTGAAAGAACACTAAGTTTCATAATTCTAAAAGAATACACAAATCTAATATATAAAAATGAATATTTCTTTGTTCGTATTTTATATACTGTGGTACCGTTCATTCTATTTTGACAAAATATTTCAAAATTATACTTTTGTAATCAATCAATAATTGTTGATTGATTAATTATTGATAAATGATCAATAGTTTAAAAATTAATTTTCAAAATATATTACTTGTAACACTTTTTGTTGTTTTAGTTATTGACTTTGTATTTAAGTACATAACAGCAACAACAATAAATAAATACAATGTTTTGTGTGCTATTCAATTCTGCCTCGTAATTGAATGAAAAATTTTAAGATGAAATAAACATAGATTAATGAAGATTAAAAACATTATCATGCTACTATGTTTCATACTGGGGATTCAAAAGAATATTTAGAACGAAAATTACAGAAAAATCTTAGTTAAGTATTCCTGAAATAATTCTAATGATTTTTACAAATAAAATTAAAATATGTATAAGTAATTATGTTGTATATTTATGTGAAATGCCATACATTTCTTTTATAAATTTGTTGTTTTATTTTGCATTATGTGGATTATTTAATAATTTAGATATTTTGAGACTAAAAATTATGTTTATGATCCATAACAATAAAAAAATAATCACAATCGTTTTTTATACCAAGTCATATGTTTTATATATATATATATATCAATCCAGAAACAAAGTAAAGTAAAAAAAATTATCTACGGAAATTTGTTGAATGTTTAGATTTAAATATAGAAATATCTAATGAAAAAATTTAATAGGCATTTACGATAAAAGGGATTATTTTGACTTTAAAATAATAAAACTTAGTAATTACCATTCAAATTTAAACTCTAAAATTTTCAAAAACCTAATGTTTTCACAATTTAACAGAATTAAAAAAATTTGTAATAAGAAGATTTCTTACATTACAGCAACTAATAATCTACTTAAAAACTTAAATACTAATGAATTTCCAAAAAACTTTTGCAATATCGAATAATTAATTAAAAAGCAATTATATAAATTCTAATTAAAGAACTAGTTTTACTCAAAAGATGACGCTCCTAGAGTTCTTTTGATGACGTTATATATGGCCGAACAAGGTAGGCGTCTTTAACTTTTAACGCGGGAAAAATATTCTAGAATTAGGATATACAATTACAGGTATAGGATTTCACTTCTTATTATGCTCGCTTTCCTTCTCAACTATTATATGAAGGTGCTTTTTCAGTTGGGTGAGTTTTTTCTACCTTCTTATTATTTTTCTGAATTTGATTTTATATTCTTGTGATTGTCAGGTTTACTGTGATTTTTATTGGATTTCAGTTTGACTTATTTTATAAAGTCTATTTTACAATATATGTTATGTAAGATTTTAATTTATTTAATAGTCTCTATACATTCTTATATTGACGAATTTGATTTATAGATTTCATGTTTTTTCTGGTTTGCTGTGATTTTGACTTACCATTGTTCAAAATTTAATGTCTTTTCTTTTGTGATACTAATTTATCTCTAAAACCTCAATATTCTGGTATTTTCGGGTCACGAAGGATCAATTGCTTGACGAAAATCAGATCCTTCACAGAAAATATCCCTGGTTTGAATCCCTGTCTGAGGGTGACCCTTGAGAAAGTCCTCAGACCGGATTCTTTTTTTTATATTTTTTTTAATTTTGATTCCTATGCAATAATGTTTCAATGGCACTAACATTTATTCTAAAGTATATATATATATATATATATATATATATATATATATATATATTTGTATGTGTGTGTGTTTATTGTCCTATTTTGATGAAATCAAGTACAATTGACGTTTAAAACAAGAGGACCTTTATCAAATTTTGAAACTTAAACATTTAAGCTACAAGTATATATAAGATTTTTTTAAAAATTAAAATATAAGGTTGGGTTTTTTTTTCTACTGGAATTTTCAAAAGTTTCTATCTCACAAAATAATATTTCCTACAATCCAACAATTTTTTAACACACACACACACACAAAAAAAATGATACCAATTTAATGTCCATATAATTTTCCTTCTCTAATTATACTAAATTTTTAATTATTTTTCCATGCAGTCTGTAACAATATTTTAACTCTTGTGAAAAAATTCAAATTAGTTTCATTATTTCGCCAAGCCATTAGTTCGCATACTTTCGTCGATATTAAAATTAAGATTTAAAAAATAATTTGTATTGATTCTATCTGAGTATTTATCCTGTATAAATGCTATTTTATAGTTGTTTTGCATTGTTGTATCGATTATTTTATCGTTTATGTTATATTAATAATATTTAGTATCCATTATTAATTATAGATACCTAACATAATCAATTACGTATTATGTGTTAATTTAATAATATTAAAAAAATGTTTATTATCTTAATGTATAAAAAATAGCAACTATTTTTTAAAAATTTCATTCACAAAATTCTATTATTTTAAACTAATTACCTTTGGCCATCAGCTGTTCGGTGAAAATATTTTCTACATTTAATTAATTTACTACATTAATATTTTTTTAAATATACTTTTTTCAGTGAATTTATATCGAACACTATTATTTCCAAAACTAAATCACGTTGGCAGCTCAATCATATATTGTAGAGGTTACATAACTCTACTACCTTCTCTTTTGATTTAATAGGTGGCGTTACTTTATTAACATCAAGGAATATTTCCCATGATTCTTCTTGGAATCATTATTAGATTGTATTCTCCTGAATGTTATATATTTTCGTGCTGTGTTTGTTTTATCTTGTGAAATGTGGAACTTGGAAAATAATTAAATAATTATTGCTGAAACTCTTATTTTCATTCATCTCGGAATGAAGTTATTAAGAATCACGTCCCTCTACAATATTAGATTGTTTGAATACCAACTATTTTCTGCGTATTTACCAACTTCCCATGGGATGGATTAAGATACTTTTGAGTCTTTTCCTCATTTTATTAGTTTAAAGGATTGTCGAAGGCTTTTCGTTTTCATGTAACCAAATGTAAACAGCTCGCCAAACTGTATTTCCAACTTTCTCACATCTTCTAAAAGGTTTATCATACTGGATTGCTTTAAATGTCCACCATATTCTTCAGATAGAATTTCTGGAGGGATAAATTCGTGGAGACTTTTCCAGTCGTCGTTCGGGTGGAAAAATACCTGTAAAAATAAGATGGATTTAATCTTTTGGGAAAATGCTTAATATAGTAATATATCGATTATGTAGACTTTTGTCAATTGAGGTTTCTGATAAAAATGCAGGTACTTGAAAATTGAGTTAGATTTTAAGTTATTTTTCTTTTAACGAAATCAATGAAAATTTCTGAAACCATTTTAAAAGTAGCATTGGAGAAGATTTTCTCAGTGCTAAGATATGTAAAATGTCGTTAAAGAAAGTTTTTGTAAGATCTCATTTATAACTTCATACCTTTATTTAGATGCGAAAAAAGATAATATTATTTCGTCTGGAGCATCTTAATATTGTTGTTACAGAAGATTACTTTAAAACGCCGTTTATAACTTCAGATATTATTTAGATATGAAAAAAAAATAAGAACACTGTTTAGTTTTGATTATTCTAATAGTGTTGTTACATTAGGTTACTGTGAAATGCCGTTTATAACTTCAGATATTATTTAGATATGAAAAAAAAAAAAATCGAACACTGTATAGTTTTGAACATCCTAATAGTGTTGTTACATTAGGTTACTGTAAAATGCCGTTTATATCTTCAGATATTATTTAGATATGAAAAAAGATAAGAACACTGTTTAGTTTTGAACATCCTAATAGTGTCGTTACATTAGGTTACTGTGAAATGTCATTTATAACTCCAGACTTTATTTACACAAGAAAAAAAAAGATAAGAACACTGTTTTGTTTTGAACCTTCTAATAGAAGCGTAACAGGAAGTTACTGTAAAATGTCGTTTTAACTTTATTAGGGTAAGAAAAAAGATAAGAACACTGTTCCGTCTTGAGAATTCATCCAATCCAAGAATTTTGAAAAAGAAAAAGCAAGAAGGTAAGTGTGTAAGAAAGTTTACGTGGTTGTATTGGAACAATATACCTTTGATTGGTTGGTTGGTTGGTTGTTTTGAATTTTTTTGGCACAAGAGCCATTCTTGGCTGTACAATATACCTTTGGAAAACCTCCTTAAAGAATCATTGAGGAAATGAAAAGGAAACCGCCTAACTGAGCAACATTCGCGAATCCTTTTACCAGTGTTAGATATTTTATTTCTTCAAAGTACTACCATTTACAAACTTGTCTTTAAAATTTTAAATAAACATGTTTAAAAAAGACTTATTGAAATAAAAAGAAGACACAGTTTAAAATTTTGTCTCTATTAAAGGATCTTTTGGTTATCCGAGTTTATTGCAATCAGAGATAATCACGACTCTATTGTGGGTTAATACTGGTCAATTAAATTTAGCCTCAAAATTCACAAAATTTCATTTTTTTGGACCGTTTGTGTTATTTAGCTATGTCATTTGAATGCATGTGAATATGTAGGCAGAAATATTGTCACCTAGGCGTCCCGGGTTCGAGTTCTGATTCTGAGATGGTTGTTCTTTACCCTTCTTGCATATAGCCGACTACCCCGCCATCACTGAACGTAGCAGTATCGACAGCAGGTTGTTCTTTGTCCTGTGTTCTGTCTGTGAAAGAGCCTCCTCTGTAAAATAGGGTTGTGCAAGCGAGTGTGTGAGTGTCCACTTCATATCAGCTAAAGTCAGATTTCTGTCCACAGATGTTGGGGATACTTACTCTTAGTTGTTACTGCACCCCTCTTTTCCCAATCTCTTGGACATGGTTTGAACTGGAGTTTAATCCAAAGGATACAAGCAACAACAACAATAATGCTGTTACCACATGGATAAATGGGATTCAAAATTCGGAACAAATTTGTACTTTGAATGCTAAAACTTTACTAAATATCATTTATCAATCATTTTAAGTTTTAGAGTAATCGTATTCCCTTATACTTGAGATGGATAAACCTTCTGAGAGCATAATTAGACAGAAATCAACAAATTTGATGTAAAAAAATCGCATTCAAATTTTTATCCATCTAGTTCGAAATATTATTATTAATGCGATGGTTTTTACAGAAGAATAAAATTCCAAAAATGTGTTTTTCGAACTTGAGGAGACCAGAAATGAAGAATTATTCGAAATTTCGAATTCAATTTTTTTCTGTTACTTAACAAATAAGTTTAATTTAACTTAGCTAGTTAGTATAAGTCCCGTTTTAAAGCAACACTAGGATTAGTCTGGGAAGGACCTCGTGATTTTGATCCGTGATGACATGACGAGAATGACACCTGTGCTGGCACTCCCTCTCCAAACTTCCATACCACACCAGCAGGAGGTCGTTTGGCCCCTACTGGTTTAGCCTGCCCCAGATCCGTTTACACGATGGTTTTTTGGTGGAGTCGGGGCCCGAACCCGAAAGCCTCCTGTTTCGAAGCCAAGACCTTACCACTACACCACGGCGGCCCCATTTTATATGGTAGAAAGGTAAAATAAATGAAATTTTATTTTGTTCTCTCTTAACCAGACTTCGATAGAATTGAATTCTGTAGACCTTTCATACCTGTATAGTGTGAATTCTTCTTCAATTACAGGTAAATCATTCAAATTTTATTTAAATCTATAAGAGAATTTTCAAAATAAATTCTGTTCAAGTACTTACGCAACTTCTTAACTCTTTTGGGAGTACAAAATAGATAGAGTTACAAATTACGCGAAATATTGCGTGAATATTGACGACATGGATTTCTCTGATGCGCACTGGTAAGGATTTCTAAAGTGAACAGAAAATATTTCAGTTAGTTTAACTAAAAAAATAAAAACAACCATTTCATTTGTATGCATGAAAATAAGAAAAAAAATATGTAGGTTATGAAAAGATTCATTCAGCAATTTTTTGTGCTTATAAGAGCTATATTTTTGAAATATTATTCTAAAGCTCAATACCACTTTGAACAAAAGATTTCTGTCCAGAATTGGGCTTTCTCCAAACATAACATCGTCCATCACTACCAAAAACATTGAACTTCATTTCGTCACTGAATATTATTTGATTTCAGAAGTCAGGGGAGTTTGAAATATGACTTTTAGCAAATTAAATTTTTTTATCTCGATTTATTTTGGAAATGAATGGTTTATTGTGGCTACGCGATTATTATAATTTGCTTTTCGGATTACTCTTCGAATTGTTTCTACAGAAAGGCATTAATTGTTCTTGACGTAGATGTAACAATTTTTGTAGCACTCACCTTAGGATTATTTGCTACCTCTCGAATAACTCATCTTGGTAGTTCTAACGGGGTTTTCTTTTCTTTCTCTTCCAGATTTATTACAAATTAATCCATACATTTTTATACTTCTCGATAACTTTTTGAATGCATCCGTGACTTTGTTAAATTTCCGTTGCAATTTCTTGCAGAGATGTACCATCTTCAGACAATCGATTAAGAAATTTCCGAATTTCAATATTTGTTTCATTTCTGGAACTCATTATGATACCTCAAATGTTTGTTTTCGCTTGACAATTAATAATTGCCAATTAAAGTAACGAAACTATTTTACTTATTCATTTGAAAATAAATAGTGGTTGTCAAATCACATACCTTATGAGGCGTAAACTCAATTTTGTGACTTTGGAATTTGTAACTTTGACATAAAAATTACTGTAATAAAAATATTATTGATTCTTCCGTTTTGGGTTTTTAGCCTAATACTTTTGTTAATGTATATTTCGTCGTTCTCATAAAATTAACCATAAATAGAAATGTTAAGACAAAAAAAAAATGAAATTAAGGGAGAAAGAGTGCTCAATTTTGGGAGCCACTGTTTACTATAAATATCATAAATATATTAAAGAAGCATATACTATAAATAATATGAAATATATAAAAAATATTATAAATGAGATTAAAGAGGAACAGCAGAACTTTTTTTCCCTAGTGGCAAAAAATTAACTTTATCAGTTAATTTACTATAATATAAAAACATAAGTATTTAATGAATTCAATGAAACATACAAATCGGTAAATTATTTATCGATATAAAAATTCGATAAAGTATTTATACAGGTTATGCAAAATTTAATGTTTCGTTCTTGCAGAAATTAAGAAAGTCTTATATAAATGGTGTCCAAAAAAATTAACGCAAGATTTGAATATGCCACAAGTAACAAAGTAATAAAGAGATGGCAACTCTGTTAAAAAATCACTTGACAATTGATAGTTTAGGGTTAGTAAAAATGGTGCGTCACACGATAGAACAACATGTAAACCCAAAATTTGAAATAAATAAAAAAACCTATTTAAAAAAAGTTATTATTTTTTATCATAAAGTGTATAGGATAACGTTTTTTATGGAATAATACGCAAGAGAGAAGGTGTCCATGATTTTGCTGTCACATAAGCATTCTTTTATCAAAATCTTCCATGACCATTTTGCATAAATGTGACTGAATTTCGTTCGTGTTGCGTTGAATTTTTTCCTCCAGTGCACGCATGCTTTGGGGCTTATTGACATAGACCTTTAATTCAAATTATCTCATATAAAGAAAACAATCGTGTTAGATCACACGATCTAGAATTCCAATGTCTAGATCCGTGATATCACGATCTAGAATATAGCGGCCAGACTTTCATTATTTTTGAAATATTGTTCAACAACGAATACCGTGTACACTCCCTTTTTACTAACACTAAACTATCAGCTGTTAAATAGTTTTTTGATAGGGTCGCCAACATTTTACTACAAGAATCATTGCAAATTCATATCTTCCCTTAATTTTAGGACATCCTTTAGAAAGCTACCACTACTCAGAATCAATAAAATAGTACTTAAATAAAATTTTCTTACTTTTATAGAGATAAAAAGACTGTGAATAATAAAAAAAAAACACCCAATTAAAATCAAATCTTATAAGTATTTTATAGGACGACAGAATAAAAATTTTCTTGTGAATGTCCTGTTTTTCATTTTTTAACTGTGATTAACGATAACTTATGAAATTATTTTTCTAACACTTTGAGAGGTTTAGAAAATTTATATGCACCAGTTAATTTGCACAGTGACAAAAACAAGACCATTCGTATTATTTAAAGAAAGATTTAAAATCTTTCGAAAGTATAAAAATAGCAAGTAAAAATGATAAAGATTACATAACAGTTCATAATCACAAGATTTTTTATTTTTATTTCAAGCAATAACAAATCATATATGAGTGCATATCAACACAATGCCACTATAATAACTTTTATTAAAGAAATTTAGCTTAGAATTTTATAGTCAGATCTGTTTAATATACAGGGCTAAATACTTTAAAAGATTTATCGTCTATTGATCTATGAAAGAACATGAAATATGTAAAGTTATTAAAATGTTTTGTAAACTAGAATATTCCCATCTGTTGGCCATTTCAACTGATGTTTATGGTTTAGAAGTGTTAACTCCAGCACATTTCTTAATTAGGAAGTCAATAACAGCGATAGTAGAGCAAACAAACAATTAGTTAAACCACCTCTAACAGATCTTGAGTCAAACTGCCTTAAAGTTTGATAAAGAATAACTAAATCAAT
>JAPMOQ010029703.1:4953699-4973402 GCA_026543055.1 Argiope trifasciata | reverse complement strand
TGTGTGTGTCTGTGTGTGCAATGATATTTTAAAACTTTAATTTAAATTCAAATTAATTCAGTAATTTGTAGATCAATTTGGTCCATATTAATTTCATTCTGGAATATTCTCTTATTTCTTGATCCAATTCCATTTCTCTTTTTAATTAATTCAAGAGAAACTTAATCGCCTTAAAACCGAAGAACCGAAGCTGTGAGTGAAATGATAAAATTGCTGAACAAGCAAATACTTTAAAAAAAAGATCCCTGTTTCCCTTGCCTCTTTCGGCATGTACGTCAGAAATCTCTATGAGAATATTAGTAGTTGGTTGGTTGGTTGGTTGGTTTTTATGGCGCAAGGACCAAATATGATCATACTGCGCCAAACATTTGTTAAACATGGCGTTCGTATTAAAAGTTTAAGGCATTTAAAGGGAAAAAAAATTAAATCTGATGTAAAATTTTAATATCTTTTAAAAAAGCAAAGATATTTGAATGAGGGTTATCTCCTAAAATGTCATTTAAGTTAAGAACAGTCGTTCCAAAATGAACTTGTCGTTGTATACTAAAATCACGGCATTCACACAGAATATGTCTGACTGTTAAAACAGAATTGCATTTATTACAAAGTGGTGCATGATCAGAGTGCAAAAGATGTTTTTGAGTCAAATAAGTGTGGCCTATTCGAAGTCTCGTAATAATAACATCTTTCTTTCTAGTCACAATTTTATTTTTGAAGCCTTTGACAGATGGCTGTATCTGAAACAGTTTATTCGTATACAGATTTTCCCATGTAGATTGCCAGAATTTATTTTGAATTATTTTTATTACTTGTAAGGCATCGGATAAGGGAACAAAATTTTCTTTTAGCAGAGTTGGGCTTTTTGCTGCCTTGTCAGCTTTTTCGTTTCCTAAGATTCCGACATGGCCAGGAATCCAACAGAACTTAATTGTAAAATTATTTTTTAGTGATCTATATATGTGAAAAATATTTTGTACTAAGGGATGGCTTTCCGATGACACATTTTTAAAAGCTGCAATAATACTTTTTGAGTCAGTATATACAATAAATTTAGAGGGGGTTAACGTTGCAATCTTTTGAAGGCTTAGATATATTGCATAAAGTTCGGATGTGAAGACAGAACAGAAAGGATGAAGTCTTTCTGATATGATTACATTACGAAAAACTGCTGCTGAACCGACATGATTGCCATATCGTGAACCATCTGTATAAACAGCTTGAAAGGAATGATACTGTTGTCTGTGTTCATAAAAAAATTTCTGAAACATCACGTCTGATGTTGATGGTTTCAGAAAGTGTATAAAATCATCGACAAAATCAAAAGATAATTCCTGCCAGGGAGGTGGACCGTTAATATTTACAGCAACCGGGAAGTCTTCAATTTTGAATGATCGCAAAATCTCTCCAACACGGAATCCAAAAGTTGGAGTAAAAGACAATTTCCTAGAGAACAACGAGCCGTATATAGGATTGAGAACTCTGTTGCACAGTGGATGGTATTCAACACTTTTAATTTTATAAAAGTAGGATAAACAAAGTCGTTTCCGCCTAAGTTCCAAGGAGGGCTCACCACTTATAACTTGTAAACTCTGAATTGGTGATGTTCTAAAAGCTCCTGTAGCTATACGAAGTCCTTGATTATGCACTGCATCCAATGATTTCAAGGTAGATTTGGCAGCTGAACCATAAATTGGTGCTCCATAATCAAGCTTCGAGCGTATCATCGATCTGTAGATCTTAAGCAAAGAAGTTCTATCTGCTCCCCAAGAGGTATTTGATAGGACTTTTATAATATTTAGCTTTTGAAAGCATTTTCTTTTCAAATTTTGAATATGCGAACGAAATGTTAGTTTATTATCTAATATGACACCCAAAAACTTTTTCTCACTAACGGTGGGAATAACCGATCCATTAAGTCGAAGCTCTGGATCTGTATGAAGCCCACGTCGCTTGCAGAAGTGAACGCTAACTGTTTTCTGATGAGAAAAAACAAATCCATTTTTCGAAGCCCAGTGTGACATACTGTTTATGGAGGTTTGTAATTGTTTTTTAATGAAATCCAAACTTTCACTAGCACAATGTATTTGGATGTCATCGACATAAAGTGAAGTATGTACAAAAGGTGCTACATGCGAAACAATCCCATTTATTTTTATGATAAACAATAAGACACTTAGTACACTACCTTGAGGAACGCCTTCATGCTGAATGAAAGGATCTGATAAAACATCTCCAACACGAATTTGAAAAGTTCTTATACTCAAAAAGTTTTGTACAAAAATTGGTAGATTCCCTCTTAAATTCATGTTAAATAAATCTTTCAAAATGCCATAACGCCAGGTTCGATCGTAAGCTTTATCCATATCAAAGAAAATGGATACAAGATGTTTTTTGCTTACAAAAGTCTCTCTGATAGCAGTCTCCAGTTTTAGTAAATTATCTAGTGTACTTCTCTTTTTGCGAAAGCCGCTTTGGAAAGGGGAAATCCAGTTTTTCTCTTCTAACACATACATCAATCTGTGGCTAACCATACGCTCCATTAGTTTACTGAGGCAACTGGTAAGAGCTATCGGTCTGTAGTTAGCGGGATCTTGCCGATCTTTCCCAGGTTTGAGAATAGGAATTATTATTGCTTTTTGCCAGCAGGTTGGAAAAAACCTTTCTATCCAAATTCTGTTAAATAAAGTTAAAATTATCCGCAATGACGAATCACTTAGATGTTTCAGCATATCATAATGTATTCTATCAGGTCCCGGTGATGTAGAGTGGGATTTTTTTAATGCATTTTCCAATTCATGAAATTTAAAAGTATTATTATATTTCTCTCCATCGGAAGATAAAAAATCCAATTTTTGCTTCTCTGCCTGTTTTTTAAAAGCAGTAAAATCTTCTGGATAAAATTCTTCACTCGATATGTTAAAAAGAGTCTGTCCAATTAGATTAGCAATTTCTTTTGCATTAGATATTACTCTTCCATTCAGTTTTAAAAAGGATATTTTATCTAAATTTGAGTAACAGCCAAAAATCTTTTTTATTTTATCCCACATGATTTTAGAAGGTATTTGTCCATGAATGGAATTGACATACGAATGAAAGGATTGCTCCTGACTAATGCGTCGGATTCTACGAAATTCAGACTTTGCTTTTTTAAATTTAATGAGATTTTGGGTGATAGGGTATCTCCTGAAGGTATTCCATGCTTTGTCTTGCGCTCTTTTACAGTTTGCACACTTGTCATTCCACCACGGTTTGCATAGCTTAGGTATTTTCCCCGATGTTTTTGGAATACTGAGATCTGCTGCTGCAATTATATGCTCGGTTACTTGTTTGACTGCCAAATCAATAGAAGCATCATTAATCATATCTGGTGTTAGTTGACATAGTGAGTTAAACAGTGGCCAGTTTGCTTTATTAATATTATATCTCACGGGTCTTTTCGGAAATAAAAAATCATTGTGAATGTACGTCAATACAATAGGGAAGTGATCGCTATTGTATAAGTTTGAATCCACGGAGAATTTCCAGTAAGGAGCAAGGGGAGGAGAACAAAGTGCAAGATCAATCGTGTGGAATGTTTTGCTAGCTTGGTGAAAATAAGTGGGAGCGTTGTCATTAAGTATACAGAGACAATGATCCTCAATCAGTTTTTCTATTTGCCGTCCTCTAGTGTTAATATCAGCATTATTCCAAATAGGATTATGACCGTTAAAATCACCAAGGAGAAAAAAAGGTTCTGGCAACTGTTCTATTAATTGATCCAAATGTCGTTGTTCAATATGTTCATTTGGAGGCAAATATAAATAGCAAACTGTTGTTAATACTTTCAACTGAATTTGTACAGCAGTTGCCTGCAAATTTGAATTTAAAATAACTTCACTACTTGGCAAGTGACGTGTAGTTAAAGATGCAACTCCTCCAGATGCTCTAAAATTTTGTTCATTATCTTTTCTTTGAAGGACATAGTTTTTAACATTGGGAGATACACGTGGTGTCAAATATGTTTCCTGAATCCCCAAGCAAACCGGTTGATATTTGTTAATAATAGATTTGATTTCTTCTTTATGAGCTTGAAAACCATGGCAATTCCAGGAAACTATATTAATATTTGTCATTTCGGTTTTCTAAAGAATTTAGATTTGAAAATTTGTGGCTTTCCTTTGCCTACTCTAGCTTCATCGCTCAGATCCATTTCGCTAAGAGATTCGTCAGATGGGTGTATTTCCAATTCAACATCTTTACTATTTAGGTTTTTCTTTTCTTTCAGTTCATTTTGGTTTTGAATGGGAAGACTCCTTTTTTTCTTTTTATTTTGTGGAACTGTTTTTAAAGATTTTTGGTTTTTTGTAATGTTTTTTTGTTTAGTTATAAAAGACTTGTTCAAATTCACTATTTCAAGCCAATCTTTCAGTTTGATGGTAATGTATTCCTCGTTTGATGTAGAAGGAAACTGTTTCGTGATTTTTTGTGATGGACTACTATTTTCTTGAATTTGTATGGGTTCAGTTTGCATGCTAGAACAAGTTGTTCTTTTTAATGCTGTACTGTATGGAAGATTTTCCTTTGGAGTTCGGTTTTCAACTATTTGCCTAGCTTCTGCAAATGAGATGTTTCTAGAAATTTTAATTGTCTGGATTTCTTTTTCGATCTTCCACTTGGGACATGATTTAGAATAAGCTGGATGACTACCGTTTCAATTAACACATTTTTCGGGTTTTTTGCAAGGAGTGTCATTATGGCCAATTTCAGAACATTGTGGACAGCGAGAGGAAGAAGCGCGGCAACTAGTTTTTGTATGTCCAAACTTCTGGCAGTTAAAACAACGCACCGGGTTGGGCACAAAAGGACGTACATCGCAACTTATAAATCCAGCTGTTATCTTTCTGGGAAGCACATGAGAGGCAAATGTTAAAATAACATGCTTGGTTGGAATTATATTACCATCTCTTTTCAATGTTATACGACGCGCATTTGTTACTCTAAATGACTGTAGTTCAGAAACAAATTCTTCATCACTCACCATAATAAGATCCATACTAGATATAACACCTCTGGTATAATTCAGACTTTTATGACTGGAGACTTCTATTGAGGCATCCCCGAAATTCTTGATCGCAAGTAGTTGCTCTGACTGTTTCGACGTCGCAGACTCTATTAATAAATCTCCGGATCGAAGTTTCTTTACGGATGTAACGTTCCCAGCAGTACTTTGAATATATTTTTGTATCAAAAAAGGAGACATGTTTTTAAGTTTATCGTCTTTACCGTGTATCACTAAAAATTTCGGAACAAATTTCGTAAGCTCAGTTTGTGCAATGTTAGTTGACTTATCGGAATCGGTTTGAGAAAAAAGACCCATGCAAAAAAGACAAAAATTCAGGCCCGACGGCACCACCCACCACGGAGCCCCACAAGGGATGGCAGCCACCGGCTCTGACTATCCTCAGCCTCGGCACTTGCCATAATGCTAGCCGGAACCTATACGCTGAGAGTTACCCCCGGGGACAGTGACCACCCTTAACGCCAAGCCCAAGGAGTAACCCCTTCGCTTGATCCCCTTCAGCAGCACAGTCAAATGTCTGGGATACCAGCCGATTGATACATCAGGGACCGAAATGTACCACCCGTCTGATGGGTCGCCACGCACGGCAAACACGTGGGGTTTTCGACTGTCCATGAGAAGCAAGAAGCAAACAGAGCGGCGACCGCTTCTCATGGAGAGCTCCCTCGCTTACCGTCGAGGGATGGAAAAAGGAAGAGAGAGAAAAGGGAGGAGAGAGTGGGGAGAGTAAGAAGAGAAAAAAAATAGGGGGGAAGGGAAAAAAAGAATGAAAGATCCCTGGGTACCTCGGGATTGGGACACCCGTACCCACCTAAAGGAGGTGGGCCCCTGAGGGAGAATATTAGTAGTAGATTAGCACTGTAAACAACACACACACACATGTAAACATTTGAAATTTTGGAAGCAGATGACAATTTCTAAGACAGAAAGACTTATTGAAATTTTATAGTTCACTTTATTCTCTCTCCCAGGAGGTAGGCATGTTTATACACAAGCGGCGTGGACAAGCGCATTCTTTACAGCTACAGATCAGGAAAGAAACTGCATAAAAAGGAGAATATATAAATTATACCTGTCTGATATACAGTGCTGTTTTAATAGAAATTTCCATCGCATGTCAATAAAAAAAACTAGAGAAACATAGGCTTCTTTCAGAAGAATTTGTCAAGTCAGTGGTATTTTGTCCCCTCATTCGGAACATGTGAAAGTGTCGGCTTTTAGCTGATTCAGTAATTTTATAAAGCTTCTCTTGAATTAATTCGATCAAAAATGTAGAATGGGATTAGGAAATAAGAAAAGGAAATAACTATGTGCTAAATTAAGATATATATATAACAGATATATATATAAGATATATAATGAGTGGAGTCGTTGTGCTGAAGCCTATGATGTATATTTTGAATAAAGTCTTTATTTATACCCACAGTGTTGTTCCTTGCTTTTTATCTTGAACACCACTTACATATAATATTGGAACGGTTTTACTGCGAAAATAAAGTAAAAACAGCTAAAAATAATTTTGGAACTTTTACCTTTTAATTTGCTTTTAATTTCTTTTAAACCACGGATTCTGGACTCTTTCGTCTCCCCAATTTCTTTCTGGATCTCCTCAAGAGCTGATGAACTTGGCTCCGTTGCATCGAAATGTGTGTGTTGGCGTGATGAATCTGACTCATTCTTATTCATTATATCCCCTTAATATAAGAAATAGCTGGAGATGAAATGAGTCACAATGGAAATAAACAAAATGGTAAAGTGTCTAAAAAATATTTGGTATCCTTTCCGTAGCATCTAGAGTTGTTTCTTTTTTCAAAATTTCACATTTAAATCTTGTATAGCTACATTTTCTTACTTTGATTGCTAATGAGATTCGTATGCATGCAGGCATTAAAATTATTAAAAAGTTCTAAGTTATTTAGTGCATATTTAATCCTTCAATACGCTCATACAATTTTTGAATATTAGTATAAGCGCATGGCAATTCTGACCCCAAATTGTCATGCACTTCCCTCTAATGGCTATTTGTATAAAAATAAAATATAGCCAGAATACATAGATTTTTCTCCATGCACATATGCTTTTATTTAAGACACAAATAGGAATTTTAATATGAAAAAACTGAAACTGAACTTAGCTCATTTTTTTTCATACATTTTCTGTATTCGTTTTCTTCTTCCTTATCCTATTCCGAATTTTTTAAAAATTTTAATCTAAGTAGTTTCTTTTTGTATAAAAATATTAGAAGAATAAGAAAATCTGTATTTTACATACAATTTAAGGTTGAAATTTTTTTGAAAAAAGAAATTTGAACATACAACTCTAAAAATTCGTAACTTTTGTCTTTCAACTTTAGATGCGTATTCAAAATATACTTTTATCATTCCCCAATAAAAACAAAATGAATTGTTATCATAAATTTCAAGACAATTTATTCATGTAATTAAATAACATATTTTATATGAGGATTTATTACATGTTTCAGGCGCAAGAAAGGACTCAATCAAATTTTCTAAAGCATTCAGAGTCTGCGTTTTGTTCCCCCGATTTTATATCATGATCATTTTCCAACATTTCATGACTATATCATGAATATGAGCCGTCATCATTTTGTCTATCAAAAGAAAGACTTTCGAAAAGATTTCTGAATCTGTGCTTCTCATTGTCACAACCAACGTTAAAAGAATCTGAAACGAGAGCACACACAGGGTCAATTTGTCTCCAAACCTCCAGTAAAAAATAAGATACATTATTTCAATGTTTTCTGCTGTTTCTAGTCTTTTTTTAGCTCCCCGATGCAGGTGTAGGAAGTAATCAGTTTTCAATTTTATAAATAATATAATTTATAATGGGATTAAAGGATGAATGATGGATCAGAAAGTCCCTCTGATGGGTTAAAGGCATGCACAAAAGACACAAAAAGTATTACGTTGATGGGATATGCGTTTGGAAACAACATGCTGGTGCGAGAGAGGACAACGATGGAACCATCACCAATGAAGTTACATTTTGTATATTAAGGTATCCGACTACTTTGAAAATGCTGGTATTCGACCACATTGGCGATTTTGTTAAAAAGTGTTATTTCTTGTAACTCAGACTTTTTTATTTCCAAAACAGTTTGGTTTTTCTTAGAAAAGGAAGATCTAACCTATTATCCAAAGAAATTTTAAGCAAAATTTATTTTTCAGCTAAAATTTGTCTTTAACTTCAATTTCAACTTTCATAAAAATTATCCACCATTAACATGATATCCCAAAAACCAATCGAGGTATTTACATAAAAATTTCAGAGTATGTTTTAAATAATATAGGCAATGAAATGAACCAAAATTTTTATTGTTCGTGAAATACTTTTTCATTTATAGGTGTTTTTAGAAAAATTAAGGTGCGAATTTATGGAAAAAATGCCTATATACGTATTTTTTACCCGTAACTTCTTTGCATCTCAAAATGTTTCTTAGATTTTGGTTCATTTCATTCATAATTATATTCTATAACTTGTGTACAAAGAAAAATAGGATTGCTGCATTACAATTTTGTATAGAATGTTGACCGTTTTGGTTCAATTTCACTAAAATTTACCACAAATTTTCCTCTTTCTAAAAAAGCATTTTATTCTCAAAAAATGTTTTTGTATTTATAGTGTTTATAATTGATAATACATCTAAAAACCAAAAATAGTTTTAAAAAAATAAAATTTTTCAAAATTTTTCCTTTGAACGTAGTCGGTTACCTTAAATAATGTTTATACTCATAATTAGTAATCATCGAAAACATACAAAATTTTCTGATGGAGTTTGAATTCGTAAATGTCACGTTTTCAGGATAGAGAATAAAGGTTAAACGATTATTGATGTGTAACAATTATATGTTATGTTTATACCCAACATTGGTAACTTTGGGAGCATAACAATCACTGTTGTACGAGGTCATATATCTACCAGAAAAGATTCTTAGTTAATCCTTATTCTGCTGTACAAAGTATGTATAAAAAATACGTATTCTGATAATATATTTGATCAGAAATGGCATTATGATGTGACAGAGGATAATAATGAAACCATCATTAATGAAGTTATAATTTTGTAAGTTAATTATCTTTATACTCATAATTAGTAACTTTTAAAAATATATAAAACCATCTTACTTTCCGCTGGAATTTGAGTTCAGAAACATTACGTTTTCACGAATAAAGGTCAAACGATTTTTGATACGTTACATTTTTATGTTAAGCTACACGTGTACCCATTATTGGTAATTTTGGAGGTAGAGCAATTTCTGTTGTAAGAGATCATGTACATAATAGAAAAGATTCTCAGTTAATGTTAGTCCTGCCATGGTATTTTGTAACAACGTAAAATACGTAATTTGAATGGTAATGTACGTACTTTGTTGCATGGTTGAAAATGGCATGCTGGTGTAACAAGAGGGCAATGACGAAATCATCGTTGTTGAAATTAAATTTTGTATGTTAGATTATGTTTACATCCATAACTTACTATCGAAAATATATATAAAAAGAATATTTTCTGATAAAACTTCAGTTTGGAAACGTCGCATTATCATGATAGAGAATAAAGATCCAACGATTATTGGTGAGTTCCTTTGTATACTATTTTTGCATCCATTGTCGATAAATTTTAAATTTATTGCTATTACTATTGTACGATGTTATATATCTACCAGGAAAAATTCTGAT
This sequence comes from Argiope trifasciata, assembly GCA_026543055.1. Classification (NCBI taxonomy): domain Eukaryota; kingdom Metazoa; phylum Arthropoda; class Arachnida; order Araneae; family Araneidae; genus Argiope; species Argiope trifasciata. The sequence goes on along the minus strand of JAPMOQ010029703.1, from coordinate 4,963,645 downwards.
CTCAGGTTTGTGCTGCCATTTTATTTTACATCATCGTAAAATATATAAAAAGATAGCTAGGATACAATTTAGCTCGATATTTCAAAGTTTAAGTTGTAGGTTCACATCAAAATTTAAATCAAAGATGCTGTGGTGATTTCTTAATAAGACAGATAATATCTACGGGAGATGAGCATGCTTTTGTCCTGTGGTTATGTTATCGGCCTTCTAATCCAAAGGTCCCAGGTTCTATTCCGAGAGCTCACATCAACTCCCACAATGGTGACCTCGGACGTGATGAACCATCAACCTTCAAGCAACTGATGTGTGGCGCCATCTATCCGTAACCAAAGTCATCAGACTCACTTGAAGCAACAATTCACGCAGGCTCGCCATAACACTTGGCGTAATTAAAATGCACTCTTCTCGCCAAACAAAAATGGGTATGGCGCATTAGACACAACAGCTACACACACCAACCTCTCACTCAACAAACCAATTCATTACCACTTAACAACAACGCACATCGTTCGTCTAACTCACTGGAGGGTGAGTCTGTGGTGATTTCTTAATAAGACAGATAACATCTACCGGAGATGAGCATGCTTTTGTCCTGTGGTTATGTTATCGGCCTTCTAATCCAAAGGTTCCGGGTTCTATCCTGAGCCAACATCAACTCCCACAATGCATTTGAATTAAGTCTTTGACGATCATACTTTAACATGTGAAAACGCCATGATAAATGAAATTTCATATCTTATCTTGTCATTAAAATGATAATTCCTCACCATATTTTAGAGAAAAAAAAAGCTTTTAAATTCAAGGTTACTGCCTAGAACAAAACGTTCATCTGCTGAACTCTGAAAGCAAAAATCGGAACTCTCGTGGAGTTCATAGCTTTGCTCCAAATCTACAGTTTTTTGGCGGAAGAGAGAAAAGGATAACAACTGTATACTGTGCGATGTTCCGACCTAGTCAGATGTCATGCGAGAAACTTGATGGGGCCGCCGAAGAACAACCTCAACTACCACGAAGGAGCAAATTACGCTTGATGACATTGAATCTCAGCAAACAATAAATGAATCTACTGGAAAAAACGCATAATGGTACAGAAAAAGATTTTTTTTAAAAAAAGTTACATTTTATATTACAGCTAAGTTGTAAAACATTAAAAATGTACAAAAAACATCCAATGAGCGTCAACTTTTAACGTTAGAAGAGAGCTAAATTTTGAAAGCTAGATTTGTCAAAAATTACCCTATTAGAAGATTTAATAATTAGAGTTTTTTTACTTCAAGGGGCATCCAATTTCTTAGCCATCTGAGTCAGTGTTCTTATCACAGTGCACAGGCTTTATAGTGATTTTAATATGATTTATATAACCTGCGGCATCACATTGTCAAGTCGAACTTTAATCAAAGAAACGACTTTGGTGCACAGGAAATACACCATGGCCAGTGTATACTTGGTTAAGATAAAAATCTCCCTCGATCCAATTACAACTTTATTAGAGAATGTCTTAGAAAAATTCGAAAAAACATTCCTGCTAATTTATTTCCTTTAGCACGTTTGTTATTCACAGAACATAATTCGTATATTCAATAATCAAAACATTATAAACAGTGTGAAGTTTTGGGCTTTGGGCAAAGTGATGAACACCATGAATCAACAGCATTTTATTTCCAACTAGCCGCCTTTGGCGACCAGCTTTTTCGCCATGAGTAATGTATTCTAAAAATTTTTTTCGGCGATGTTGCCAAAATATTAAATATTTTTTAAAGAAAGCGAAAAAGGGAAAAAAATTATTCAATAAATGATTTATATGTTGCAAACGATAATAGAAACCTTGGCTTTGCATTCATTTTTTTAGAAACTATCACATTTTATAATGGGAAAAAATTATTGAATTAATGATACAGATATTACAAACAATTATAGAAATATGCCATTAAGTCGGGATTTCAATGCATATCCTGTCTAAATTCAATCAGGTTTACCGTAAATAAAGAAGATTTATTGAATTAATGATTTAGATATTGTAAGCGATAATAGAAACCTTTGATTTGCATCTATTTTTTTAGAAAGTATCACATTTTATATTTTTTTAATTTTATCCAGTCACGTGCTAAAAGTTGCATTTCTTTAGATTTATTTGCGATGATAGTTTTTTTTGAACTTCCAGCATTCTTTTATTTTATTCAGTCACGTGATAAAAACATAGTTAAAATATTTCTTTAAAAATTCGTTAAAAATAGTAGCTTAAGTTATGCATTAAAACACTGGTACCATCAGAAAGCTAATCTTTAAATTGATGTAAAAAGTATGTTTGTGCGATAATATTTTCGGAAGTTATAGCAGAAAAACGTCGAAATTTCGCTTAAATTTTAATTAATTCAAATTCTAATAAAAAATTCGAAAAAAGAGCTCCGAGGTGCACATTCCCGACCTCCAAGGTATACATGTACCAAATTTGGTAGCTGTAAGTCCAACGGTCTGACCTGTAGAGTGCCAACACACACACACATTGAGCTTTATTATAAATATAGAGTATATAGAAGTAAAATGTACAATTTTAGTATAATGAAGGAAAGTATATTTCCTTCGCAGTATAATTAAGGAAACCGAGTGTGCATTTTGGACGCCATTTTTACTTTCTCGCATTCGAAGTATAGAGGAAACATTATAATTGTCAAAAAATTCAAAACTCGAGGTTTTGACTAATCTCTAATTTTTACCTCTCATGAATTTGACAAAAACATTTTTCGGTAAACGTCCTTCCAAAGATAACTCAAAAACGCTTTAAACTTGATGAATGAATTTTGTTATACACACAACGAAATCGTGAAACTGAAATCATCCATGAAAATCTAAATGAAATCCATCCAGAGGAATTCGGTATTGTCGACTGTTCAGATGTAAGTTAACATGAAAACTACAAAACGGAGAAAGCTAGATAAATAAAATTTGGTGCATAGATTAACTTGAAATGATTTATAGGACTGAGAGCATATTAAAAAAGTAAATTCCATTCTTCATAAGATTATTTATAACAGCATAAAATATAATTCTTTATTTCATTTACAACATTTGTTAAATGTGTATATATATATATATATATATATATATATATATATATATATATATATATATATAGAGAGAGAGAGAGAGAGAGAGATACCATGTTTGTATTAAATAATAAGGATTTATTGAATTTTTGAATTAATAATAAATTTTTTAAGGGTTCATAATTACTTTTCCATCCACTTATCTTTATAGAAAATATCATATTTCATGGTTGTTTCATTTATTCATAGATACAGGCAGTAAGTTATAATACTCTAGGTTTAGTTTGAAATTAAACTTAATTTAAACTGTTATTTTTTGTCAGGATGATGACAATACATTGATAAGAGCTAATTTTTATCAAAATACGGGTGATGTGCTTGTAGAAGTTAGTTTATGGAGATTTTTTTTTGAAAAATTTACTTAATATAATTTTTTAAAATAAAATAAACTTGTATATAAACTTAGCCTACATTTGAAGAAATTAGTTTCATTGAAAAGAAAATTTTTAGGACGATATGTAATTATTTTTCTGCAGTAATAATTTAAGAAGTTATCATAAAGAAACACCGAAATTTCTTTTAATTTAAATCAAGTAAAATTATTATTAATTTTTTTAAAAAATCACTTCAAGCGCAGTTTTTATCCTCCAAAGTATGTATGTGTGCCAAATTCGGTAAGTCTAGGTCAAATGGCTTGGCCTGTAGAACGCCAACACAGACTTACAAATTCATTTCCATACTTATTATAAGTAAAGATTAATTTTCTTTTATTTTAATAAATCTTTTAAAAATGTAAAAATATTTTTTACATCACACTAAATTTTTCATTGTTTTAACCCTTGCTTTTATAAAACGTGGTCTGTGAAAATAATGGAGAACAAATTAGAACAATATTATAACTCTATTTTTTTCACAATCCGAATTCGTTTGCATTTTATACAAATGGTGAGTATCAATATTTTCAAGCATGTCAATCTATTTATTTTGATTAAACTCCATTTATCAGACTCGCCTCAGCAAGAAAATATTATTTCTGAATCTAAATAGGTCTGTTTTCTGGTCTATATAAGAGCATATTTATTCAAGATTAAAAGAAATAAAGGGACGAAGCAATGAAAAAAAAAAAAAACCCCGAGAAAGATAGTATAAAGTTAAAAAAAACTAAGAATTTGTCTCAAATATTGGACATGATCTATTAAAAAGAAACAAATTTTTCTCTCCGCTTGCATATGAACAAAATAAATAGAAAACTCAATAATCTAGATAAATGAAATTTAGTTTATATATTTAAATCTAGAATAATATTATATTCAAATTTTAATTCATATTCGTTAAAAGACTGGTTATATTTAATTGATCCAATGGCGCATATACGAACGAAATCATTAAAAATTACAATAAATTGTGGTTAAGAAATTTAGTATATATTTATATGTGTGTAGTACTGTTGTCCCTTGTGGCACTTGCCATGGATACGAATGTTGCCCGCTTTTACGAAGACAACAATTTAAGCCGATAGGGAGCATCTCTTGTTTTAGTAGCGACAACTAGGGTAAAGAGCATGATTTCGCCACTCACGCACCACTCATTCGCTTGCACAATTCCTTTTTACAGGAGGGCATATTCACACATCTTACAGATAGAACACAGGAAGACCAATCATGCCCGTAAAACTATTATTAAAGAATCATGTTTTAAACATTATTATAAGAATGTATGCAAAAAATATCTTCCATCTTAATTCCATATAATAAAGCAAATATTTTCTAAAAAGACACAGCATGGAAAAAACAATTTAAAAACTTGAGTACAATTCTTGTAAGCTTTGAGAAACTTACCTTCGGGTATATCTTTGGTTCCTCTGAAAAACGCTAATCTACGAAATGAATGATATTTCGTGATAATAAGGTAGCAGATTTTGCTTGTCTATGTACAATTTATCTTATCTAAATTCCCTATCTTTAAGATTTCTTTTTAAAAATCAAGAGCCGCGAGAACGAGAAAAATAATATATTGTACTTGAAATGTTCCATATATCAGCATTTTGGAGAGATTTTAAGAAACAAAATCTTGATTTGAACAAACTCTTGGATTATGTATGATATCTGCATTAATAAAAAATCTTAACATGTTCAAATAGTGTGATACTCTGCTTTCAAAAATGTGATAATATAAAGCACAATATTTGCTTTGAATCCAGAATCAACTCTTTGATCTTTATACAAGGTCCAAAGCTCCATGCTGCGTCAGATATTGGCACTATATAATATGAGGTTTGTTTAAAGATATTCGATCTTTATTCATAAAAATACTTGTTTTAAGACAAATGCTCTTATTCTAATATAATGCCTGTCTTCTTATGCATATCTCTCCCACTGGTATGGTTCACCCACTGGTCTGAATCAGCCGTGACCATCGAGAATATTTCTCGACGGAACGTCTGTCATTGTTGGAATGGTTCTTCAATGTCTTTTTGTTGATACACGTCTCTACCATTGTCTGTTTCTGTTACTGTCGTAATCAGCAGAGAAACAGGACTGACGCTTTTGAAATGAAATAAAGCTAAACGACAGCTGTTTTTAGCACATTTTGGAGGCAATTTCACCACAGAATAATCATTCCATTTTCGGTCTTAATAGTTTTTTTTTCGGCTGTAAATCATCTCTCTCAAATGTACTGTTTTTAATAAGCATCAGAATATACCAAATTTTATCTATCTATCTTTTCTGTTCATTTCTGAATGATCAAATTTATCAAAAGACATGTATAATTTCAAAAATGTATTTTCCAGGTGCATGGGGCTATGAGAGTCGGAGATTCGTCAAAATCTCGAATTTGAATTATTTTTTCTTTCTTTTGGAGATTAGGATATTTTTCGTGCACTTTATATACAAAATAGAAAAAAAAAAAATTCCTCTAGACAAGCTGAAAGTCAAAGATAGATTCCATTACAGCTGAGTAACTATCTGGCAGTAAAAATTATTGATGTTAGAAATAGTTAAAATTACGGCGCTAAAATCACTTGATTTTCTAAGATCAAAAAAGTTTTAAAACAAAATTTGTTCATTTTAATGAGCGTTAATTTGACGATATTGGATTAATTTTTCTATCTTCAACTATAAATTTAAAGCTAGACGCACATAGGCAGTTTGAAAGATATTATCTCAGAGAATGCCTTGCGTGGCAGTGGCTACGAAATATGAATTAAATTCGCTCGGTAGTTACGAAATATGAATTTTCGGAGCGAATTTAACATTCTTACTGAATCTATAGTGGGATCTTTGGCCATTAAGCCTTAGAATGCGGCTAATAATAACCAAAAATCGAATTTATGTTTTAAGCATTTTTTTCCCTAGACGATTGAAACAAAAATTTGGCATAAGGCTATTCGTAAGTATACCAAGTTTGACGCAATAAAATAATTCTATTTTTAAGTTATAGTGCTTAACTGTTTCTGAAAGTCCAAACCAAAGCTCCCTTGTTGGATTGGCTGAAACTTTGATAGATGTCTACACTATCGATGTTAAAACTATGCTTCGAATTTTATTTAGTTAGTTTTCTACGTTTTGTAGTTATCCTATTAATTAATTTTCAGACAACTGTATTGGTATACTTCCTCGGGATGAACTTCGCTCAAATTTAGGCAGAAATCTACAAATTCGGTGTGGCGAGCCTATATCAAATTTCATCCGTCTAGCTCAATGCGTCTTTGTTATCTTTGACATATATAAACACACAAATATTTTCCAAATATATGCTTTCCGAACTCAGAGAAGTCTAAATCGTGAACATTGCGTCAAAGCCTCGAGTTCGAATTTTTTGACGATTACAATATTTTCTCTATACTGTGTATAGGTGAACGTAAAAATTATTTACATGTATTTTATTTATCTCTAAAGTTTATCCAAGAATTCAGAGACACGTATCAGTAGGTCTGGTGAGAAATTGTCATTGAATGTTGCCATGTTGCATCCTTAATGAGGTTGCATTTGCGACTTCAGGTAAACCCACAAACAATAATCACAAAGGTCAAGATCTGAGAAGCGAAGCAGGAAGGAAGTAGCGGTCCAGCAAGCAATCCTCACAAACGTTGTGCACAGCACATCTTGGTCTCCAGTAGCAATATGCGATGCAGTGCTATTTTGCATAAAAGTTGTACCTTCCAGCAGGTATTTATCAGTCAGATTAGGGATGAGGCGATTTTGTAACATATCATTTGTTAAAACTTTTTTGTTTTGCTTCAGTAACCCTTTCCCCGCATCATGTCAAGCAGGTCTGTCAACTTTTACTTCTTTGCCTATATTTTCACCAGAATTTTGAACTGTCAAGTTTTAATGGATTTTTGAATCATCCTATAAATTAAACAATGTTCGGGTACTAAATGGGGGGAAAAATAGAAATATTTACATAAGTCTTAAATGCAAGTATTTCACATGAAGTTGGAAATAGATATCTCGGAAAATTTTGACACAAAGATGTGAGTGGCTTTCTTGCAAATTAGTATTATTATCCATTTATTAGTATGAAGAACTGCAGGCTCGTGGTCCTCAATGTTTGCACGATGTTCTTCAAATCCACATTTGTCTCTCAGCCAACAATAAAACCTCCAAGCAACTGGATGGATGTATATTCTGTTTCAAAAAGAAGGATTATCTTTGTTGCAAAGAGACGATTTAGTATCTCTCTGAAGCATAATAAAGATCCATAGCCATTTCCCAGTCCAAGCCCTTCAGGAGATCCGAATAAAGAAAAAGCATCACCCGCCTGAGCGTGCCAGAATGCGTCAAAAATATCAATGTGATCATTCGTAGACATATTGTTAGATAACATTTTGTTGAAGACAGGAAATCTTATATGGAGGATAAGATTATGGACAGAAAATGTCTCCGAACCTGCCGTTAATTTTGTGTCACAGAAGATACCTTTGATATACAAGGATATTAGGTCAACTTTCCAATTAAGCAAGGATTCAGATATTTCTTCTATACCGGAATAAATATTATCCTTTATCTTTATACACATTAATTCCAATATTATTCAAAGAACCAATATAAGGTTCTGCAACATCTGTTTTAGAAACCTCTGACTGAACATTGGCAGCAGGATGATCATATTTCAGGCAAATTTTTGCATAGTAGTTTGGTCGATACAATTCCTCGTAAAAAATCGCTGCGTATTAAGTTTTCTCAATCTTATCTGAAACTGAACGTGTAAAAAAAAAAACCCACCTCGCACTTAAATGACAAATCGTCATTCGATAATTATTGTTTTTCAGGGTCCATCAGGTTTTCTTTCGTTAGAGTTAAATGGAATATCCATTCTTGATTCTTGCCAAGGAATAAGAATTCACCATTACCACGTTCCACTTTGTTTCTTATGATATCTAATACCAATAATTTATATTTGCATTATTTCAACTCGATTGCAGTTGGTGCGATTGAGAGGAAAATATTTCCACTATTTCCAAAACAAACATTTAGAGACAAAGGTAACGATTCAATTGACGCTGTTCTAGATGAACAGGGATTTTCACACTATTCTCTAGACTGCTAACATTTTCAATGATCCCGACAAAAGACAGTTTTTTTATTTCGATCTCAGATACAGCAAAGCATCGCCCAGCATCAGATTAATCCTTGGCTGGGCCAAATCCTTCACTGAATGGAGAGATTATCACGAGGAAGAAATGCCTCTTTCTTCCGACGAATTTCATCTTCATCGATAACCAAAGGATCAGAACAATCATATTTCTCAGACTTTCTGTTTGAGACTATATCGATATGAAATGATAAACCATTCTGTCCAAGAACAAAAAGATCATAATCAGGGTCTGTTTCGTCCACTTGGCAGGCAAACTGGAATTAGCAGGTTCATAACAAACTGCATGCCATTAAATCTTTTATTGGATTATGGCCTTTACAAGATACTGTTGGATGATAAATTGACCCACCTCCGCATGAGACATACACGTTTTATTCATAAACATCTCATTTGTGGAGAGAAGAAACCCGTGTGTTCTACATAATGCTGTACTGATTTTACTGTGAAATACATTCTCATTGAATGTCCAGATTTTAAATCAAATCGCGAGTCCTTTTTTCAATCATCGTTCCTAACTAGGCAGGCCTTGGTGGGTGAAACCACCCAAATATATTTTATTTCTTAAAAGTTATTCGTTTTTTTTACATGTATTTGATACATCCTTATCTTAGACAAGCTTTGCCTTTTTCTGTTATAGTTCCTTTTTTTACCTTGAAATTTTTTTTTTATCAGCCTTGTCTCATTTTCCTGTATTTAGTCATATTCATAGTTTCATTGAAACTTGTGTTTCAATATTAAAATTTTTTATTTTTGCTGAATGGAATTTATTTCTAACCATATGTATGGTGCAGTTTAGACAAGGTAGGCTCTTGTGCCAATAAATACCATAAACCAACCAACATATCAGAGTCCACTTCTCTGACAAAATATAAATTAATGTAATTTCCGAGTTCTGATTTTTCAGAAAACAATCGTAATCTCCACTTGGTTCCTGAAATGGTATCCAGTAGAAACAGTGTTGTACAAAGTTCATCCCATTTGTCATGCTAGGAATAACTGAAATTATTGATTTTCAAAATAATCGAAAAAAAAAAAAAAAATGTTCGATTTTCTGTCGTTGTCTTAAACATGTCGTTTTTCGTTTCCATATTTCGTTCTGTTCCAAATTCAATTTAACAAGTCACTTGTAAAAGTTATTTCATAACGCTTCGTTCAAGATCTGTTATATTAAATACAAATGATGTCATTATCTCGACTTATTATCTGTACTATGAGTAAATGATAAGATTTTTTTTTTTCCTCATCAGTTTTCTATCGTGATTATTCTACTGTTCTTTCACTTTCTGGTTCATTTTTAACAC
>JAPMOQ010029703.1:4939952-4953689 GCA_026543055.1 Argiope trifasciata | reverse complement strand
CACTTTCTGGTTCATTTTTAACACAAAAATGTCAACTCGTTGACTGCTGCATGAGCCGCTGATGATTCACTTCTACTTTCTAATTAAATGGCAAAATCTATACTAGAGAACTGTTTAGAGAAATGATGATAGACACGGTTTTTGAATAAAAAGTGGGTACTGCAAATTAAGTCGTGAAAGCTAATGGGGAGCAAATAAAGTCAATAACAAGTTTATTTTGACAAGCATAATATATATATATAATTAAAAAAACCCGAAAGTATTTTTTGGTTTATTTTTAGACATATAGATTTATTTCTAACATAAATAGTAGTCAAGAGCTAATTAAAAAATTTTTTCAGAAAAATGTTTACATTCTTGAATGTATTTGTTTTGAACATGATTTTTTGTTAAACTTTTCATTCAGAATTTTTTTTTTTTATGATTTTGTTTACTTTAGTACCAGAAATAAATAAATAAACATCGACTGTTATAATTTGCACGGACATAAGACAAGTTGTAACAATAAAAACAATATTTAAAATTTTCTTTTTATTATTTTTATGTTAATTAAAACATATAAAATACGCACTTTGTAATTATTATCTCTTTGAATAATGATAATAAATGAAAAGTCTTACAATTAAATAAAGATAAAATTATTTAACCAATTAACCTAATAGTCAATCTGTACCAATGCTACAATTAATGCAAACCAATAGAAAATTTCATCTTAAACATTGAATCCAATTTCTTTTATCAGAATTAGGGATCGTGATGACCTGTTGATAATGTCGCTGCTTTGGGGTCGAATTGTTTCTGGTTTGAGACTTGGTTCCATTGACGAACAGTCGAGTAACTAGGTGCGATTATGCTAAATCTGCCGGGGATAAACGTCTTCCCGTCAGTATGACATGGAAGAGATAAGAAGGGATGCCAGCTTTGCTACTGTCAAAATAATTTGGCTTATTCAAAAATAATCTTAATGTTGTTTTTAATTAAATAATTTTAATATAACATCAGAGTTCAAGGTTTAAAAATCCGTTTCCTCTGGATTTGTTTTTCTTCATTCCTAATTAATTAGGCTATCATATATTTTTTTCATATTGCTTCTTTTTTAAGGTGAATCAGTTAAGAAAGAATATAGTTTATTTTTTTAAAATGCATGTTAATACTTTGAAACATGAATCGCATGAATCAAGCATTAATTAAGATCAATCTTGCAAGTTGTAATATGTTACAACTTTCCTCATCGTATAGTTTTGGACATTTTTGTTAATTAATAGAAAACGATGGTAATTAATAAAGCAATTAAAGAGCTTTTTAAAACCTAATGAATATACAAAATAAATAAGTATCCAACTGATTTGAAATTGAAAGATATATATTTTTTCTCTATTAACTTAAGAAAATGAAGTAAATGTTCACAACCTTTCACTACTCATAATTGGGTGCTAATTATGCTGACCTAATAAAGCCCATCATAAAAATTGTATTCAGAGTATTCATTATATTCAAATTTTTTAAAAAAAATTATTACAAAGAGAGTGTTACAAATGCACTGAATTTTTTGAATTAAACATTATCAACGTTATTAAACAAATCAGTGTTTTAGCACTAATGTTATACTTCTTTACATTGGAATTTGCCATCTATTACACAATCTATTTTATCAAACTATAGTAAATGATGCTAATATTAAAAATCATATGAAAAGGTATTACATACTTTGGGAATTATTTTCGCCCGTGAACACCTTCTAAGCTCAGGATAAATAAATATTGTGTTTATATTTTTTAATAGTCTTTCTCTTTTCATTTCATTTTATATTTTCCAAAATTCGACCTGGTTTAAAAAACAAATCAGGAAACTTTTTAGTTATTTAAATTACTTTATTTGTTTATAAATTTTCATACTTCGAAAAGTTATTTTTTTTCTTGTCTTGCAAAGTTTGAATTATTAAACTTGCTTAGGAGGAGATGTGAAATATACATGCATAGCCATAACAACTTTTATTTAGATGAATATCCAAAAAATAAAATGACAAAGAAAAGAAAATTGCTTGATTTGGCACTGGAAAGACAGATAGCAAATCATTCATTGCTATCCACAGCACTTTGGGAACCTCCCTGTAACAAGCATACCAGACAATCCCAAATAACTACTGAACAATATGATGATGTAAATGTGATTTTTTCCTCAGAATATTTTGACAATTTTGGGTGACAACTCATCTTGCAAAATCAATGTGACCTTCCTGTCCAGTTTAACATGTCCATCCCCATCAGTTTGCCACTTGCTTTTCAGTCATAATGCATCGGCTTGGATATTATTTGCATAACCAAACAACTTCTTTTCATTTTTTTTTGTAAGCAGTGTGTGTGTATGTATATATCCTTCCAGAGGGCATGCGTATGTGAGAAATAAACTAGAGATGAATTTTGTTTTATAACTTTAGATCAGGTGGCACTGGGAATGCCTGTTCTTGGCTATTTGTCGCTCTCCCTTTGACCTACTTTCAGTTGTTGTCGTAAGTTTCTGGCATTAATAGGTCTCTGTTGATCAGATATTTGTATTTTAAAGATACGCGCGACAGTTCATGTCACATCTGATTTTGTATGATTTTACAAATAAATACGTATTGTTTTAGACTCACAACAGCTGGCAAATGCACTTATGGAGGAAAATGTTGAAAAAAAGCCCCCCACATCCCTAAAAAGTGAGCTAAAATTAAAGGTGCTAAAGAGAAAAGTCGAACTAGGCATTGAATTGGAAGACGCGACGTCAGGGAAAAAACCCTGCCGAAAAGAAAAGCGGACTAGAATCACGAGGTTCATTTGTGAGATTTGACAGAAATTTATATGTTTGGAGCACACTAAACATATTTGCTCAAATTGCAACGCTGCAATGAAATAACAATGAAACTATTTTCCTGCTTTTCATATCTAACTTTCAATTACTATTTGCTTTTTATACATAAATTCTGTATTTTTGCACTTTATATTTTGTATGCAAATTGTTCTGTCAAAATATCGACAATTTCATTTATATTATTTTTAAATCCAATCAGTTAACCAGTGGTCATTTTATATTGTTATTGCAATCTATGTTTATGTTGTTTCTGCTTCTTTTTAAGTAAAATTTTTTTTAAAGTAATTGTACTTATTAATCCTAACCTATTTCCAATATAATTTTAATAGTTACGCTTTTGAAAATTTACAACTTACTATAGCGTATGTGGGAAATACGAGCGACCTTTCATGTTGTATGACGACCGCGCCCGCTGGAAGAATATATATATACATATACACTGCTCACACATACAAAAATGTTTTGGAGTTATTTTACACCCAAAGAACTGGTAGTTTAGCATCAGTTGAAAGGATAAATGAAATCTAAAAATTATATTTAAATACTAAAAGGAAAAAAAAACGTGCCTTTGATGGCAATGCCTGCTGGTGGTGTTGGTGTCTTTCAACAAGATCCTTATAGCTTCATGTCCTAATTCCAAGATGGTAGCAATTTTTTTTTTCTTCTCAAGAAAAGAAATTAACAGTTTTGGATTGGCCTGGTAATTGTCTAGATGTAAATCTCAACAAAAATTTGTGGTGCATGTGAGAAGAAACATGTGAGTAAAATGGATTGCTCAACTACAAGAAATATGATTGAGAATATCATAAAAGTTTTTGATGATGACATCAAAAATTTGTTATAAATTAGAGGAAATCATACCCAAATGAGTATAGTATTTTATTAAAACTAGAGGGAAGAATATTTACTACTAAACTGCTACACCATGCATGTAAATGAATCTGTATTAATCAAACAACATATGGAAATTTTTTTGTATTTGTCTCAATTAATTTGCATAGTACTATATTCACACACACACACACAAAAAAAAAAAAACACTGTATGATTATATGTGTGTATGTAGTATATTAAGCTCACACAATAGTACACTTTATACTCTTGATAGCATCATTATGTGATATATTTTAATTCCTTTGATGATATTAAACTAACCATCTGATCCATTCTCTCAGCAAAAATTTAACCTTCAAAAAAGCAGTATCTTTAGTAGTAGGTACTTCAGAACCAGACCTTAATTAATTTTTTCGGTATATTCATTAAATTCTCAAAAATAACATACATAAATTAATGTAAAGTTTGTGGAAACCAAATTAATTTATACATAATTGCACCATGTTTTGTCTTTCTCTCATGAAAAAAGGCAGAAATGACATTGTAGGTTCATTAGAACAAAACAAAATTTAATTTACAAAACAAAGTCAAAAATTCAAGAGTGTACAGAAATATAATTCAAAACTCTATTGCTATAGAGCATAAAGCATATATAGAATAACGCAAATCATATAGTTCATTAAGCTACTTAATATTTGACAGCTTGGTGAACTTCAAAACTTGAAAGAAGCTTTTTGTCTTCTATAATTTGGTGAGGTAAGAATCATATATCATATTCTTTGTTTCTCAAGAATCACTGCAGATATAACATTTTCCAAGTAAGCATTTATCAAAAAATTAAGTATTCAAAAATGTTACTAAATCAAAATTGCCGTAACAACACACTATGATGATATAAATATAGCATACATACAAAAAAAATCTTGGGAAGAATACCATGGAATAATTAATGCAAAGAGAAATATCTCAAGATATTTATAAATTTTTTTTTCTGAAATAAATGTTTACTGATTAAGCATTAAATACAAACCATTTATCCCCTCCACCTCTTCTGTCAAATAAAAAAGCCCATAAATATGCAGTAGATTCATAAACATGTTTATAAATATATAGTAATAAATTAAATGCTCTTATTGTCTGGTATTTCCAGTAGGATAAGTGGGGTACTTTAAAGAGAAAATAAGTCAATACATGTCCATGTCAATAGTTTTGGCACAAAATAAATTAAATTGCAATATTAATATTTATGATGCACATAATATTTGTAATAAACAGGCATTTTGCAATTAAAATGCATTTATTTAAATAAAACTCAGCTAATACTGCAGTCTTTTGATTTACAAAATTTTAAACTGCTATATTTATATAATGGTATCTTTCAATTTATATATTTATTAATTTCCAACTATTATCTTAAAATCTTAAACTAGCCCATTAATTTATTCTAAAAATTCCACTAATTCCCTTATCCAAATCAGAATTTTTAAAATTTAGTTTTTCCGAACACAAGTTCTGAAAAATTGCAATTCTTATGTTCAAGCAAGGGGATAAAAATCCCAATGTCCATGGCATAGTTTTTAAAAATATCTAAGACTTTCTTTCCTGAATCAGCACAAATAATAATAATAAATCCTATAAGAATCTTTACCAAGAGAACTACAGAATTTTTTTCCACAGTTTCTGTCTGTGCCCTTGGGCAAAAGGATGCAATTTTTCCCAGGTCATCCTACTGTTTAAATCATGTTCCCCATGGAAAAATAATTGAAGTTAATTCCATAACTGTCTTTTTATCGGCAAAACTATGCAACACACATATCTATGTATGAATATTTACAGAATAAAATAAATAGATGTGAGTTCAATACAAAAAAAATTTAATATAAACATCTTATATTTATATATAAAAAATTACTCAAATAAATCAATGCATATATATACAGATGAAGAAAAGTAGAACATAATGTTTTGTTTTTCTTTTTCGAACACCTCTAAAGATTTTTTAGTTTCAAAGCACAAAACAAAAAAATGTGAAAGAAAAATGTACAACAAAATGTAGTCAAAATGAACTCAAATCTGCTATATTTTCTTAAATAGAAATTTATAGCCCTCCAAGTAAAAACTTCTTGACCTCTGCTTTTCACCAAGAAACTCATTTTTCTTACCAAATACTTTTATAGCATATTATTACTACAGAGTATTAGATGACTTCTGAAACAAGCTTTGGTGTTTATCAAGCTCATAAGTCTTGTTCTTTCTCCAATTATGAAAGAGTCCAGACATGTTTTCAAGTACTTGATAATCTTTATCCTTTAAATTTCAGACAAACAGAAATTTCCATTACAATACTTCAGCTAGAAAAACAAACAAAAAGCTTTTCTAAAATTTGAAATTGCACATTAAGAGTAAAATATAAGAATGTTAACTAGCAATGGATAAGTTTGTTTTTTTCATCAATAATATACATATTATAAAGCAATTGCCAGATTTCTTCTTTGTGAAGTATTGAATATATATCTCTAATAATTCTTTTTTATAGTCAGTTTCTATCTAATATCCTTAAAAGAGAGAGGGCAGGAGGAGGAAAAAGCAATGATTAATTCGTATTTAAACTAAGCAAAGAATTAAAAAATGAGCAATAAGAAATATATAATATAAATTAACAAACAACCAGGAAAGAAATCAATGCACAATCACAGCAACAATTTCTTCAAAAAAGACTAATACTTTAGATAAATATCCAATACTTCAAAAATTAGAACATTGTTTCACTAATTTTAAATATAGCAATCTCAAGCCATGAAAAAATAAAACCGTGGAAGCATTTTTGAAGAGCTTTCTTGCATGTTTATATAGACAGGAGAATCAGACATGTATTTTTGATTTTTCTTCTTTTGCTGTATTGAAAGCATAATTTAATAAATATCAACAACTTTGTATATTAGACAATTATGATGTCAATATAGCATGGAAATTGACATTCATTTATTTTCTCTCACAACATCTCTGAATCATCATGTTTACAATATTTACTAGACAAGACAAACAAATAAACAGTCCACTCATGAATGGATTTAATCAAGAATTAGATGCAAGCCCACAGTTTTGATGAACAAATAATATTCTAGATATCACATACCTAATTTGCTGAATTTTTACTTTTTTGTACATCAAGTATATAATGAGAAATGATTGTAAGAGTTAAAATATTCAAAACAAGATTTAAAGTCATGTTTCAGACTTCCCAGAGTCTCAATAAGACTTTTTTTGAATTACAGATTTCCATTCGAAGGAAGCTTCTCTGTGAACACAAAAAAAGCTTTGAGCTAGATAAATGAAATTTGGAATATGATCTCTTCACCAAATTTATGGATTTTCATCAAATTTTGAGCAAAATTCATTCACAGGAAGTCTATTTTTTCAGAAATATAATTTAATATGATAACTACAAAATCAAAGGATAAAATTTGGTATGCATATTTAATGCCAAAAATGTAGATTGGTGTAAAATTTAAAACCGATCCATCAAAGGATTCATTATCCGTCAGCATGTAATTTCACATGTACATGAATGTGGTAACATAAAAACACAGTTACTTTAATAAATGAAATTTGATAGAGGATTTTGTGATTAAATTTTGACTTTGATTTGAGGGAAAGAAAAAGAGTCTAAAATACTCTGTAATTTCTGAATTTACCACACCTCAGTGCATAATTTTTAAGAGATCACATTTCAGTATGCTCTTTCATAATTATTACCCATCCATGGCATATGATTAATAATACACAGGAATCAAATTTAGAACCAAATTCATCAAAGTATAAGAAAAATTTTAAGGAGACAACTCCCACTGGCGGAGTTATCACATTCATAAGTGCTCAAATAGATAAATAATTACTTATTAATAGCTACGATAGATAATCCAAATATTTTTCTCGATATTTCTATGCACAAAACAATAAACCATATTTCATATAACTAGTTTCTTTGTTGTGTAATTGCATGCCAATGATAGATAGTTATTTGTTGACAAACTTCTTCACCATGCAAAATGTATGGTAAAGCATAATATGAAACAATATAAATATATAACTGAACTAAATTTGAAACTGAATAAAAATTCTGCTACAAATTTAGAAAAGTACTGGTTTTAAATGCAATCCAAATCACTTTAATTATAATTGCTCACTTTATCACCAATTTCTTTTATTGTTCATAGAAGTAGGTGGTGCAATATTTTCCTTCCTAGCTCTTTCTTCAGAACAAATTAAGTCATTCTTTACCCTAAAAATAAATTTATAATAAAATGAATATTATTACAGTAAATGAAATAAACATATAAGATAATAATTGAAAAACAATAGCTCCAAATAAGATTAATATACAAACAAGTATTTTCAAACAATTTAATCAATAAAATAACAGCAAATTTTAGGAAATGACATAATTTATGTTTTGTAGCATCATTTTTTTTAAAACTTTCTGGCTTCTCAACATTTTTTAAGCTTATTATTATTGTTTTCTTGGAGTGATGAGATTATCAGTTTTAGAGACTGCCATTCATTTTTTTACCAGTCACTTTTAGTGACCAGTTAGTTCATCAGAATCAACGATAACTAAACATTGAATAAAATATTTTTTGTAAATTGGTCTTAATTGCTTTCAGCAGCAAATCCTTTTTAAGCTTTTAAATTTTATACATAACTCTTACTATTTTAGGTTTTCATAATTTTGTTTACCGTGTTATATATGCTCCTAACTTTCAGTCTGTCTTCAAAACATCCAATTACAGAATATTAATAATAAGGGGCAAACAATAATAGGGGGCATACTAATGATAAGGAACATCGGAGTTCTACAGGACAATTTAAACTATCAATTTTTGATACAAATATACTTAGTAAAAATGTACATTAGGGAGCAATTTTTCAAATTTTTTAATTAGTAAAGAACTAGGTAAGATTTTTTACAATTTCTCATGATATTACAAAATCAGTAGGGCATAAAATTAATTTTTACACCAATTAAAAAAAATTTTTTTTTTTGAATGCTGCAAATTTAACTGCCACTCTTTATTTTCTCTTCAATTTCAGTACTTTTAATTAAAAAAAATTTCTAAAATACATTTCAACAGCATAATGGAATTCAAATCATTTTCATTTTTTCATCAAATATTCAATGAACTTCATTCCATTGTTAAAGATGAAGGAAGAAAGCTTCTACAAACTATTTTCAGAATTTACATTTAATCAGGAAGGGAAATCATATAGCCAAAGACGATACAAAATTTATAATGGATTGGGTAGATGGTTTTTAATGGCACTATTATGTTATGGGACCTGACTCCGTAAACAAAGTTATACAGGTTGGCAGGTGGTGGTGGGTCTAAGGCCACTTGATCATGCCAAGCCTGAATGAGCAGAGCTCTTTCGATTTAAGGCAGAAGCGTGCATCTTTCGTTGTTAATGAGCACTATTAAGGTGAAAGTACGACTTTGCTTGAACACACATGACACAACCCTTTTTTAGAGGGTTGTCAAACTCATTCATCCATCTGCAAGTCAGAATTTAGATCTGAATCAGAGACCGACTCATCCCTGATTCAGTACCCCGGGAAGCATCGTTTGTTATGGGAACTTGGAGGACTTTGCAGTCACGACATATTTAACGTACCCCAACTGCTATTAGCCAACACGATGGTCTTTGGTCAAGACGAGGACAGAACTCGGGATCTTTCGGTTTCGAGACTGGCACTCAACCAACCAGACTACTACGACCCTCAAGAAAGTTCATGATCACAATAGCTTTAAACTAGGTTTAAAGATCGTTCTACCTTTAAACTAGGTTTAAAGGTAGAATGACATGATTTTAATATCTATCACAATTTAATGCTTAAAAATATGCTGGGAAAATCCTGAACATCAAGAAGTGCATTTGAAATTTATTTGAATCACCTTCAGCAAACAGCTAATTTGCAGAGATTGTCATTTAAATTTTTAAATATTTTATGCAAGTTCATATTGTATGCAAAATTTGGTAATTTTTTTCGTGTTAATAGAATTTTAAATAAAAATTTAAATCTTTTACAGATTTATCCCAGAATTCAGCGAACATTTTTAGAAATAAGTAAATATACTTGCTGTCCTGAAATATCTTATGCCAACAATGCTATATATTAAGGATATGACAGCAAATCTGATTCTATAACAAAAATAGAAAAACATCAACTACTTGAATAGCAATTTTTATCAATAACTTCGATCTTCCTCCAGAATTTTTTTTTTTGCACTATTATTTATGATGCATTTAATTTGGCACACGATTTTTATAACTCTTATTAATAAATAAACCTAATTTTTTAAAAAAATTAACTAAATATAAGAAAAAAATTATTAGTATGACAACAAATTTGATTATGAAAAAATAATTTTTCAATTTATAACAACAACAACAACAAAAAAAAAGAGTCAAATTTTTATCTCCCTTTTAATTAATCAAAATTTGCACACATATTCAAATTTATTATCAATAAAAATAAAGATTAAGCACAATCAAGATTATCAGCAGTTCAGCTGAATGTTGAAGACCAAACATAAATAAATATAGGTATGTCAAATAATTTAGTATATGAAAGAGCACTTGTTAAGAGATTTAATCTTTTTTAGTTTAAAGCTCAATTATTTTAATTTTCACATAAATTGCACTCCTATTAATTAAATAAATGACAACTTTAATCTTAATTATTTTCCTCTCTATACAGAATGCAAGAAGTTTCCAATATCTTAAGTGAAAACTAAGTAAAATCCCTATATTTATAATTTAATGCACATGAACTACAAATTAGACCCACAACTAAATATAATTTTCATTTGATGTATTAAATATTTTGATTTTATCATACCATACATGTTCTATCAATTTCATTTTAGGATCTTGTAACACATTTCTTTAAAAACTGTATTATTTACAAATTATTACATTTTTTTAATGTTAATTCATAAGGAATACATATTTTCAAAAATACAATATCAATATAATTTAAGAATTTAATTTTTTGAGAAAACAGTATGTATACTAAAAGTGTTCAAATGCCAAAGAAAGAACTAAAAAATAAAAGATTAAATGCAATGTATATCAAATAAAGAAGCAATTTTGATTTGAAAAATTATAAAATAGAGAAAAATAAAATTTTATTAGTAACTTGTCCTACTAGCAGGAGATATACTTATAGGAAACATACAATTAATCAAAAATAATTTCATATGAAATAACAATAATAATGTAATTTAAAACATACATGCCAATTACTACTGGGAAATTGGGTGCTTTAAGAGACTCATGAAATGCCACTATCTTTTCACAGTTATCTTTCTCCTGTGGAAAGAATGAATAAAGTTTTATTAAAGCATTGTACAAAGCATATGCATACACACAATTTCACTTTAATAAATAATTTCTAAATCATTAGAAACAACAAATGTTTCAATTTGGAAATGTAAAAGTAATGGTAAATAATGATAAATTTTAAAGCCATTGCATGGTTTTATTATTCATATTCAGTAAAACATTTTTGATTAACATTAATATATATATATATATTTGCAAATTATGATTCGAAACAAGCACGAAAGTTATTTAAATATTTTCATTTTTCATACTTTGATTGAAATAAAATAAATTTGATATTCTGTGAAGATTTCCTTATCCAAACCATCACAAGAGCATGAGAAAGGTTTGGGTGATTAGAAAATTATTTTTAGAATATAGATAAGTTTAAGCATATTACATATATAAAGGAATTTGTAATATTGCTTTCCGGCAAAGTAAATAAGTATTTTAACAGATAATTTATATGAAGCACAGTTAGGGACTCTCTGATCTTGGTGACAAATAATTTAGTTGATGAAATCAATAAGATTCCAGAAACCACAAAAATCTTGGCAAAGGCTCCAAAAAGACTTGAACTATATTATTTGTTTTAGAAATTTTTGTGCTTTGCTTTGGAAGAGACAGAGTTACCAGAGGGCGATGAAGCAGCTAACAAAGACATGAATAGTCTCATGAGTTCTCTTTCCTGTAAGTTTTCATTGAGTACTTTATGCTGTTAAGATTATTTATTACCCATTTGTTGCTAGTGTACTGTTTATTGCAAGTGTGATTTCTATGTCACCTCAGTGGTGCCCTGTTGTTTGAGTGATCATTTTTCAATTATTATATTTATATATACTTCCCTGTAATAACATTTTTACAATAAAAGTTTTATGCCTATCTCTAACAGCATGGGATATTAGTAAAGGGAATTTATATAGATTGCACACCCTGTATAAGTTCTATTTTCAATTATTATCTAAAGTAAATTCCACTTATTTTTATTCATTATAATTAATTTTATAAATTTTGATATTATATTTTATCTCTATAGCAATACAAAATACATTCATCAATGCACAGAAAATATAAGCATTTATTTTATATCTGCATTTGTCCCAATTATCTAGATTCAAAAATACTTTTCAGATTATTTCAATAATTATTTTTACTAAAGAATTTGTCATAATTTTTTCTGTCACTTAATCACATATTTAAAAGAATATACATTAATGGATTTAAAATATCGCAGCCAATTTATAAATATATTCCACATGATGCGGAATTTCAATTATTTACTGGCGGATGGGGATAGTTTTGATAGATTGACATAAGTATTTTTTCTTATATATTATAGCTATAAATAAATATCTTTAAATTGCTCAAAATTATCCTCCCAATGATACCTATTCAATAATTATAGAATTTTCATTCTTAGAATTGACATTTTTTTATGCAACAATTTTATTGTTTAACTACATTGTAAAATTTGGAATAATACTTGTCATTATTCTGATGAAATTCAAACTGCTTTAATTATTCTTGCAGTTACTCAAAAGGGAATTTTTCTTCCACTCATGAAAGTTAAGAAATAAAGAGGAAAAAATACATATTTTTTGGCAATAATGTAATGTCTTATTATCATTTTTTTTATAAATCTTTTGTGGAATCCCTTAACACAGCAGTTTAAGATATTAAGAATTATATTCAGTATATCAAGAGTGATAAACCTATTTTTTTAATATACTGCTCATTTAAAAGAAGAAAGAAAAAAATTTAAACTACATGCAGTTATACTTTACCTGCAAACATAAAAGCAAGTGATTTTAATTTTTTTAAAGAAACAGGTTTTCATGTAAATTATACATAAAAATGGCGTTAAGTTAAAATAATACTGTTTTAAATATTGTCAAAATGTAATATTTAAAAATATTTGATTGAAAGAAAAAATATTATCAGATAATAGCTGGAGATGCAACTGAAACTAAATATAACCAATTCTAGTTAATAATGAATAAATACAATAGATCCATTTTGAAAATAACAATTATTCACATTTTTAACTTACAATTTGGAACTCTTCCAACATTGAACTGAAATCCTTGTCTAGACATTTAGAGTCTGATATAACACATTTCCTATCAAACTTATCACTGAAATTCTTGTCCGAATATTCAGGATCTGATATAACACATTTTTTTTCAAACTTAGTTATATATATTTTATTGCCTTTTTTCACAACACTGCCACCTACAAGAAAAAGAATCAGAAGACTTTTCACAAGATGTTTGATAGTATAAATCAAATATATATATTTTTTAAGCAATTAATTACTAGATTAAGCATTAATTTTTTGAAAAAACAAACAAACAAAACTAATAGCAGTTGCCCTACATGTAATGTTCTTATAAAACAGTTTAAAGTTAAGTTAATCCACTCTGAGTATTTTACTCTAAACACAAATTAAACATAAAATAATAATAAATCATAAAACTAGTATTCCCTTTTAGAGTTCCTTTTAGTGAAATTATACTAATATCTATAGTTGAAAATAATTTGATCAAATGAATTGAATAATAAGAAAACCATCTACATGCTGGGTCTTTGGCAAAGTTTCAAACGCTTAAGTATCTGGTTCAGAATATATATATATATATATATATATATATATATATATATATATATATA
>JAPMOQ010029703.1:4914104-4934952 GCA_026543055.1 Argiope trifasciata | reverse complement strand
TAAATCAGAAACACATAAAATGTGCATTAGTTCCTAATTTTCTGCATAAAATATAATTCATTTATGCCAAAACATTAAATTTTCTTTTATTTCAAAATGTCAAAAACACAATTAGAAAATAACTTTTAAATTGTCTCAACAAACTATTCTTTACTGAATAAGAGAGTGATATAGTTTGCAAAATCAATAATAAAATATTTTTTGAAGATGTGAAGGGAAAATGCAGCTTCCCCAAAGCATAAACTTCACTGTTTCATTGTAGCTAATAATCCTACAAAAGAAATAAAATGACTGTATGACAGTTTGATGATTCAGATAATAAAACTTTTCACCATATCTTTTCTTTGAAAGCAGCTTCTTGTTAAGTTAAATTACAAAAAGCAAGAAGCCACATTTAAATTAGAGCTTTTCTTTTGCCAAGGGCTATGATGATATTTTGCATCTTGCCTGCGATATGGTTTCCTGGTTTTGAGTATGGTTGTTTTTTACTAAGTTCTATCAGTGAAGTATGTGAAAGAGTCCCCATTCCCCACCCATAAAAAGGGCTTATGCAAGTCAGAGTTTTTTTTCCTATGAACGAGAAGTCAGACTTCTGCCCTTAGCAGCTCAGGAGCCTTTACCCTCAGAAGCTATTGTATAACTCAGCTTAAATCGGTGACCATTAGCCTTGTCTATGGCAAGTGCCATAAGTAAAACACACATAAAAACATATTTTACATAAAATTCATATTCATTGGTCTCTTTGGTGGAAAGAGAATTTGAACCAAAGGCACGAGTAAAAATGAAAAAGAAATTCATATTTTTGTATGTCTTCCTCTTTTTCATTAACTTCGGTCTAATATATATTAATAAATACATATTAACCCGAGAGAGATCGCACGGGACACCCAGTCACCCCATTCTTATCCGAACACCTGTCGCGAGGTAAATATTTATCTGTAATCAATCCCCCATTCAGTACCTTCCTATCTGACAGTCCCCTTGGTAGGTGAAGTGTTATTTTTACTTTTCTTTTATTTCTGCGCTTGTAGTAATCATTTCTTGGAATTCACGTGGGAATGGGGTGACTCACTCTCCCCACGCGACTGTTATTGCTTTAAAATTTCTCATTCTAAGCAGCCTAATTTTGCGTTCTGTAGCTCTTTCTTTGCATTTATATTGTTGTTGACGAAATGTCGTCACACTGTTGATGAAATGTCATCATATTCAACAGCATGAAAAACCACCAGGGGGCCAATGGTTATTTTCTATTGCACATGGAACATCGCCGCCATAAATGCCCGAGTAGCTCTAATGACAACAAAGATACCTCCCTTGGAATATGCAAATAGGAGAAAATTTCTGAAGAAATTGGCATTATCACTTATTCAGCCACACATAAACATAAGGCGAGATATGAAAATGGTACCTAAAACACTTCGTGAAAGTATGGATGCCACCACTTCTAATGGATGACAGATGATCCCAACAAAAATGCTGAAACAAGACAAAGGACGATGTGCTATATGTCCAAGATCTAAAGATAATAAAACTACAATTTCTTGCATAAAATGTGATAATTTTGCACGTAAAAATCATTTTTCCTATGTTTGCCATAAGTGTATGCAGATTTAAAACTCCTAAAGAAAGTATGTAATTTTTTAATGTAAAATTTTCTTAAATATTAAAAACAGTTTTTTGAGCTTAGGAAGTTTATTTTCTTAAAGATTTATTGTACTTATTATTATTTATAATTCAAATGTGTTTATTCCTGTAATTTATGGAAAATTTTAGATAAAATGGATTGGGGTGACTCAGTACCCTGCGCGACCTCTTTTGTCACTATTAGGTGCACACCTTCTGCACACCTTTTAACAAATATGCATTAAAGTTTTTTTAACAATAGCAAAATATGAAAAACATAATGATTTATATGAATGTTAAACAAACAAACAAAATATGAATGTTTTTACATTTGATACATAATTTCAAAAATAATTAAGAGAAAAGGCAATATCAAATTCATAACAATTACATTTAAAATCTAGCAAAAAATTTATTAGTTGATTGTTACACCGCTTATATTCCTTGCAATTTCCTCAATTTGTATTAATTTATAATTCATTGGTTGGGTTCATATTGATATATTCTTTATTTAAACCATATGACTGGTGCAGTATGGCCACAAATGGTTCTTGTGCCAGTAAACCCTACCTACCTAGCAAATAGATAATATATCCTTGATAAAAATTGTGTGAATTTCAGAATACATGATTTGTTTGCCAAACCAAACGCATTTCAATAGGATACTTTTAATTTAATGCTATAAATGCAACAAAACTTTCCAATAAATAAGGTACTACCAATAAGTTAACTTAGCACTAGTAATGAGTGAACCAAATACAATGCCTTTTCAGGTGCATCTTGTAATTCATTTATGCACTCACTCGTTAAATAAAGCAAAATATTTGATTATAACAAGTTTTTATCAGACAATATCAGCAATCAGATCAGCTAAATTTATTAAATAAAGATCCAATATTTACTTACTCAAACTCAATTGTTAATTTAAAAAATCTTTTTTTTTTCATAGATTAAAGCATGAAGTAAACATGATAACATACCTAGAATTAATACGATAAGAATTTTCATAATCACGTTGGTAACATATTCTTAAATTCTCAAGACGTTCTCTTTCTGCTGATGCACTCCGTTCATGTTTATTGTTACATGCTGGTTGTAATGCATTATTGTAGCTCAATGGCTTGTAAGGTTTCCTATCTTCAGAAGCACTACGCTCACGGTTATGAGCATGGTTGTCATAACTCAAAAAATCTTTCATTCGTGAAGGTAATGGCTTTAATTTATCTTTAAGTATATCAAAATTTGGTCTTTCCATTCTGAAATTAGAAATAAGAACAAAGAATTAAAAATAACTATAAAGAAACCAGATATTAAATATGTAACATTTGCAAAAATACATTAAATCATATTGTTCAATGGACAGTTTAATTATCAAAGCTTTAAGAATGTACCAACAAGCTTAAATTAAAAAAATTTGAAAAATGTTTTATATGAACAAATCAATAAGGATTCTACATCTTTTAAAGAATGAAATTTTTCCAATATTAAGAAATCATACAATTTTTTATTACTGTATGCTACAATCACATATGTAAAATATTAATAATAGTTTGCTTTGGAATAGCTAGTTGAATGGTTAAGTTCCATAGCTTTTATGGTAATAAAAATATTTAAGAGCTAATTACAGTAATTAATTTCAACAATTATGCCACAGTTAAGTGATTTTCAGATTTTTTAATTAACTATATTTTATCTTTTAATCTTAAAAAAAAAATTAGGATTAAATGTTATTACATATATAGCATTTTTTTCTACACGAAAAATTTAAAAAAAGTGATAGATTTTATCACTATAATATTGGTAAATAAAAAAAAAATTGAAAATTTTATAAACATCTTTTGAAAGCTTTATATTTATTAAAAAACAGCAATTATATTTATATTTACATACTATTTATTTTTTACTACCTCAAAAAAGTGCAATGGTAAAAGCATCTACTATATAAAGTTTAATTTCAACATTTATCTCACAGTTAAGTGATTTTCAGATTTTTAAAATTCAATTTTAAATATTGTTTAAAAATCAATATTTTCAGAGTAAAATGTTTTTTTTAAACAATATATCATGCTTTAGGATAAAACTTTAATCATAAATTAGGGTTAAAAAATGTAATTATTGTAATGGTGGTTCTTATCCAATAAGGGTTCTACTGATAAAAGTTAGCCTATTTTTCACCCAGATAAAGTGGATTTAATTCTCACGTGTTTGATATTTAGATAATTTTGCAAATATATAACCATTTTGTTTCCTATGCATCAATAGTATTTAAAAGTTATCCTAGAATAAGGAAATATAGAATCGATTTCCCAGATTTTTCTCTTTTAGATAAGAATGCAATAATAAGCTGTCAACCCTGATCCTATGTATTATAATTATTTGCAAACTATCTGAACATTAAAGGATATTGGTTCTATTTCTGAAGTGTTCCTCATTTATGTAAAATACCTAAAACTCCTCCTCTGATATGAGCCATTAAAATTTGTATGTTATTCTAATATTATAGAGGACTAGTATTTCCTAAAGGTTTCTCATTTAAATAAAGTTTTGCTAAAATAAGTCATCTCCTGCACCTAGCAGATCACTATAATTTGTTGTTTTTATAACATACACAGTATTTTAACAATACAAATATTTTGCAATAAAAATTCAACTTGCAGTATCTTGAAATTCTAAAAGAAATTAAAAAGTTGATTCCTTTAATATTCACACCTAGTTATTATTCACTGATTTTAGTTTATTATTTATGTCTTTATCAATTTATTATGTATGCCTGGTTATAAAATAACATAATGAGGAAAGGGAATCCCTCCTCCCTGATAATAACAAGAAAAAAAGAAGAAAAATTACAATTTTTCAGCTGAATAAGACTTTTTTCTGCTCCAAGCTTGTGCAGAATTTCTGGAGTTAAAACCACTATCATGAGATCTCAAATGACTCTCCCTTTCTGTCGGAGATGAAATATAGTTTTTTGATCCGTTGATACTATCTTCACTCTAAAAAAGAATGTTAGGAATAATGAAAAAATATATTTTCATTAAACAGTACCATATTGCTAAATATGGTATTTTTAAGATATAAAACATGTTTGATTCCTTTATTTTTTTAAAGAAAATATATCTAAATTAAAAAACTGAATTCCAAAATTACAAATGGAATTTTAAAAAGTAAGTTAATTAAGTTTTATTATTAGTAATTAAAGTGAATAATTTATAAAATATATTTTGAAAATCTATGGCTCTAAATTTTAAAAAATCAGCGAAAACAATTTTATAATATGACTGTTACTAAAGTCAAAGACATTGATTTAAAAGAATTTATTATATGATACTTATGAAATATCAATTAGGAGTGTTTGGAAAATATACAAGTGCAAAAAACAGATCTTTAGTTTTTTTTTGAAATAAGGATATTAATTAAGTTGTTAAGGGGTAATAAAAATAACGAACAGAAGGTAATCAAATTCATACATTTTAAGAAAAAAAAAAAATTGCATAAATTTTGAAGAAACCTATTAGAAATGAAAATTAGAAATCAATTTTTTTAGATCATTCATTTAACTGTTTTATTAATCAGATAATTTTTTGTAACATATTCTTTTTCTCAAAATAATTTGAAATAATTTCAAACAAACCACTTTTATTTCTAAAGTAATTTTTAATTAAAGATTAAGACAATACATCTCATTGTTTTTAAAACTCTGTCAAAAATAATTTCACAAACTATAACTTTTTGATTAATTAGATTATATATTAGATAAAAGAAAAATGAATATAATGATAATAATCTACCTCTGATTCGTTTCTCACATACTTCTTAAAAAATTGAGATTCAGGTACAGCTGAAAAGTTAAATTATACAAATAAATATTTTTTCATATAAATATATAATATCAAATTATCAATAAAAAAGAATCTTAAATTATTTAATTTTCACATCTTAACCAAAAGTAAAATATAGTTCAGTTTAAATTTTACACATAGAATTTCTTTTTTGTTTAAATTTTTAAGTAGAAAAAAGATAGATAAAAGTTATGAAGATAATATTATTATTATTATTCGTAACCATGATGGTTGTATATATATATAAAAAAAGAATGATCATAATTTTTTTTAAAAAAGTGATTACAAAAACTGAAGAAAAAATAAAATAATTGCATATATGGTTATAACATTATTCTTAAGGACTAACATTCTTGGCCAGTGGTTTTTTCACTGATCAAATGAATGCCACTTTCACTTTTGTTTACATCAAAATTGAATGTAAAATATAATGAATTTAAAAAAATGTTGGTTAAAGCCAAATAATTTTGTAGGAATCGTAGGGGAATCTACTCTTTCTTCTAGCATAACTAGAAAATGGTTTTAAATGCTTAAAGAGGAAAGAAGTTGAATATGGAGCTAAAGTGTGCAATAGATATCAACATTGCTGCTATGATAGAGAGGGGAAAATGTCAAATTGCATTAAGAAAGCTATTAGAATGATCAGAATTTCTCTGCCCTTCACATGCTCTTAACAGCAAAATTCAACATGGTAAGTATCTTGCGAGCAACATTTCTAAGACTGACCAGGTAGCTTCTTTCAAATAGAAATCAGGGATAAAAATTGAAGCCATGTTTAATCAAATCATATTAAGAAATCTATAGAAATGATTGAACATTTAATAAAATGCTACCCAAGAAAGGAAGGTTAAAAGATATTGTAATGTTTAATTTATTCATATTAAGAAATCAATTAAATTTATTGTACATTTCATTGAGGGTCATACGCATATTCTTCACAGTGAGATCACACATGGTAAACAATTTGTAAACAATAGTTCTGAATCTGACAAGGTAGGCTTTTTTAAAACTGAAATGAATGATAGAAAATAATGTCATTTTTTTTATCATTATAATTCTAAGGTCAAGCAGCAGAGCTCCATGCAGAAATTTTCCTTATTGTCAACATTAAAGAAAGAAATAAGCTATTGCTTCTGTAGGAAAAGTAATGATTTTATCACTTTATGATATTCAAGGGAAAGTACAACTGTTATTGGAACATATTGCTAAGATATACAGAAAATCCTCTATGCACACATCCACTGTAACTGACCACATTTAACAACAACATGATAAATGCTATATCATGATAACATATGGTTTCTATCTCCTGTATAGTTCAGTATCTTTCCAAATTCAACATCATGTATGTTCTTTATCCTTTTTAAATGCTTTTTTTTTCCTTTCCTAAAATTTGAAGAAAATTTCTGGAGAATTCTTTATCAGAAGAAGTCATGAAAACTATAATGATGATTTAAAAGAGTATGTAAAAAAAAAAAAAAAAAAAAAAAAAAAGGATTCCAGCATAAATTTGAAAACTGTGGAAAAAGTGTAATAAATAAATTGCATGTAACGAGAAAAATTATCAAATTAATAATGGTAATTATTTTTTTATTAATTTATGATCATTCTTGATTGAAAAGCAAGGAGCAGTAAACTTTAAGGACTTATACACTGCATTGTTAAAATATATACTTGCAATAAAGCAACTGAAGTACATAAAGATAAGAAGCAATGCTCTTGTTCATACAGCTCTAATTTAATGATCAAAATCACTTCCTCAAATTTTTTTAGAAATATATTTAAAGTCTTTTAATTATATGCATCAAGAAATTAAATGTTAAGGAGTTAGGATAAAAAATATAATCCCAAAAATATTATGATTGTACATGAGTCCCATATAATATCAGTATTTCACAGTTTATTAAAACAATACAAATTATGGCAATAATAATAAAACTTTTAAGAAATACCTTCAATACAAATTCTGTTCGTAGGATTCTTTGTCAGCAAAGTCATTAATAGCTTCCTTGCTTCTGGTTTTATAATTTCAGGATAATCAATTTTATTTAAATCCTTAGGTGGTTTTCCAACAAGAAGAGCATACAAAATGCAACCTAAGTACCAGCAATCAACTTTATCACCATAACCTTTATTTTTCTTTATCTCTCTATAAAAAAAAATTAATTTTTTGAGTTCAAAAGAAAGAAATTCTTTAATTCATGAAAAATGGTTAAAGGAATTAAAATCATGTTATATATAATGAATTTTAATTATAGTTTTAACCCCTTTAAAAAATGTTAAAGGGGAAAAAAATCACAATTAAAGAACTGATGCAAACAAGAGATTTAACAAAAATTTTATTATTTCTTAAGGAAGATGCATTCATAAAACAATAATAAGAATTTTTGTTGTGTAATATCATGTTGCTATATTTGAATTCATTCATTTGGAATAGTAAGAAAAAGGAGGAGGGAAAACGAACATTTTACTGTAGCAATAAAAATAAAAAACAACAAAAGGATGCTTTGATTTGGTCTGATGTTTTTAGGGTGCAAGAACTAATATGTGGTTTATACATCTTTTTTGATACAAAGATTAACAGAAAACAAATTCAAATAAAATGATAATAATGATCATTGTCAAAGAGGTATTAAAATATATGAAAAGAAACACAAAACTTAGTACAAATTAAGACAGAAAATACAAATATAAATTTCAAAGAGAAGAAAAAGTTAGTAGGTCTTTGCAAAGTAATAGAGTGTCCCTATTGTTGTTTTGTAAAAAAGCACATGCAGAGCATTAAAATATAGGTATTAAATAAGAATGGATAATTGTTATGTGATAATTATAATATGAATACATAAACAATCCATCGCATAATAATAGGTATTTATGTATACTATTGTGTGACTGATTTGAAAACGAATTAAATGATGTCCAGTTTTCATACATTTAATGATCAACTTTCTATGCTAAATTTAAAAGTATGTAGTTTGTTTAGAGACCCAAATTCCAAAGAACTAGTTGAAATAAAAATTGTACCTTTATTTGTTATTTGTGACTTCAAATTGCAAGTAAGAATAGAGTTTCTTAGAGAAACACTGAAGTGCCCTGGTAACTATCTTTTGGCTTCAGAACTGGATAGTTCCAAAGTTGAAATCTGACTCCAACAAAGAAATGGCCTGTGTGTCTAGAACTCCTTAAACCTGTGTGAGACAAAATATCCTCACAGTAGTGTATGCAACAGTTTGGAAAAGGAATTCCAGCTCAGATGTTTCTTTCTCAGATGGCCACAGTTCAAAATTAAAAGGCCCATATCAAAATAAGTTTAACCTTCCCTCTAATAAGAATGCTGATATAACTAGCTAACTATGGAAGAGCAGCTGATTTGAAGTTCTTGTCAGCCCACTCATTTCCATTAATTCTCATATAGGATGATATACAGCAAAATAAAACTGCTTAATCTCCAGAAAGAAATTTGTATTTGAATTCTAAACTTCTTTAAGAATTAATGTAAATGACATAATATAGACAAGATCTATTTGAAGCACACAAATTTACAGCAATCGGAGCAGTAAAACAAGGAGTGTGAAAAGGAAAAAAAATGAAATTTCATTTAGAAAAATAATTGCAAATAAGCATTCATCGATGTTAGTCCAACAGCATAAGCTGGAATTAAAGATTGACAATATGATCTTTGTTCAATAAATAATTTTTTACATAATGTCAATACGTCAGATTTGCTGAAGCTTCCAAAGAGATTTTGAAAATAAACACAGTGGACTTTTCAATGAGGAAGATCGTTTGTTGTATGAAGAGATAATTCCAAATATTCATTTTAGTCTTGGGGAGGGGGGAAGTATACTCTGGTAAAAAAATATAGCCTAAAATATTTTCTAGCCTTCTGCAAACTGAACAGTTCAGGATTATTATTAAATATTAATGGTTGGGATGTAATGGTGTTCTAAGTTATTAATTTAAGGAGAGTACTTTGATTTAAGTTTAGCTCATAACATTTAACTTGCAAAATCTTAAAAGAGTAGAAAGCTGTCAAACATATTTTAAGGGCAGTATGGTCCAATTTAATTACGTCTTTTCATACTGAGCTATAACCTATTTTAGAAAAAACAGCAGAAAATTCTTAGCATTTAGGATCAGTAAGCTCCATATAACACAGAAGAAGAATAGTAAAAAGAAAACAATTAATCAAAATAAAGATTAATACTTCAAAGAAAATCATGATGAAAAAGAGTAATACAAGCTTGATGTAACTATTCTTTTTTCCCCTCAACCCTTTAACGGGCGGTGGTTTCACTGCGAAACCACCATTTTCAAAAATTTATTTCTAAACGCGCAGTGGTTCCACAATGAAATCGAAGATTGAAAAATAATCTCTTATCTTTAATAATTGCCTGTAGATGTCAGCACATTACTTTAGTTTTTACCTATCGAAAAATGCCTCATTTAAAATGCTGTTTTCGCATATTTTTTATTCGATTTTTTTTCGGCAAGTACATAGCAACAAAAAATCTAAATGTGCCCATAAATTTGTTGAATGTAGGCCCCTGTAGCACACAAATTTTTTTCAAATCAAACAACGAAAAAAAAGTTCACCAAACTTGACCTTTTCTTAGGTGGTTTCAGAGAAATACCACCATCCGTCTAGAGCATGCTCTTCTTTCCTTTGCCTCTCTGTCTCAGTAGATCAAGAGGGGGATAATTTATATTGGTTTGGCCATGTGTTTTGTGGGTGAGGAATCTGTTTACATAGAGGTAAGGATTATAGGGAGTTTGAAATTCTTCCATATCAGAAAAAAGGGAATAATGCGTCAAACCATACCTGATTTTGAAACTGAACCATCAGCAGAAATTTCAAACATGGGTAATTAGGAAATAAAGTCAACCAGGAAATTATTTGTGCATCCTTTTCTTGATTTTTGAATCGTATAATTTTTTTTTCGTGTTGCAAAATTTTTTTTTTTTTTTGCCTCTTTACCTTGGTTATCGAATCTTATAATTTTTTCATTTATAATTTTTTTTTCACGTTTTAAGGTTGTGTAGATAATTTTCATTGATAATATTGTATGTTTTTGTGTTTCTATGAATGAATAATGAATAATTGTGTTTCAAAGTCAATTCAAAAGTTTCATTATTTATCAGAAAAAAATGTCGTAGGTGCGTGGTGGTTTCACTTCGAAACCACCACCCACAGTGGGGTGTAATCCACTATAAATTTTTTAAAGGTATTTTTATTCTCCTTAGACCCTATGCATGTAAATTAATTACATCCTTTTTAAAAATTCAGAAAATTTAAATTTGCGCGCATTAAAGGGTTAACCCTCTCAAAACTACTGTAGCTGAAAAAAAGTGCTTTATCAGCTATCTTTGGAGATAAATTTCAATGAATAGATGTTTATTTTACATAAATTATAAAAATGTAAAGATTTATCATAGTTTTGAATTTTCATTCACATATTGGAATTCAGCGAGGTATCCACATACCTAAAATGTTACAATTTGCAATTTAAGAAAACTTAATTAGACACTGAAAATTAATGAAGAAAAACATTGCAAAATTTTTCACACAGATTACTCTATATTTACACTTGCAAATCAGCTGGATATAATAGTTATATATAAGCATTTCTTGATGGAACTTAACAGAATGAAAAAATGGTGACATATTAGTGTATATTATTTTTCTGCTGATTATAATTGTGTAGTAATTCTTGACACTGAAATTCAAAGATGCATCTGATTCCTGTTGTGTATAATAATCTATATCTAATAGAAATCTATACATGATACAAGTGTGGGAGAAAAGCAGAATTTCCTAAAATAATGAATGATGACAAATATTAACACCAAGAAATAAAATGAGTGTAATTATTTGAACAAAAATTGCTTGGGATGTTGAAAATACAGCAAAATCAAAATAAATATATATAAAAAATTAATCATTCTCAAAAATTATTAATTGGATTCTAAAAAATTGTGCAATGAAGTAATTCATATTTTTAAAAAGTAAAAATTTGCATTTCTGTAGGAGTTAGCCAAATCCAACACATTTGTAAAAAGTTACATGCATATATATATTAAAAAAAGAAGAAATCGTGCTTACGGTGGCATGTAATTAGGTGTCCCAACTACAGTATATTTCTTTACATCTGGTTGTATTGAATCTGTAGAGAGACCAAAATCAGCAATTTTCTATAAAAAAAGTAGAAGAAATCTAAGTACAGTGAAAACATTGTAACTAAAAAGGACATTTAAAAGCTACATGAAGATATTCCTTCCTGTCAGACAAGCTACTGCAAAAATGCTTTACAATGTTATGTTAATTTTAAAATTACATTGATCCTGTACTTCTAAATGAAATTATAAGGAGAAAACAGAAAAAAAAATTATAAATTGTTTGAATTTTGAAATTATTAATTACTGATAATGCCTTCTATTGCAGTTATATATGAAATGATATAACATTTTGGTAATAATTTAAGAAATGTGTAACGTTAAGATATTTTCTATATACAACTCTACAAAATGCTATCATCTGAATAATCTTTGTTCAGTTCATTATTAACTTTAGATTTAATAATTCTTCATTATTAAATCTAAAATTATTATTATTATAATTGTATAAGTTAAAATAATTAGTCAAATTTGGTTACCTTTAGACAAACATTTATTATTATTATTATTTTTTTTTACAACCAAGATTAAACCACTTCACATTATTTTATTGCTGCTTTTGAGTATTAAAGATGAATATATATAAGTTTGCAGCAGCAAGAAAAGAAATAATAACAGAATTTGAAATTGTTATTATTTTTTCCCCCCTTCAAAATACTATAATGTAAGGACTGCAATATATTTTAATAAATCCTAGTATTTTCAACATAAAATATTAACACTAAAAACTCCTACAAATGCTAAAACTATTTTTAGTTATGTAGTTACTGTCAGTTTCACTGTATATTTCAATGTATATGAATTGAAAATGTTTATACCTTTTTTTTTTCGTAAATTATAGGGGCAGAAATAGCATATCATTCTTTTCAGCTGCTCAGTTATTTTCAGTTTCATTGTATATTTCAATATATAAATTGAAAATGTTTGTACCTTTTTAAAATAAATTATAGCGGTAGATATAGCATATCATTCATTGCAGCTGCTCGTGACATAGGCTTTATTATTGTGTAATGCAACAACGCACATATAATCAAATGTATATTTTATGGTATATTAAACACTTTTATCAACGATCTTACATGAGTGCCACTTATTGATATGTATAACTATCTTTGATATGCAATAATTAGGCTAAATTATTATTAAATAAAATGCAGAATACATAATGAACTACAATAAATATAAAACATATATCAATTCCAAATAGAATGATATTGTTATGATATATATTTTTATTAAAAAATTAATAGAATAAAAATAAAACTTCAACCTTTAGCAAAAACTTAGTTTACTTTTTAAAGAAAAAAAGTCTTTTATTATACTTTCATTGTCTATAATAACACATTTAAGAGAAATTAACCAGTCTGATTAGCACGCATTATTTCTTAAATCCTTTTTGATCTGAGAACCTTCTCTCAGTTGACATTGTGAAGAATATTCAGAGTATTATTTTTATAATAAAGGGCATTGCATTTCCTTTGGATTTCATAATAAATGACAATAATTCAAGTGGGTTCAAACTAACAAATCTATTATTGTGGCCTTCAAAACTATGAAAGCGAATAGTCAAACTTTTTTTAGATCAAAGTTCTGTCAGTCAATTTTGGCAGAGGTGTAATCAAGATTACATTCAGCATTATCAAATTAAAATAGTATAACTGACATTAGATAAGCCAGCTTGTTGATCAAATTCCATAATTTTCACATGAATTTCTACAATATTCAATGTTACCACATTTGTCTTATATTCAAAAACACTTGTCTTATATTCTCTCTTTACTTTTTGTTTTTAAAAATATTTTTAGAAAAAAAAAATATATATTTTTTACTTTGCCTTTAACAACAAGCAGTCCTCATTAACTAAATAATTCAGTGCATGAATTAAAAGTATGAAAGAATTTGTTAAAATGGAAATATTTTAAAAGATGAATAAATAAGCTTAAAACATCTAAAAATTAAATTAAAACTTCTCAATTAAAAATATCTTACCACTTTCATATCTTTGGTAAGTAATATATTTCTCAGCGTCAGATCTCGATGAATGATACATTTACTATGCAAATACATAACTCCATCAACGATTTGCTTAAAAATTTTATATGCTGCAATAAATAAATAAATAATTATTTTTTACAATTAATTGAAAATTACATATCATCTATCAAAGTAAACAATAAAGTTATTCTATTCTAATATTTTTAAAATAACTGAAATAAATATTTTTAACTTTTTAAAGAAGGGTATAAAATATTCCAAAATAGCCTTAATTATCTGCCTCACAAGTAACAATTAAAGCAGATAAAATACCATACACAATATAATTCTATAAATAACATTCCCATATAAAATTGCAAAATCTTCAATTACATCTTTATGTCCTATTAAAAAATTTTAAATACATTAAAAAAAATAAGACATAGAGATGTAATTGAGGATTTTGCAATTTTATATGGGAATTTGGAATAAAAAGTGCCAATAAAAATTAAGACTATGAATAAAGATAATATTCAATTCTTTATTCAAAGCCTTATAATTTCTTTATTCAAAGTTTTTCTTTATATAACAATAAACACTAAGGAACAAGCACACTCTACATATTTTATTAAATGAAGCATAATAATTTTAAAAATAAATATCATATTAAGAAGCAACTTTTAAATCAGAGCAAAAAGTTGATCATAAAGTACTAGTATTAAAAATAACCAAATATTTACCTTTGTTTTTAATTTTAGATAAAAAATAGTAATAATAAACATCTCAAAATTGTAGAAAAATTATCTCACCATCATACTCATCAAAAGGGTGTTTTTGTTTTTTCATGTAATCATGTAATGAGCCATTGCTGCATAGTTCCAGGATCAGTGAAATTGTGTCCTGATCCTCAAAATACTGATGAAGCTAAATAAATAAACAAAATTGAAAAGTGGAATCCAAAAATGTTAGTACTATAGATTAACTTTTTGTAAAACTGACAAGTCAATAACTATTGTTGATTATTACCAGATTATTATAATATAAGCCAGCACAATAATAATAATAAAAATTTCCTCTTTTTATTATTTAGGTAATTGCAACTCAATCATTCATGCATGCCAAAGAATGGACATTATTAGATTCCCTTTTAGACAGGAGAAATATTTTATAATAAACATTACTTAATTTCTATTTTTATTAAGGGGACGTTGAAAGAGATTTCACAAAATTATTTAAATGCATACAACCTAAAATGAAAATAGAATTTGCTCTCATACAGAGTTATGATAGTAATA
This sequence comes from Argiope trifasciata, assembly GCA_026543055.1. Lineage (NCBI taxonomy): Eukaryota > Metazoa > Arthropoda > Arachnida > Araneae > Araneidae > Argiope > Argiope trifasciata. The sequence goes on along the minus strand of JAPMOQ010029703.1, from coordinate 4,920,047 downwards.
AATCATCCATTAAAATTAAATTTATTTATTTATTAATTGAATAAGATTGTTAACAACTCTCAGTTTTTATATAGCTGGTTCCTTAAAGTTTTTAACAAAACTATAAATCTTCCAAAGTTAGTCAAAACAGAAAATTATTTTCTTTTAACACCACTCACATATATGATTTGATTTAAACATTCCAACTCAATGATTTTTTGGTGTGGGGATATAAACTATAATTTAAAGAAATGTATTTGAATTCCTTTTGTAAATTTTAGCTTCAATAATATTGTTTTCTTCTAAAAACATTATTTTGCTACAAAATCAAGTTTGTCGGATTCCATATCAATTTTACAGAATAAAATAATCTGATGTTCCAGCATTTTGTTAATTATAGAAGTTTTATTTACAGTATTTTGTCAATGCTGAATACTAATGCAACACATCCAATTTCATTATAAGACATTTAAAAATGAGACTTTTTAAAATTTTAAAAAAGAAATAATTTCTTTAGAAAATATCTATTTACCTTGACAATGTTGTCATGCTGAAGACTTTTATGGATTTCAATTTCTTGTCTCACAAACTTTTCATGTTGTCTCCAAGTAGCACTATTTTTCTTTATCTAAGTTCAAAAACAAATTCAAGCATAATTAAATTAAGTTTTAATAATAAAAAATATTGAAATTTATATCCAAAATAATAAAATAAAGGGGTGAAATTGCAGAAATAATACTGACATTAATCAAGTATAACATACAATATCGTAAACTTGAATCAAAGTATTTGCAAAATTGCGAATAACTTTTCATAAATTAAAGAATGGAAAAATGCTCAAGTCATCAAATACATATTTTAATAAGATAATAAATGCATATCTAAAAGGAATATTTTAAGCCTATGATCATAAAATTCATTCAAGTCCTTGTCTTCAAAAACGAGTAGACTTAAAATTTCTTACAAAGTAAAACATAAACACTTTACGAAGAGGGGGAAAAACATATTGAGCAAAAATACCATTTATATATAAAATAAAAACTAAAATAAAAATTCATATATAACATTTTTATGATCACCATGGACTTCAAATGATTTCAGTTGTAAATATATAACTTTCAAATATAGAAATATATAATACAATCAACAAGGGCAGGAAAATATCAAAATCAAATTAAATAATGCAACCTATTTTACTTTAAATACTAATTGTAGCAGAAACATTTTTTAAAATAAGGATTTAACTGGATAATTTGTTAATATAGAATTCTTATTTTATTTATTTATTGCATACTTGATCAATAATTTCATATTATGGCAATGCACTTTATTAACTTACAATTTTTATAGCTACATGGTCTTGAAAACATCTTTCTTCACCACGATATTTTGCTTCATAAACCTCAGCAAAGCCACCTTCACCAATTTTTTTAATTTTCTTAAATTCCTGAAAGGAATGATAAATACTGTATTATACTGCAACAAATATCAATTCTAAATTATTAATTTTAATATCTTACACTCAATATAATTAATTCAGATGAAACGTAAATGAATGCAATAATTATAGTAAATGGAAACTATTTTTTAAAGGGATTTTTTTTTATTTATTTTATATCCATAACATATATATATATATACAGAGAGAGAGAGAGAGTGGCTTGATTTTAATTTAGCAAATATGCTAAGAGTCAAAAGTATATTATGATTTAATTTATTTGTAAAAACACAGAAACTAATGCATCTTACACATCATACAATTAATTCTCAAGAAATTCATCAAATTGTTCAGTAAAAAAAAAGATAAAAACAATCCTAATACGAGATTTTTTTTTATTTCATTTATATATTATCATGAATTTTTTTTAAAAAAAAGTTTAATGCTTGATTTAATAAAAATATTAAAAATAAAGCCTCTATTATGATTTAATTTATTTGATGAAAATACAAAAGTTAAAATTTACAGAATTAGAATACATTGGTAATTTTGCAGAATCTGTCTTCATAACTTTACTTTTTATTTAAAAATAAATAAAAACCAAAAATTGCATTCTTAAGAATTAATAATGACTAATTCAAGTGGGTAGTAGCTGTTCTGTAGTTTCTATTGAATATATATATATATAACATACCATTTCCTATAAAGATATTAATACAGTTTTAGATAAAAATAATTTTTATTTACATTTCCAGAATTGCAGTTTGATTGCATGAAAAAAAACTCTTAAAATCATCCTGCAAAATTGTGCTTGGATAGGTTATCATAGAATAATTTCTCACCATGATTCAAAATCATTGAGATATCGTATAGACATACACATCAAAATTATATGTAAAATTTATTAGGTTACAGTCTAAACCACCATTCACATGGAAATTAAAAATTATTGGCATTGGTGATAATTTTAACATACTGAACAGTTTCATTTTATGGAAACAGAAACTTCCTATAGTTGCTGTTATCAAATGCTGTAAAAGAATTTTGAATGAAGCTTAATATTATTGTGCCCTTTTCAATTTAAAAATCAAAGCTAAAAATATTATAGAGATTATGATCTCTTCAGTTATTTATTTGGAAAATATATATCAAAACCTCAATTTTGAAAAGCTTTTCACTCATTGGGTTTTTTGTGAAAAAGTATTAGTTTATGCAGTTTTTTGAAATAATAATAGTTTATCGAAGAATTAGAATCATGTTGAGAGATTCTCACTGATCTCGAATATCTAATCAGATCAGAGCAGCATTTGTTAAACCTAATAATTATGTCAAAATATACTTATTTGACTAGGCATTTATATCTTATTCACTATCTTCAAATAGAAATAACCGTTAATTAGGAAAGTCAGAGATTATTGAATTGTGGGAAACGTACAGAAGTACATTTAATTGCAGTATAAGTTACACACATACAGTAATATAAAGTATAAGTTACATAAAGAATAAAATCTTGTATGAGATCTATCTTACAAGCAAATTATCTCAAGAAAAGAAAAAAATAATAAGTGAAATAAAGACAAATTAATACATAATAACTTCTCCTTTTATATTATCTCTGGTATATAATTAAATTTTTTAAAATTAAAACAAAGACAATTGAATCATGTCTTGCATTTTAATATGATGTGATGATTTGATTTTAAGATTCGAGTATTTTGCATATTGCAAGATTTTGAATAATTATTCAGAATATATCATGTTCTGCTTTCCATATTTCGATATCTTCCTAAAGTGTAACAAAGAGAATAGAAAGAAAATTCTCATCAAAATTAATACACGCTTACAAATAAAAATTTGAATTTATTCAATTAATTCATATATGCAATTTGACATAATAATTTTCAGAATATACATTGAAATGTATTTACCTCCATTAAACAAACAAATTAACAATCATATAGACATGCAGCATCCTAATATCAAAAGAAACAGGATTCATTTATCGTCTTGTAATTTTAAACCTTAGAACGGAAATTGTTTTCCCGGGGAAAAATGATTCATGATATTCTCGAATTCAAAAAAAAAAAAAAATTTCAATCATGCAAAAATTAAATAGTTTAAAATTCTGATTGCAGAATCAAATTCTTAAATTTCTATAGAATAAATTTATTTTCAATTATTATTAATGATTATAATCGGCTGTCACAATGTTTACGTTTGAAGTTAGGCGCGACGCGTTATTTTTTTTATTTATATTTGGAATACAGCGTTGCCATCTTTTTTGAAAATGCTTCGAATTCTATTTGGATTGCCACCTAAATGTCAGGATGATTAAAAAAAGTATATACTTAACAAGTATCTAGGAAAAACTAGAACAAATTATTCATCAATATTTTTTTAAATAGAAAAAATGATATTCTACTGAAAGATTTTCAGCAGTCAAGAACATCCACGTACTGAGATCCGGCTTGATTAAGGAGAGGACCAAGATTCATGATCACAAATGTGTTTGCAATAATTAATGAAAAATAAAAGTTGGTTTGATTACTTTAAATCATAATTTCTATTTCATGATCGCTTCAACTCAAAATAAAGCAAGATGTAAAATTGTTTAAAATTACTCGTTTTTATTGAAGAGATCTTTAAATATTCATAAATCAGTCAGTTTTAGAGACTGAGTTGATTGGAATTTATCTCTACTTAAAAGCTAAACATTCTTCATTTTTTAAAGCATTTATAGACTCATATTACAAACTATGTAGTTATTTACTTCATTTAGACCCTTTTTGTAAATACATTTCTATTATTAAACTTTTACAAATTAGCCGTTGGACCTTAAATTGAATATATATATATACACTGAAGTGACAAAAGTCATGGGATGACTGTTAATATCGTGTCGGTCCTCCTTTTGCCCGGCGAAGTGCAACAACTCGACGTGTTATGGAGTCCACAAGTCGTTGGAAGTCCTCTGCAGGAATATTGAGCCATATTGTCTGTATAGACGTCTTTGTAGACGTTGTATAGACGTTGGTGGAATTGTGCCAATACGTAGGTTGAATTCCGCAAAGGATCGAACCTGCGATGTTCGGGTTTGAAAGCCAGTAACTTATCCACTATACAAAAATAGCCACCAATGTTTAGTGGTAGTTACTGGTTTATTAAGATGTCACCACAATACTCTCCTACCAGTGAGTTCGCTAGAGAGACGAACGATTTTATTGCGCCAAGCGTAATGGCTAGTGTACGAGCGTTGCTGCTGCGTCAAGTGAGTCTGCCGACTTTGCGTTGGTGCGTCAAGTGAGTCTTGATGGCTTTGTGTTGCTGCGTCAAGTGAGTCTGACGACTTTACTTTGCTGCTGCGTCAAGTGAGTCTGGCGACTTAGCGTTGGTGCGTCAAGTGAGTCTGACGGCTTTTATGTTGCTGTGTCAAGTGAGTCTGACGGCTTTTGTGTTGCTCCGTCAAGTGAGTCTGACGACTTTGCGTTGCTGATGGTGAGAGGGCGCCATGAGAGCTGTTGAAAATTCATCACGTCCGAGGTCATCAATTTGGCGTAGGTGTTGGCGGAATTGTGCCAATACGTAGGTTGAATTCCGCCAAGGATAGAACCTCCGATGTTCGGGTTTGAAAGCCAGTATCTTATCCACTATACAAAAATGGCCACCAATGTTTAGTGGTAGTTACTGGCTTATTAAGATGTCACCACACATCCATAATTGTGAAAGTGTGGATGGTGCAGGAGTTTGGGCACGAACGGACCTTTCGATGACGTCCCTTAAATGCTCGATGGGATTCATATAGGGCGATCTAGGTGGCCAGATCATGCGCTGGAATTGTCCGGAATGTTCTTCAAACCAATCGCGAACAGTTCTGGCCCGGTGACATGGCGCATTGTCATCCATAAAAATCCCATCGTTGTGTGGGTACGTGAGGTCCATGAATGGCTGCAAGTGATCTGCAAGCAGCTGAACATAACCATTTTCAGTCAGTGATCGGTTCAGTTGCACCAGAGGACCGAGTCCATGCCATGTAAAAACAGCCCACACCATTATGCAGCCATCACCAGCTTGAACAGTGTTTTGCTGACAGTTTGGGTCTATGGCTTCGTGGGGTCTGCGCCACACTCGAACTCTACCATCAGCTCGTAACAACTGAAATCGTGTCTCATCTGACCACGCCACGGTTTTCCACTGGTCTAGGGACCAATCGAAATGCTCACGAGCCCAGGAGAGTCGCTGCAGGCGAAGTCGTGCTGTCAGTAAAGCCACTCGAGTCGGTCTTCTGCTGTCATAGCCCAAGGAAGACAAATTTCGCCGCACAGTTCTATCGGACACGTCCCTCGTACGTCCCACATTGATTCCTGCAGTTATTTGACGAAGTGTTGCGTGTTTATTAACATTGACCATTCTACACAGACGTCGGTGGTCTCGGTCGTTAAATGCAGGTGGTCGCCCACTGCGCTGTCCATGATGGGATGTGATGCCTGAAATTTCATACTCTCGGCACACTCTTGATACTGTGGATC
>JAPMOQ010029703.1:4875754-4913704 GCA_026543055.1 Argiope trifasciata | reverse complement strand
AACTGCAGTAGAGAAGGTGTCATCTAATAACATAGATGGTTTGGTCCTAGAAAAGGACGCAATTTACGAGTTATCTCATTGTTGGCAGTTAACGTGTTAAAATATTTCGTTAAAAATTCGTTAAAAATAAATGTTTAAGTTATTAAGTGTTAAAATACTGATACCACTTGAAATCTAATTTTTAAATCGTTAATTTGATTAAAAATCCTTTTTGTGCGATAATATTTTCGGTAGTTAGAGCGGAAAAACGATGAAATTTTGCTCAATTTTTAATTAATTCAAATTCTTAAAAAATTAAAAAAAGAGGGGGCTGCTCCGAGTTGCTCATTCCCAACCTCCAATGTATACATGTACCAAATTTTGTAGCTGTAGTTCTAACGATCTGACCTATAGAGCGGCCAACACACACATACACACATTGAACTTTTTTAAAAGTACAGATATAGATTATTAGAAATCACAACCTTAAACTTTTCAATATAAAAGAAAGCGGGTCAGAAAAGAAAACGAAATGAATAAATTCAATTTAAGAATAGAATAATATTTTTGTAAGTAAATAATAATAATAATAATAAAAAATCAGGTATGATGATTTTCTATTTCAAATTACTTTGTTATTAGATATTTCAAACTTCTATGAAAATATTTTACATTAGCGCTTTAACTTTGAAATATTCATTACGTTTTGAAAATATAATGAAAAGCTGATTCTTTCTAAGCATTATAGAGTATACATTCCCGTATGAAAAATATTTGTTTACATGAGGCTTATTAAAACCCTAAATATAAATACCTAAATCATAAATTTAAAAACTTTATTTCATAAATCAGTATATCAGGTTTTAATCAGTTCATTTGAATTTATAAATATACAAAAATGAACCACTTTTTTGTTGTTCTCGTTGAACCATAAGTCTTTAGTGTTTCTTTAAATTTACTGTTGTGATTAGAATGTTTGAGATGTATACTCACTCTTCTGTTCCTTATATTTTTAGTTACATAATACAAATTGAAAATAGTACCTACAAAATATTTATCCATTGTGAGAAAATTGAAAATAAATATTCCTTTCTTTTGAATTTTTATTTTTGACTTGGTGTCTTTAAAAATTGAATAGATGTTACTTTATTCTTTTCTCAAAAGCTTAAATGTCACATTAAATTCACATTTATGCGCAAAGCCCGAAATTAAAAATTTCTTTCTAAAAAATTGAATGTACACTATGGTTAGATATTTTGTTGAATATTTTGCTTGTGTTACTTCAGATCTTATTTTTATCCATTCTTCTTACAACACAGCTAAGACCTTTCGGTTGAAGGAGTATGCTATTACGTTTCACAAGTGCATAATTTTGTCTATATGTTCACTATTTTTTTCTATACATTTTTAGATTGTGTCTTAGATGAAATTTTTTTTTTTTGTTTTGAGTTTCAAAGTATAAAAACATGCAAATTCTATTTAAAACCTGCACATTCTATTTTTCAATCACTCAAGTAAAAAAAATTTAATCCTCAACTCATTTTCTGTGCATTCCGTTTTATTTTTTTTCTTTTAGTACAAATATTTTGTGTTATCTATCATGACACCAATAAAAATTAAATTTCCCCCACCATTTGTAAACATACAAGAACGATGTTTGGCCTTGGGCAGGAATTTTTTATAGACAGTTTCTTAATTAATCTCCTGCTATAAATAGGTCCGACAGAAATTAAATTCACTGTTATGTCTGAATATAATTTTATTCAAAAACTCTTCATAAATATGTTTATTTTTTTTATTTCCTTTAATAATGTAGCGAGAGCAATTCTTTTATCTCAAGTTAAAAATAAAGTTGAGTTTTATGTTGTTAATAATATAGTCATTGAACGTTAATGTATTTCAAAGTTAGCATGCTTTTTTAAGAAAAATCTTAAAATACATAAAGTAGGGATTAAATGCATGGATTGGACAACTAAATTATCAGGAAATACAGATGCTTTAAGTCTGTAACTAAGAGGTTCATGCTGGTTTGTTTGGTTGGTCTTGTGATGTTTTATGGCGCAAAAGCCATATCTGGCCATACTGCTCCAAGATATATATATAGGGACTTTTTAATGGTGATCAATTCCATCTCATCATAGTGTATGACTTTCTGTGACATTTTTTTCCACTTCACTTTTAGACAGATCCCTTATCAAACAGCAACTAGAGGACATCAATACTAAAAATCGCAGAGATGTCAATGCCTAAAATTGGTCAATCTTCTTGCAATTTCGTTTTTCATAAAAAAATTATGATTACGAATCTTCCTCTTATACGAGAAAGTAAAATAAAATAACCCAAAAATAAATTTCCCCAATTTCTCTACATTATCGTTTTTAGAGATAACGAGTGTTGCTTTTCCTCGTCACTTAAAGATACTGCTTATCGCACCTACATAAAGGATATTCATCTGCGTTAAAGCTAGTTTCACTTTTTTCAAACCAATTTTGTTAGATTTGCGTTTCAGTGTTACATCGCATTACTTTCCTGCATATAATTAATATTTTGAATGCCCAAATGATGATGGAATCAGAGGAAAAATGTTTCACCGCCAAATGGCGAATAGTGAACTACAGATTCTTACGATACAATGTATGCTACAGTCCCTGGTTCAATGTGGATGCTTTGAAATGTAGATTATCCTTGAGTTCAGGTTTATATGACTATGTGAAAGTTAATATCGAAAGTGAAAATAATGCATCAGGTGAGAAATTTAAATTCCGTTTTCTTAGTTCCGTGTCTTCAGATCATTCGTCATCCCCTCCATTTGAAGCAGAGGATATTGACGAATTCCAACCCGGTTCACGAAAATTGTTGCTGCTTGTATCCCAAAATGAGATTTTCAAAGAGGAGGAGGGTGTACTTACTTCCAACACCCTCACTGTGCAATGCAAGTTATGGAAAGAAGAAGGATCTTTGTCTGAAGGTGAGGAGTATATGATCGAAACAGAGGCAGAAGTGGAACGAGTGTCTTTCGTGGGTGTGGTTGAAACTTCTGGTGATTTAACTTCCGATGGAACGAAACCTATTCGTATTATATCTACCTCTGGCGAAGGTATGCATTTTTCAATGAATATCGGCCTAACTAGTGACAAATCAATTTTTCTGGAAGTTATACCTTTTAATTACGAAAAGACAGGTATGTGCAGATGTGTGCTGAACTTGCTTGATAGCTCAAGAACTAAAATAGCTGGAAAAGGTTGGTTTAGGTATGATTCGAAAAATGGCAGAGGATGGAAAATAAAACTGAAATTCCCAGAAACACATCTGATGGTTTTTGGGAATCAATATTTTCAAAAAGAATGTCTGGATGGCGAAATAGCATTTTGCACTGGAAACTACACGAATAAAATCTCGAATATTAAACATGAAACTAATTTGTGTAACAATATTCAAGAAGCACCCTTTAATAAGCAAAATGGCACTGAAAATACTGAAGAAGAGAATCGTCTCCTATCCTCAGTGCAAGATGATCTAACGTCTTTGCTTTCTAGTGGTAATTTCGCTGACACAAAGCTGGAAGTGGGAGAAGAAACATTTCCTGCTCACAAACTTATTTTGAGTGCACGATCTCCGGTATTTAGAGCTATGTTTACCAATAATATGAAGGAAGATATTAAAGAGTGTGTTCATATCGAAGACTTAGATGGAGATACGGTGCGCCGTTTCCTTTTGTTTTTGTATTCGGATAGTCTTAAGGATCTAGATTTAGTGAGCGCGAAGAAACTATATTTTGCTGCAGACAAATACGAAGTCCTTAGTTTAAGACACAAATGTGCCCGTTTTTTAGAGAAAAATCTTTGTCAATCCAGTTGCTGTGATGTCTTGGTGCTAGCAGATAGACACAGCGATTCCTATTTGAAGAACGTTGTGCAGGAGTACATAGCAAAACATGATAAAGAAGTTTATCAAACGGATCAATGGAAACAATTGGAACAAGAAAATCCAGTTTTGACTTTTGAAACACTCCGTGTCATGTACGAGAAAAACAGGAAACGTACTTAATTTAAATGGAGCTCTATGAGTTCTTCGTTTGTAATTTCATGAGTACTTTATCCTTTTGGAAAAATAAGGTAGGAATAAAAATTTATGATATCCATATTATAAGTAAAAGAAATTTTGAAATTAATATTATTTTAAGACACGATAATTTTAAAGTTTCGTTTTTTTTCCTTTAATTTTTTTGTTTTGTTCAGACTATTGCAAAATTCGGTGGTTGAGCTCAGAGTACTGATATTAAGCCCCAAGAGGATAAAAAATGACCATAGACCATGGACTCTCAAACCTCATTTAGTGGAAAAAAATTGCAAAGATAGGTCTGATCGATATGATGTCGAGTGGAGCAAAAATGAGCAATAATAAAAAACAAAAATATTTATTTGATGCAAAGTACGGACACAATACAGGTATAAGGCATCACAGTTTAATGTTAGAAATGAGATGGTGAGAAATCTTTATAGGGATTATTCCAAGCTGTGACAGCGATGGTCATTGCACAAAAGTCAAGACAAATGGCCTAAAGATTGTTAAAAATCTGCTAATTTTTTTGATATTTTCACGAATTAAACGTAGTTTGCAATGCTATATTATATGGTAATTTTTCGTTCCTTTGATACTTACTATCATATCTCTGAATTTGACTTTTGAATGCAGCAACATCTAGAATATCATGGAAGCATGTTTATTAATGGAGTATTTCGTTTGAAGCGTAACTTGATGATGGTCCCTGTAATGATATTTGACGTACTTTAATATTTAATTTAAGTAACATATTTCGATGATTTTAGGTCATATAATTTTTGCATATATTTCCTAAACTATAGACAAAAACTGAGTCAAACACATTTGCAATCTCTTTGATATATTTAATGATTTTCTTCGCCAATTTATTTGTTTGTCAATTATTCTGTATTTTTTTGAGTTTGAACATATTATTGGAATTTATAAATAAATAATTTAAGGAAATATATCTTTATGAAATGGATTTTTTTAAATCAATGATACTCATGATGATTTATAATAGTTTTGTATTTTTGAAAATATTTTGAAAGTGATTTGTAATGGTTCAAAATTATTGAAATTATCTTGTTACTTTTTTATTATCTATTTAACCATGTATCTTAACATATTGCCTGAATAAATTGCATATTTTGCTTGAATTGTTTTCAAAATTTCTAAACAGAGAACTGGTAGAACAAGTTTAAAATCTAGATGATTTTTGCTACGATTCTTCTAATGTTTATCTAATTATTCATTTATTGGTTACTCATTTTGAATCTATTTATAGCATTAAGTTTTTAGAAAAATAATTGGCGAAGACAAGAATTTGTTGAAAGAATTTTTTCATTGAGTTATTTTTATTACAATGTAAAATTCCAATAAAACATAGTCATTTAAAAAATTTTCATGATTAGTATTTTTTGATATTACATAATAAATCTTTAACTATCTATTAAATATTAGAGGCTCTCTAGTTCTCAAATATTCATATTAATTTTGATAAACATTAAATTGTATTAGTGGAAAAAAATGTCAGTTTAGATAAAATTTCCAAATTTTTGTTTTCTCACACAAGAAGTATGTTATGAGAAAATAATACAATTGTAAAAAATTCGAGCTCCGGAATTTTCGACTAATATGCATGCTTTAGACATAACTATGGAGGAAAAAGTGGTTTATGAGAATTATACTTATGTATATGACTATGAGCGCTTTGAGCTAAATGGATGAAGTATGGTAGAATCAACAAATAAGTTATTCTTTATCCAATTTATAGATTTCTATCAAAGTTTGAAGAAAATCCATTCAAAGGATGCTAATCTGTCTGTCCAATTAAATGCACTTAAGTATAATAACTAAAACTAAAAGGTTGGTACACAATTTTAGCATCTTAATTTCAAAACTCCATCCAATTTTGAATTAAATCCGAAAAGACACTGACCATCTGTAGGTCTGTATATTCACATTTATTTAAAAGTGATAATTCAATAATTTTTAAACTTAATAGGGGTACAAATAAATTATATTATTAGTAAAGCACAGATATATTTATTTGAGAGTATGAAAGAAAGTTTCGTAGAGACTAGTCTCATCTAGTTATTCGACCAGAAAGAAAGTTTTATTTAGACTAATCTCGCTGCTTATTTTATAATATAGAAAGGTTTCTATATACTAGTCTCGTTGCTTATTCTATCAGAAGGAAAGTTTTGTAGAAACTAGTCTCGTTGTTTATTCTATGAGAAAGAAAGTTTCATAGAGACTAGTCTCGCTGCTTATTCTATTATAAAGAAAGCTTTACAAAAATAATATCGTTACTTATTCCACCAGAAAGAAAGTAATTAATCATTTATTGGCCAAAAGTTTTGAATTTTAGATGTGTTCATTATACTTAGGGAGTGAGTATGCAGAATTTTGTTTTACTTTCTATATTATTCATACCTGATAACTGAAACTGCAGTTAAAGTGAAACATCACGTTTATATTTTTTCCCGTATCGATATCCAGTTTGGATATTTTCTTTCAGATTCAACTCAAAAGGTTTCAAAAATTTATCTTTATTTATCATCATATCAATTTCTAACACAGTTTGTGTTTGATACTGCGAAAGAGATACAGACAGTAAATATTAGCTGAACAGGGACTTCTTGCATGGTTATTGAAATTATTAACTGCTGATTCTTATTATATTATGAATTGTAAAATTAAATTTTAAAAAATTCCAATGAAATAAAAATAGGTTCCTTCAAAATTTGCATGAAATCTTCTATGTATTAAAATAAATATCAACTTCTAACTTGGAGTTTGCTATTATGTTTCACAAGTGCATAATTTTGAAGGGAATGAATTAGTGAATAATTGAATAAAGGATAATAAGGGAATGGATTAGTCGATATTGCTTCAAAATCACAAAACGAATCCTATAAACAGGCTATAAATCTACGGTCATGGAAATGGAATTTTCGGAATTGGTATAGTCAGTGGAAGACAGGTTAACTATCCGATATATTTTAATTGAATGCCAGTCCCTGAATTCATTGCATTTCAAATATTTTGACTCAGTTGTTCTCAGAATTCAGATTTTAATTGGGCATAAAACACATTTTAACATTTTCTTTTATTTAACGGAGGAAGATCTTATCAAAGAGATTTTAAATGTTGATTCCTTTTTATCGATGCTATTAATTTATAAATGCTCTTTTAATATCTGATTAATATATTTTTTTTATAAACTTGTATAGTTTTAAGACGTGACAATAAAGTATCTATCTAGTTGCGGAGCAGTTCCTTCAGAAAATGGATCTACATTCTAATTTTCCTGAGACGGAAATCGTTTTGGATATTTCTAGATCTAATAATAAGGAACGGTATGCATATTGATACTCCGTAGAACGCATAGATATACTTAAGTGTACGAAATTTGACACAAACATATGTTGCCCATTAGGAATGTACCAGGTGATCCAAAAGTCAGGGTGAATTTTTAAAAGGGAATAATTGGAAAATGAATAAAGATAAAAAGACTCAGTTTGCATTAAACAAATGGAAAAGAAGCCGGGTTTTGAGTGGCAATGAAACAAAAATAGTTCTGTTGACGCTGTCGGATTTCTGATGTAGGACTACTGCAAAGCAACCAACGATATGAAAAGGAGCAACTGCAGCAGGTAATGGTAGTCGAAGCTTGTATGCATCGAAATGCTACCCATTTTGCCATTCTCCGACGCTATTAACACCCACAATGGGGTCAACTCATAGTCACTTGTCATGTACCTAACAAATCGTTTATATTCAATTTTCAAGCGTTCTGTGCATGTCAGGAAGTCTGCCGATAACGTTGATCCGATACATTAACACTGAAGTTAAATATTACGCTAGTCGAATGATTATATAAATCTTTTGATATTTTTAAAAAAGAAATTAATATTATGAATGATTTTCTCCAAAATTTCGTAGTAATGTAATTTTACTTCTTATATTAAATTTTAATTAAAATTTTCGATGTAATTATTGTTTTGCATAATTAATTAATATCGCTTTTTGATTAGTTTGATGCCATCTTATTCTTTCCTTTCCCGTATCTTTTGTTTGGTTCAAAGGATACATTTTGACAAATGGCTAGGGCAGTGTTTCTAAAAAATTTCATATGTTCTTTTATATATATTATTTAAAAGTTTTTGAATGTTGAATTTTATGAATATAGTTTCTTTTAAATAACTATTACTTTTAAATAAGTTAACATTTTAAAGCTTACTAATAAAATGGTTACATTTTTTCTCATTTAAATACTTTTATTAATATTGAGATTTTGAAGTTTTCAGCTTGCTTAGAGGAAAGAACATGAAATTCAAATTTGTATACATTGAATAAATTTTGATCACAATTTCAAATTATACATTATAAAAGATATAGATATCATTTTTTAAATCCATGCAACTTATGAATCAGTTCATTTTAATTTGTAGAAATCATTAAAAAACAAACCTCAAAATAATTAATATTTACACATTTAAAAAATATACATAAAATATATATAAATAATTATTCGAAAAAATATGATCAAATGATTTTTTTCAATGTAATCAATCACCTATTTAAAATAACTCACAAATTATTAATTTTTCTTGACATTTAGAAAGAATGATAACATAGCAGGACAAGAATGTCCAAGTAAATGATGAAATCAATTTTATTCAACAGAAATATTCTAAATACTAAGTTTTTTTTATCACCAATAAATACATAAGCAATGAGCTTTTAAAGCAGAACGTTTTTGAAATGCATTTTAAAATGCTAAAACCACACTGAATAAATAACATAAAATAAAACAAAAACTTACAGTACAGTAAATTCAATAAACACGAGAAAGTTCATGATAAATATATATATATACATATAGAAGTTAAATAGGCTATAAAGAAGAGTTCGAAGAAACACTTTTATGTTTTTACATAATTTTATGATTAAAAATTGATATATTAAAGAAACAGGGAGAGGACAATAAAGTGAAGCATCCATGTAGCAATGAAATTGGAAATGAAAAATTTATTAATTAATGCTGATACGGAAATCGATTTTCAATGAAAATACCTGTATTTCTGAAAATAGAAGTCACTGAGGTCTACAATGATATAGCATGATATTATAACAATCAATCTAATACTATAATACGAGGAATGGTTGCCAAGTCGAAAATCGCCCCAGAATTAATAAACTCCGGTAAACTTGGGGGTCTGGGGTTTTTGGCCATGAGGAATCGATTGGCGCCAGTTTTGAAGCGCTACGGTCGAGCAGTTCGGAGTTAATGATAGGATATTTTCAAACTTTATTAGTTCGCCATAATGGCTACTTAATTTTTCAAGCGGTGTACGTGCTACCATCTATAGCCAATATGGCGAACTAATAAAGTTTTATGTTTATGCTGTTATAGGTTTATAATATGTTTCTTATGTATGTATATATGTTTGGTTTTTCTAAATAAATTTGTCAAAAATATTGAACTTCAACACACTTCAATGTTTACCTTTGTATAGAATAGTTCCCTTTCCAAACTCTAACTTTGTTTAGAATAGTTTACAATGGTGCACTTTAACCGGTTATCTTTTCACCAATGGTTTCACAAATTTTCTTATGGCATGTATTGTTTTGATAAATCACAATTGAAAATTTAAATCTTCGAGTTAGCTTCGATACCTGTTTTCTCTGAGCGGAGCTCGGTCACCCGCTGGTTTCAGTTTAAATACAAGAAACAAAAATGATAATTATCAGGGAAAAAACCGTTAGGAGAATAAACAGATTACTTTTTTGTTACTAAACATTGTTACACTGCAATAACTGAATAATATGAATTGCAAAAAGATAAAGAAAACTTTAAGATTCATAATAAAAAAATAAGACTTCATGATGCATTTTATTTTAATGCCGTCAACTAAAAATCATATACATCATATTTTGTGTAGTTTTTGTTCAATTTGAAAATCTTTATCTTATCGCAACATCATTCGGTTCTAACACTTTAGTAGTTTTTAATAAAAAGTTGCTGGTCAGATATGCTGTCGCAATATAAAAGTCACTGGAATAGGTTTTTTTTTGCTTCCTATAGTTAGTAAATGGGCACACATTAAATAAATTTTTCAAAATGATCGTAGCATATCACTGACTTCGAAGCAGACTTTCAACCATCTATTCCAACACAATTCAGGATTGTTGAAAGGAAACTAAAAAACATTTTACATGACAATCGCTTTTTAATTTCACATTAAATTATCCAGCATCACACCAGCATTTCATCTTTTAACATATAATAGGAGGAAAGAAAATTAATCAAAGTTATAACTTCAAATGTGAACAAAAAACCTTTTTTATATTTGGCGGAGGAAGTTAATGACAGGCTCATCTACTAAAGCTTTGTGGATGAAGGTTTAAATACCATGAGCATAAGTACATAACATGTGACTTTTACGTCACATGAATTGACCCCATTGTAGAGTGTGGACCACAGAAATTCCACATGCATTTGTTGAGCAACCCTTGAAAGAACCTAAAGTGATAGTCTGGTGTGGCTTCACTACGAGTTTCAAAATTGTTTCATTTTTTTTCGAAGAAGTCACACAGATGGGTTTCAAAACAGTTTCTGTCACTGATAAGCGAGCAATATTACTCTTGAACTGCAAGAGTGATAAGCACTCCAGACAGTCACCTTTATGCAAGATGGAGCATTGCATCATGTTGCTCTGCCTGTGCAACACCTGCTACGTTCAACATTTGGGAAGATCGCATTATCAGTCAATACTTTAATCATGCATGGCCTCCAAGATCACCTTATCTGTCACCCTGTGACTTTTGGCTGCAAGAATTTTTGAATTCGAAAGTCTACCGCGACCAACCGGCATCACTAGCAGCACTGAAGATGCTGTGAACGGTGTGGTGACACTCGTCTCATAGCTGTACTTTTAAATGATGGACAGCAAATTGAACATTTATCTAATTTACTGTAATTAAGCTCCCTTGAAAGTTGTCAACATTTTTTCATTTGTAAATCATCTTTTGGTGAAATAAAAAACTATAACGCCATCTGTTGGTTATCAACAGAACTATTTTTTAATTTATGTGTTTTAGTCGTTTCAAATTATAAGGTGAAATGTTTTTAAAGAAATGCATCATGTATTAATAATTTATCAGCCTAAAACATCATTAATCTAATCGAATAAACGGATCACGAATAGTGGCTAGTTCAATATGAATACAATTTGGTATGAAGATTTATCATCATAATTGGAACAATGTACAAAATTTCTGATTTAAACTGAGCACTTTTCCATCATAAGGGCGCAAGATGTCGACAATGTAAGCCAAACTCGTGTTAAGTCTCCAAATGAAGTGAATGACAAAACAAATGACATCAATGGGAACAAAATATGAACAAAGTTGCCGTCACTACGTGAAAATTTACGTAATTTTGCCTTTTTTGGAGAGTTTTTACTGTTTTCAACTAACGATTATTTGGCGACTTTTTAGCGATTTTTTCATTGCTCCCGTATAAGTACCTAAAACTGTATTAGAGTGACCTTCTGGTGGTATTCATATATTTGCGCTCTGATAAAAATAAAAAAAGCAATAAACTTATATGAATAAAATTTCGATTGTGATTACTTGTTTATATCTAATAGATGGAAAGAAAAGTGGTAAAAATGCTTTTTTAGTTTGTTTCTTTACATTATGAAGCGCAAAATGCTACACACTGCTTCGCTACTCTTCGTAAGCCAAACCTTCCAAGATTTATTACTTTCTTTCATGATAATAGATTCAGAGATTGTTGTGAAAGCTTAATGGAAATTTGAAAAGAAAGTGCTTGATTGTCCAAATATACGAGAAAAATTGAGAGTAAGATTTTGCTGACTATTGACGAAATATTCTATTCTTCTGAACCTTCATAAGTATATCTGTTTTCTTGTGGAAAAAAATTGATACTAAAGTCACTTTTATTTTCAATGACTATGGATATTATAAAAAATGCAGCCGTAGAGAACAAATTGAAGTTATTGCCAAAAGTTATGATCAAACGTGACTAATTTTTATTATAATCAGCTTGAAAATACGGCGTTTATCATAATACCGGAATCAGATCTTCAGCTACTTCTATGAAGAACGTTGCCATCAGGGATGTGCCTTAATGTTAGTGATGACATTTACTTTTCACTTTGGTGACCTCGGACAATGAACAAACGCAATCTTCATGCAACTGTTGTGGTATCATCTACCCGCAATAAACCCTCTACCAGCGACCAAAGTTGCCAGACTCACTTGACGCAACAGCAACAACTCACGCTCGCTCATCATAACACTTAACGTGACAAAACCGTTTTTCTCTCGCCAAAACGCTCGCCAGTACAGAAAGTTTTCTTCGCATCCCAACACAAAACTGGTAAGGCGCATTAGAGGTAACAGCTACATACACCAACTGCTCACTCAACAACACAATACATCACCACTTAACTGCAAAGCTCATCATTCGTTTCACATTCGACTCACTGGAGAGATAATCTGTGGTGATATCTTAATAAGACTGATAACATCTACGGATGGCGATTAATTACTTTTGTCCGGTTATGTTATTACAAAGAAAAGGTCCTGATATTCCAAGTCAATCTCACCTTCTACACGTTCTTTTCAAGCTACTCGTTATTCTCTCAGTTGATTTTTTTTCTTTTAAACTCCAAGTCGGAGAAAGTATTTTCCCGATACATAAATTTTCGTTTTATATCACTTGATCAGAGTGCGCTATAATGGAAGGATTTTGGCTATTTCTGTAGCTCTTTTCAAGGAATTTCTAATCTAAATTTTGATTTAAAGGTTTAAAGAGCTATGCGAATCTACTACTATTTGTATTTCAGATGTAAGCGCCGCCACTATTTAGTTAAGTTTTTGATAAATCTTCATTTATTTGTTGTTTGAAAAACAATGTACCTGGTGTCAACAGCCAGCCATCTTATTTATTAAAAAACAATAAAGAAAAGCTATTTAAAATGATATATTTACGATTGTTGACAAACGCTTTAGTGACAGAATATATTGAGCAAAGACAGTCCAATTCTTTACAAAGCGAAGCTAAACTAAAAATGTAGAAAAGAAGCAACAAAACTAGGTTTTGAAGAAGAGAAAGGACGTGCCATTCGATTTAAAAAAAATGCAAACCTGCCAAAATGATAAGCACACTAAAATACAAGTTTGGCCACAAGACTTCCCACAAATTTATATATTCACATCTAATTAAATGAATCACACTTTGCTTATACAATAATCGTTATTAATATATATGTTGTTGTTACTTACGGCACTTTACAAGACCGCTGGCAGATATTGTCAGCGATTTAAGCTGAAATGAGAGTCTTTTGTTTTTTCAGTTGAGCCAACTAGGGCCAAGGAGACGATTCTGCTACTTCATGCTTCACATTTGCTTGCACAACTTCTTTCTACAGGGGAGCACATTCACACAACTCTCAGATCTAACACAGAACAATTATGCCCGTACCGGGATTCGAACTCAGGAAGCCCAGTTCACGGGGAAGACACGCTACTCTTGTACCAGGACGTCGGAGCTACTAATCTGTTTCTCTACTAAATATTGGCGCATTAACTATTATGTATTTTTCTTTACTATAGGCTGATTTAGGGTAGCGGTTATTCACTATATATAAATATATTCTGGAAGTGTATTCGTCTTGGTAAATGCTAATTTTTTCTGTCATTTTTTGATGTAATATCAATCGATCTCTCATCGCAGTTCCACACATTAGTAAAAGTTTTTTTTAAAAAAAACTATAGTCTAATCCAATTTATTTCCAGCTCCTAATTACAACACAATTATGGGCTCAGCAAAGACTTTTACCCATCATTTGGTCTATCCTGTTTCCTCTTTCTAATGAATAAAGATTATTGGCATCAACGAAAGTTTTTGTCTATCATGTAACCCAGATTGTCTCCTGTTTTTAACCTCAACAAAGATTATGTCAGACTCAGTCTCCCATCTTTGTTCGCTTTGGATTATATATACTATGATCATCTTTTGACAAATAAAAATGGCTGTTTTCTATTTGTGATATCATAGTTAAATTTATCTTCGGGGAATTTGTCTCCATTGTAGACAATGATGATGTCAAACTCCGGAATGGACGAACTGAATTGTTTTAGAAACATAAAAAAGGAAATAAGTAAAAATATTGAAATCCTCTTGTTGATATGATAACTAACACTCATCTTACCACGCACCATATCAATTGATAAATAGGTAAAAAAAGAACAAATTTTTCAAAAATTTTTAAGGCGAAGAGTTATCAGCAATAACTGATAACGTAAAAATGAAAACTGATAGTTTCACTTTTGTTCTCAAAATATTATGAAATTTAATCTCATAATTTATTTCTTGTATTTATCATGATATATAAGAACACCCAAATTTCTGTTTATAGCTCACTTGCCTTAACTAAATCAAACTAAATCAAAAGCATTCCATTGTTTCACTTTCGCTTTGTCTAATGATAGGGTCTGTCTGCTCGAAACTTTCCCGCATATTCTCTAGTAAGCGCGTCCAATCAGAAAACGCCTTGTATGACACTGTCATTCAGTAGTTACGAAATATTAACTTTTGCCGTGAATTTAGCATCTTTACTGAATCTTTTGTATCGTATTTGCTGAGGTATTTATCAATTAATCCACAGTATATGTTTGACACTATCCGAAATTTGAATTTGTATTTCAGACGTGTTTTTCTCCACCGATTGAAACAAAAATTTGACACAAATTTGCCCTTGTAGTCCTAAAATCCTACGCCAAATTTGATATATTTCCGTCATTTCGTTTATAAATGATAGTTTTTACATGTTTTGGAAAATATAGCCCGTCATTCAGACTATCTGATGGTTTGGAAAGTACAGACCGACATTCAGATCATCTGTATTTGGAATTGGCTCGAAATTTGATAGACATTTGTATTATCGATATGAAATCCGTGTAGCGAATTTTAACCATCTAACTGTCTTCGTTCACTATCTCTTTAATATTCATTCGACCAGTAAAATAGACACATACACACACACACACACACACACACACTCACACACACACACACACACACACCCACACACACACACACACACACACACACACACACACACACACACACACACACACACACACACACACACACACACACACACACACACACACACACACACACACACACAAGAACATCCTCCAAATGAATTGTGTTCTAAATGTAGTAGAAATCTTGAAATCTTAGCCAAAACTTCCTTTGAACAGGTTTTAAACATAATTTGAACTATCATTGACTACAAAATGTTTCTGATTTAGCCAAATAATGCTGTTCAAATTTTACTCTTTAACTGCCCATTATCTTACCCTTCAGATTTATTTATAGCAGATCTTCTTTCTGGTACTTCAATATAATCGATTATATTATACATATTAATTGAAAAATCATCTATGAATGTTTTGGAATGCTAAGATTTGAACAAAAGAATGCCAGAAAATCTATTTTATTTCCTGAACTAAATTCTCATCCCTTTGTTATCTCCTACACAAAGATTTATAACTATTTGAACAATAATTTCGTCTGTAAAATCTTTAAAATAGGATCATTTAATTATGGAAACATGTATATGAAGATTCCAGGTAGGTTCTTCAAAATTCCAGTTGTTAATATAGTATAATAAATTAATGAATGTTATTGGCTTAACGAGATGTTGAAATGTTCCTATATTTAATATAATTTTTTATGATATAATGCATTATTTGAAAGGCAAGAAAAGTACGAGATTTTACTGTAAAAAAATCTGTTTCTAATTACTTTTCAATGATAACTGTCAAGGAACTTAAAACGCTATTTTATTTCTTTGATACAGTCCAAATTTGAATATTTAATCTTACCCATTTATATGAAATTTCTTGCTCATACGGAAGTTCATGCTCATTGGCGCTTATCTTTCTCCATCCTTCACTCCTGACATAAATCTTAATTTAATTTATATTTATTTAAATTGGAGGAAAATTATGCGAATATTATTAAATTGATTTAAGAAACGATTCTTAAGAAGTAAAATACTTTGTTCTAGATGAAAAAAATCGTAAAAAGATTAATATTTAATATAAAATGTAATTAAAAATTTTGAAAAATCTCTTTTTTATAGAGCAACAGTTTTTCCAGAAGTAAATATGAGCCGAATTTAATCCACAAGGTCAACGGATTTTCCTTGCAAAAAATTTCAAAGGGATGCTTACAATATGTTTTGAGCAGGGTTCAGCTTATTGAAAATAACCATATTTGAAAATTTTATTAAATTTTTATCTGTAATAAATAATTTTATGCAGCGTTTAAATTATGATGAGTTAAGCGTCATCCCAGAAAATATGAATTGATTTATTCCTTTTTACATTAAAACAATTTGTAATTAATTGAACATTTTCTGAAATAATTATAAATAATTTTAAAGTTCAATAAATTTCTGAAATATATTACAATTTATAACCACGTCTAACAGTCATTGTTACATTAAGAAATGAGATTATGGCGCCATCTAGAGACATAATGTATCACTAAGCAATAAAGTTTTAGCCTAGTCATTAGCTAAGCCGCTAGATGACGCCTAATTCTCATAAATTCAGATAAATCCTTCTTGAGAAAAAAATTTCCCAATTGATGAAGCAAAAACAACTTCTTCAAATCAGTTGCAAAATATTTTTTAATATAATTTTTTTTTCTTCTGGTGCATGAAGTACAGCGAAAGTATTGAATGTTAAAATATTCCATTGCAGGATTTAGACGAATTTCCCATTTTCAGACCACTTTGAGTATGAAAAACACATTTTTGGAAAATGTCTGTCTGGGAGGAAGATAACTCAGAAGCGATTTGAACTAGTTGGATGAAGTATGGTATACGATTTTTACATTAAAATTATATATATATATATATATATATATATATATATATATATATATATATATACATAGATTTATCAAAATTCTATTTAAAGAAAGTATGTCCGCTAATTGAATATAAGTAAAACTAACTGAATAAAAATTACCACAGTAACTATAAACTGAAGGGATATTATATTAACCTTATAAAATACCTCTTGCAGTAAAATTTAAAGTTTATTTTTCTCTCAAACTCGGTATAATAATTTCTCAATACCTACCGAAATTCCTGGGAATAAGAAATCTTTTTATTTTAAGAGGATTTTATAACTGTTTTGCTCCATGATGCATCATAATGTAAAAAATAAAAATGTCATTTCATTTATCGGTCAATAATTAGTATTTATAAACTCGATATAAATGCAGTTTATCTTTGTCAAAAATCTAGGTAATATATTTCTTATAATTTTTTAAAAGTTTTGAACCAACAGTTACAGGAAACTCTAAACTAAAAAAAAAGTGTTTTAAACATATTTTTATTAAATTTTTTTGACTTTTTTTTATGTATTTTTACTTTCTAGTATACTTAGAATAGAGAAGGTATAGTGATTGCCGAAAAATTCAAACTCGTGATTTTGATGAATCTCCACATTTTGGACCTCCCTGAAAAACACAATAAAAAACAAAATATTGAAAAATATTCGTCTGTCTGTGACAAGATAACTTAAAAACGATTTGAGTTAGGCAGGCGAAATTTGATAAATGATCGCAAGATGAAATTTGCAGATTTCCATCAAATTTTGAGTCAAATCTGAGATGAAAGTCCAAATGTCCCGCTATTTGAGTATAATAAAGATAGTTACAAAACGAAGAGAACTAGAAAGACAAATTTAGAACACAGAGTTAACATCTACAGTGTAGACTTCAATCAAAGTTTAAGGCAAAACCAACCACAAGCTATCTGTCTGTCGGTACTTTCAGAAACATGTAAACGCGATCATTCAAACACTCAATGACTTAAATATATGAAATTTGGTGTCAGACTTTATGACTGTAAGTGTAATTTTGTGTTTAATTTCCGTTTCAGTCGCTTTGGAAAAACATGTCTAAAACACCAATCCGAATTTTGGATGTTATTAACGCATGATAGAGATTAATCGCCAAATAATTCACCAAACATGGCATGATTGATTTACTAAAATTGGTGAATTCACGCCAATAGTTAATATTTCGTAACTATTGTAAGCAGTTCGAGTTTGCAGAATAAACTCTCGCATACACTCTAATAAACTTGTCATGACGAGTTTATTATGCGAAAATGTCTTCGGTACACCCTTCCGTTTGTTAATTCTTAAGTTATCTCTAATTAATTTTACTCAAGAATTCAGAAATATGAGTAATTTATAATTTCTTAAAACCTTAATTTTAAGCGTTTTTATTTCCCTTGTGCCGGCGTCATGGCTTAGGTGTAGCGTGTCTTCCTCCGTGTTCTGGGAGCCCAGGGTTTGAGTCCCCGTTCGAACATGGTTGTTATTCTGTGTTATATCTTTGAGTAGTGTGAATATGCCTCCATGTAAAAAGGGGTTGTACAAGCGAATGTGAAGCATGATGTAGCTAAGTGTTACTTTTGGCCCTGGTTGGCCCTACTGAAAAATAAGGGACGCTAATTTAGGCTTACAATCGCTGACTCAATGAAAAGTGCCATTGTAAACAACAACACATACCTCAGTTTTTCAAGCAGCATAGATACCCTAAAACAAAGAAATTGCAAGAAATGTAATGCATGGCGAACAATTAGTTAATTTGCAGAATGTTCTGTTTCCTCCGTCTTAATAAAAACATACGAAAATTTGCATACTGAAACATGTATATAACTTTAAAATATAAAAGAACATCGGGAAATTCGGGGTTGTAGTCTCTTTCTGAATATAATGAGCAGAACTATATATAAAAATAAGACTTGTGCTATGGTTTTTTAGATCAAGTTCTTATCCGCAGACAGATTCTATTTCCTTTTATCTTACAATATCTACGTCACAAAAAACCACTTTTGGGAAAGAAATATTCGAAAGAATGATTCTCGAGCAACGAATGCAAATGTTTCCAGTAACATAATCTGATTTTTTTCCATTTTTTTGTTTTTAAAGTTTGAGTCGTTTTTATAAATGCCATATGGCGTATTTTATTCTTCAAGTATATTGCTTCAAAGCTATAAAAGATTCTTTTCTTCTGTGTTTGCTCTAAAAATTGAACTCTTCGGCGTTTTCTGAATAAATATCTTAAATAAACTGGTACTAACATTACTAACCAAATGTTTAGGGCCCACTTTAGGGTTCACTATAAGAATGAATAGTTAGGATGATGAAATAGTTTTTTTTATGGTATTGTAAATTGCTTATGATATGGTATTCTAAATATTTTTTTGATATTGATTGAAAATAATAATTTTCTGAAACGTGTCACAAAGCATATTCAATGTGGTGTTCACCATTTTCTGAAAGCAAGTTAAATCGATTACTGCTTCCTCAATTATAGCTATTAGCATGTTGAGAGGAATGCTATTCACATATCGATGCATTACATCTTTTAATTACGGAAAAATGCTCAGATTATCAACATACACAGTCCTTTTTGAGATAATGCACATTAAACATGCTTTGTAAACGCGTTTCAGAAATGATTAAACACATTTTTAACCGATATTTTCATGTCCTACTTTGCTTATCAGTATTTCGTACAGCACCATTTTCCACTTGGTGGTGAGTTTTTGAACTTTTTTTGGCAGAAAAGAAATTCCTAGGACTTCTATTAAACTATTACCAAATTTAATAACATTTGCTCCAGTGGTTTTCCATTTATGACCATATCAAAGTGGAACTTTAACTATAAACATCCTATATTATCAAATAATATTTTCCAGTGGTAGATTCGAATCTCCTCTAATACTGGTGTGGTGGTATCTCAATAAACCAGTATCTTAAAATCTCCACCTGACATTAGTCATCACTTTTGTCTCGCCAGTATATTACGCGGCTGCAAACTGTAAGGTCACGAGTTCGATCTTTGTTGGAATTCAATCTTTACATTGACGTGGCACCACAATACAAACCACCACATTGGTGATATTGGACAATGAACACACTCTTCTCTTGCCATAACACTTGGCCCTACCGAAACACGCTCCTAGCTCACCATTCCACTTGGCGCTATAAAGTCGTTCGTCTCCTTACGACTCATTGGTGGGGGAAGTACTGTGGTAGTATTTTTATAAGCCAGTAACAGTTACTGGACACTGATGATTGCTTTTGTTTCGCGGATATGTCACGCTGCTGCAAACCGTAAGGTCGCGAGTTTGATCCTTGGCGGAATTCAATCTCTACATTGACGCGTCACCACAATGCAAACCACTTCATTGGTGATCTTGGACAATGAACGCACTCTTCTCTTGCCATAGCGGCGCTACCGAAACACGCTCCTCGCTCGCCATACCACCTGGCGCTATAAAGTCGTTCGTCGCTCTACGACTCACTGGTGGGGGTACTGAGGTAGTATTTTTATGTCGGTAACAGTCACTGGACACTGAGGATTCTTTTGTTTCGCGGATATGTTACGCGGCTGCAAATCTTAAGGTCGCTAGTTTGATCTTTGGTTTAATTCAATCTCCACATACGCGCGACATCACAATACAAACCGCCGCTCTGGTTTTGATTGCTATTAATTTATTCACATGAGTACCAACTGTGAATTTATATTGTACAACATAGTTATCAGTAATTATGGTAACTGTGTTTTCAATTAAAAACATCACTTTAGCTATTAAGTGATGTTTTTATAAGGAGAATGTTAGAAAAAGGACGCTGCTCGTTTTTTATATTAAAGGTGAAGAAAATTGATGCACAATTGATAAATAGGTTAGTTTCTCATAACTAAAAAGCATCCATCAAATATATGAAAAGGAATAAATTCGGCAAATATATCGATAATAAAATGTGTTCCTCCCCCTCCTTTTACTTTTTTCTGCAGAAATTGTCAGTTGAGTTTTGCATGCATTAATTTTATGGTATTGGATTACATATTTTTCTTACCCAAGGCTTAAAATATATCTGATATAAAAATCATCTTTCAAACTAAGTTTAAGACTTTATTTTATTCCTCTTCATTAATTAAAAAAATTCGTCTCTGCAAGTTGAAAGGTAAAGGTAGATTCATTTACATCTATATTACTATCTGGCAACATAAATTATTGATGACAGAAACTGTCAAAATTATTACTAGAAAATCCCTTTCAGCCTCTAACACACACACACACACACACACACACACACACACACACACTTCTATTATTAGTAGAGATTTATGTAATTTGATATATGAATAGGAAAATGAAGTGACATTTAGATGAATCGGACATTTCCGTTTTTAATGTCACTATGGTGCCATGAGATTTGATTCTTATTAGAATGATATCGGAAAACAGTAATTAAGAAAGGGAGAATTTGGCGTTTTTATTGAATCTAACACAGTCTTTTTGGATCACACATTTAAAATGATATTCTGAATAATAAGTTAGAATGTTGAAAAAACAAACGACATTGCTCACTTCTTTAAAAATCTGGTAAACTATTTTTCAGTCACTTCATTATGAGTTAGAATCCAACATTTTAGTTTCTTGTGTGTTTAAGATGATAATTTATACAATCTTCATATTTTTTGAATTCAGTTATCATATGATCAATTAATTTAATTGTATTTTGATTTTGTAATGAATGTGAAATAGAATGATATCGATATTCCCTATTAATAATAACTAGTCACCAATGCTGACAGTGGGCTCTCTGGAAATACTCGTTGGCCGCCCTGGCGCGATGATAAGGTCTCAACTTCGGAGCTGGAGGTTTTAGGTTCGATACCTGATTCCACCGAAGAACAGCTATGTTAGCCGGTCTAATGCACGTTAAGTCCATCGGGGCAAAACATCCTCTCTCTGGCGTGTGTAGAAATTCGGAGAGCGGTTACCAGCTCAGATGTCGGCTTTGTCATCTGACCTCGGTTCAAAATTGCGAGATCCGTCCTAAAATAGCCCTAGTGTTACTTCAAAATGGGACGTTAATATAACTAAACTAAACCTAAAAAGCCGCAGTGTTTAAAGCGGGACATTCATGTAATTGACAAACCAAAAATACTGGTTATGTTTAACCTCAGATAAATCTATTAAATATAACTTCGTATCTATAATTATGTCAAATGGTCGATTATATATGTTTTATTCATTGCATACACCAACTTTGCCTATGAAAACCAATATCATATCACAATGATATTAATAATGTAAATATTCCAGTTCCTCTGTTTTCTGGATTCCATAGTATTGCAACTTCACATTTTATTCTTGTAAGCTACTCAGCTATTAAAAATAATCATTCTTCATTAATTTTCCATAACGGAAGAAAATCAGCCTATTAAGTATATGGCGAATCAATGAAAATAGTATAAATTTCAGGGCAATAACCCAACTCACTATTTGAAATCAGAAGAGAATATATTTAACAAATTTAAAGAAATTATTTATTTCCCTCATAGAAAACAAATACCTGCCCAATTTCCAATCTTGATGACGTTGATAATGATTAAGGCCATTTTTATAAAACTTTTATATACGTCTTCACAGCAAAGTACAATTGAAGGGTTTCCTGCAAAAAAGGATGTAACTCCAACCTAGGGGAATTTGGAGTTACCTGTACTATCGTGTGGTAAAATAAAAATTTCTTCGTTTGGTGCCGAAAAGCGTAATTCAATCTTTAGTTTTCTCGTTACTCAATTGATGGCGCGGCTTGTCTCATTAGTTTGTTGCGATGAAGGAGTATCTCCTTGTGCTACCGCCTTTTCTCCCACCAATTGTGCCTTTGTAAACAATGAAAAAGGTATCAAGAAATAAAAAATGTTTTTCTACCGTTTGAGTTTTCTACAGTTGAGAAAGGTGAAAAGTTTGTTGTTACTTAAGTTACCTAAGGAATGATTTTCTTTATTGACTTATTAAAAGGTTTTTTCCTGAAAACTCCTTACATCATTTCTAATGGTAACAAAAGCATTTTATAAGTAAATATAGAGTTTTTACTCATGAAAAATCGCAAATTAATACAAGAAACATATAGATAGACTGTTGAACTATCCTGTAACAAGACAGTAAGAATATTCAACATCTAAAACACTACTCCATTAATGTTTAACAAGATTCAGCTATCTTACTCTCTCCCCCTTCTACTTAAGAGCCCAAAATATAAAGATGAAATGGAATTAGCTCGCAAAAATGTCCCACAAACTGATATATAGCTCTAAGATGGCCCCGATGACGCTGTAGATGTGACGCTGATGATTAGAGAGGGGGAGTGTGATGAATAATAGAAATATACTTTTTTGTTTTTAAAGCCAAGTCGTATGTAAATTTTGTTAGTTTAATTTAAATAATGCGATGCCAGGTATATCATTTCCCGCTATTGAGCGTCGCCTGTGACCTCACTTCCCGCCATTGAGTGACGTCTGTAACCTCACTTGCCGCCACTAAGCAACCCTCTGGTGGAGAAAACAGGAGCAAAGTGCAGTTCATGTCTGGACGAGGACTAAAATAATCCAAGACTCATGTGAAAAGAAGGATCGAGAATTATTTCTAAAAGAAGAACTAACATGTTAAAAGATGAACTTGATTATCCATTCCATCTTGAAAATTAGTCTTCATTATTTGTTCACCATTAACCGTTCATTGTCATCAATTAAATTCTAAAATATCATATGGACTTATTATTGCTTGGCCATCACAACCCCCCCCCCCCACAATAATAAAATAATAAATTGTACTTTTATTGGGAAATATTTTTCATATAGGTAGATAGATTATCTATTTAGTTGTAAGAAAGAGACAGCTCCAACATGTCTATTTCAACATGTGCAACGTCATCCGGAAAATGTATTTTTGAGTGAAAATACTGTCATAATATGTAGGAGCAATTGATAAGATTGATCAAAAGGAAAATTTCCCCACAATTTGGAATTTAGAATTTTCAAACATGGTTTTCTGCAAACTAGAATAAGTAGAGCTACCTTCTTTTTTACAGCAAACTCTTCAATTTCAGAAAATAATTTTATTTATTTTAAGCAACGAAATAAAATTAAAAAATACTCTTACATTTTAGCTTCCAAGATAAGAATATTATAAGGTACATAAGAGCAATTATTATGAATTTGACGTATAATTTACATTTACAAAAAATGGCATGCTCAGTAAAAAAAAAAAAACTTTTGCTTATTTCAATATTTGTTCTGAACAGAAATCTGCCAAATTTACAAAAATAAAAAGAAGTGTCTAAATACTTTTTTGAATTGACGTCAAGAATTAGTTAAGATTTCGCAGTCTCATAAAGTGCTCCGATCTATAATTTACGAAGTTTTCTTTAGTCGAAAGAAAAAAATATTTATCGAATTTAAATAACTTCACTCTTTTAAATACCATTTGACCAGTTCCACCAATATTATTTTCATTTTTATTTTTTTCTCTAGTATCGTGGAATGGAGATGGAAATGATATGCAATTTAAATTCCGTGACCTTTTCGTCAAACTGCGATATTAGTATTCGTAGCGTCCATTTGCTTTCCGCTCCGCTGCTAAGGTGGCTTAATTTATGTCAGTTCACGAAATATCTCTGGGCGAGAACGTCGCATGGGACTTTTTATTTTTGTGATACGTTTTTCACATTTGGAGTACGAGAATGAATGAACTGAATAGAAATGATCTTTTTTTGAATATGTAACCGAAATCTTGCTTGAAACATTCGTGAGGGGGGGAGAGGGAAGAATGAGGGGAAATATTCGAGAAAGATATGTAGAGCAATATTTGAAAAATCGTATTTGTTCTGACCTCTAATGCCCTTGAGAAACAGAAATTTTACATAACATTTATTTTACCGATCAAATAATTTATAAAGAATAAAAATTGTGAGTGTGAGTTTTTACATATGAGGGTTTGAATTAATATCGTTTCATTTAAGAAGATAAAGTTAAAATGGAAGATTTCAATGCATTTATTTAATTGACTCTGGAAATCAAGGACAAACAGTAAAATTATGCAAAATGTGTGGGAACGATCCAAAACTTTTTCACAATAACGAAAGCCTTTCTTAGCATTGCCATGCAATAGTTACAAAATATTGCGTTAAACCTTTGATATGAATTTAGTATTTTTACAGAATCTATCGTGGCCTTCTGGGTAAGCTATTTGGCGATTTGTCAATGGAGTGTGGTTAATAGTATATTTGATATGAGATTTTGTGGCTACAAGTGTCATTTTGTATCAAATTTTTGTTACAATCGATCGGGAAAAACGTGTCTTAAACACAAATTAGTTTTTTGCATACTGGTATTTGCTCAGCATAGGTTAATATCTAATAACTCTCCAAGGATGACACGATAGATTCAGTAAATATACCAAGCCAATAATTAACATTTTGTTAACTATTTTATGCCAATACTATGTAAAGCACTCTCTGGTATAACGATTAATTAGACAGAATAAGAGAAAACCACTTCTACAGGTTAAAAAACTTTTTTTTAATAATTATTCACCGTATGTTTTGAGGATCAGAATTACTTTGGATGCACGTATGTGTAAAAAAATAACTATTCTCTGCATGCTTTATGGGTCGTTGTTACTTTCGTTACATATATAATTTTTTATATACAAAAATTTATGATTACTATTTATATTTTGATAAATACTTTATCTTATGTCCTTCAAGGCGCATTTTTAAGATTAGTTAATAAATTCAATGCAAAATTATCAAATCGACTAATGAAACTTAAAACCCTAATGGCAATATGGAAAAATTACGAATTCCTTTCATTTGTAAATAAGTAGACAATCCCCCTGATTTTTTTCATGTATATCAACAGATGTTTTATGCCAGTTTATCTGAAAATTCATATCCGGAAGTTCTCGTAGTGTAAAATCGTTATGGATATAGAAGTTGCTATTGGGTAATTTGTAGATAATGCAAAAATAATAATAAAACTCTTCCTATATATTCAGATATAATTTTAATGTATTGAAGGTAGACTCATCACTTATTCAGATGACATATTTTGGTTCATTTCAACTTCCATATACAGCAAGAAATAAGAAATATTCGAATAATTTTCATAAAAGTATCCGAATCATTCCGTTAATAAAAGACGTCTCAAAAGAAAGATAACATCGATTTTGCTGGATAGTGTGCATGATATTAACATTTATCTGAACTTAATAATAAATGTTCTTAAAAATATACTATAGATAAAAGGCGGTTGAAATGTTATTATAAGCTTTAATACAGGATTCCTAATTATTTCACATGTCTGATACACGTAGTACTGAATATTCTGAAACTTTTGGGCACGTCTGGTATTTCCTTAATATCTATTGCAATATAGGCTTTCATACATATAGCTCTTTTCATTTGTCAGTTATCGTGTCACATTTGAATAAGAAAGCCGGATAGAAATATTTCTTCATAATAGATTTTATTCAAAATTTGACAGAAATCTGATAATTTTGAGTGAATTCCTTATATCAAATTTGATGAATCGAACCCAAAAACTTTTTGAGCTCTCATTTTCATTTGCATACAGATTAGGTGGAGATTCGTCAAAGTCTTGAGTTAAATTTTTTGATGATTGTAATATTTTATTTTTGTTTACTTTGTGAATCAGACAAAAATACAAATTAAAATATTATTTGTATTAAACATTTGCTACTATAACTGCTTTAATTTTGTTACAATACATTATATAATTATAAAATCTTTATTATTACATGGTCATGACATATTTACTAACAAAATTAGTAAAAATATATATATGCCTCTTATTGATTCACTTTTATATTTCCAAATTAAGAGAAGTTTATTTTCAAACTAAGAACAATAAACAATATCTCGAATGCTGCCAAAACAGCGTTTTCAAAGATTTTATACATAAATAATTCAAGTTTCTTTTTTCATTTGCTTTGTATAACCAACTCTCAAGGTTTTACAAGTAGCTTCAAAGTCTTAACTGTAGCATCAAAAATATTTTTAAAGTGATTTTTTATTTCATTTTGATAGCTCTATATAAAGCCTATTGACTGTTCAAAGAAGTAGAAAACTATCTAAACTAAAGTCAACAAAAGTTCCTAGAATTCTGATGGACAAAGACAAGGAAATAGGTGATGGTCCTATCGATGAAAAGCTTATATCGATCCAGCCAGCAGTTGGCGATATTCCAGGACATTGATACCCAACCAATCATTGGAAAAGACCCAACAAACCTCTAACCTTTTTTACTATCTTAATACTCAAAGCACAAGAATAGATTTCACTTTTCTCGGGTTTAATGAGCGGCCTCAACACTTGCTTAAGAGCACGTAATAAGAAAATTATCCTTCTCCCTTTTTTGAAGAGTTTTGTTGAAACTGCTTTGGCTTCTACTGCATCAAAATTATCAGCCTTATTTATCATAGCAGGAATTAATCAATCCATTTAGTATAGCAGCGTTTAAAGAAATTTCAATACGAATTTTATAATGTAAGCTCCTTTTTATAATTTTCGCCAATACATTATTATTACTAAAAATACAAAATTAATCAAACCCAGTGGAAATGGTGGCTTGGTAGTAGGGTTGAGTCCACTGGACTAAATAGTTGCGGACTAGAAGTAAGATAAAAAAAAGAACGCCATTTTCGTTATCTGATACAGCTTATTTTTTAAGCTGAATTGGGATGTAACACTTGTCTAATGCTTATAGTAAAATGAAAATGTTGGTTCAGTCATTCGAATGTTATTTTGTTATCTTTTTCCTTAGCTTAAAAGGCATTCTGCTTGTGCTTACTACATTCGAATTTGATATAAGCAAAATTAGAAAGATAAGCCAATAGACATAAATGATCTCCATTGCCTTATCTTAATATAAAAATAATAAACGATCATGGCATGGGTATTATGGCTAGTGAACTATTCACCATCACCCGCCTTTCGCAAGATGTACGTCCCTCAACTTAAGTTTTGTCAACTTAATCGAACCATCTTCTAGACCACGCAGAGGATACGATTGCCGCTACACTTATTTGGATTTCAAATTTACATATTAGGTTTATTTCAATCCCTTCTGAATTAGATTAGCAGGATAACCAAGGAAATATCTGTCATATCTCTGCCTGGATACCACGGGTAATCATAGTCATCATTAAAAAAATGGATTCTAAAATGGATCTCGGAAAAAAATAGGGACTGAAAAAATTATGTTCTAAAGATCATCACTGAAACCGGCTTTCATCTCAAGTATTATGCCCTATAATAGAATGGAGTTATTTCGACCCTAGACTATTATTATATCTCCAGAAAAAGAGTGAATCAACTTGCAATCATGGTCATTCAAGGCACTCCCAGGATTATATAAAGTTCCTTATTTTACAAGGAAAAAAGGGGAAAAACACCTTTATTGGAAAATATGACAGAAAGTTTTGGAAAGAATATTCCCATTTTTTATTTCGCAACCTTTGAGATTTTTGATATGCATATGAATCAATACACTGACTTTAATGTAATTATAATCAAAGCATGGAACTTAATTTTTATAAATCTTTAAATGATTAGTAAGTGTAAGATCATTCAAATTTGGTGATTCCTACCGAAACTAGGAGAAAAATTGCTTCATTTTATTTACAGAAAAATCTTAACCAATTAAAGATTTCTCCTCAGAATATTAAAATATTTACTTTGTAAATGTCCAAAAGAAAGCAACAGGCTTTTAATCTTTCTCATCTAAATAAGGGCAAGATTTCAAAGAATGAAAACAGTCGCAGGACAATCAGGATGTAAAAGAAAATTTGGGAAATGGGTAGAATTTAACGAGCTAAGGGGCAAGCAAATGGAATCACTGAAAAGAAACTAAATAATGAAGTTCTGTCAACCATTCGATAGGATTGGATAAAATTTAGCGAACAAAGAGGCAAGCAAATGAAATTACTAAAAAGGAACTCAAAAGTGATGTTCTGTCAACTATTAGATAGGGTTGAATGTAATTTAAAGAACTAACGGGCAAGCAAATGAAATTACTAAAAAGGAATTCACCAGTGATGTTATGTCGACTATTGGATAGGATTGAATATAATTTAACGAAATAAGGGGCAAGCAAATGAAATTACTAAAATGAACTCAACAGTGATGTTCTGCCAACTATTAGATTGGATAGAATTTAACGAACTAAGGAGCAAGCAAATGGAAATACTAAAAAAAATAAACAATGATGTTCTGCCAACTATTGGATAGGATTTGATATTTAACAAACTAAAGGGCAAGCAAATGAAACTATTAAAAAGAAATTAAAGAATGATGCTTTTTCAACCGTTTATGGGCAACCCGATGTGAAATAACAAGACTGCCGAAGAAATTGCAAGGACGTCTTGATGACCCAGTAGGAGTTAATGAAGAAGGTGCACCGACTCAGTGCAAGAGAAAAGATTGAATTTGAATTCATCCCGAATGGAGTCAGGTAATAAAGCTAGTAATCTATATCTATATCTTCTATATCTATCTTACTTATAATAAAGCTCAATGTGTGTGTGTGTGTGTGTGTGCGTGTGTGTGTGTGTGTGCGTGTGTGTGTGTGTGTGCGTGTGTGTGTGTGTGTGCGTGCGTGCGTGTGTGTGTGTGTGTGTGTGCGTGTGTGTGTGTGTGCGTGTGTGTGTGTGTGTGTGTGTTGGCGCTCTACAGGCCAGACCGTTGGACCTACAGCTACCAAATTTGGTACATGTATACTTTGGAGGTCGGGAATGTGCACCTCGGAGCCCTTTTTTGAATTTTTAATTAGAATTTGAATTAATTAAAATTTAAGTGAAATTTCGACGTTTTTCCGCTATAACTTCCGAAAATATTATTGCACAAACATGATTTTTAGATCAATGTAAAGATAAAAAAATTAGCTTTCTAACGATATCAGTTTTTTTAAATTTATAACGTAAGCTTCTATTTTTAACGAATTTTTAAAGAAATATTTTAACCATGTTTTTAGCACGTGACTGGATAAAATAAAAGTATGCCGGAAGTTCAAAAAAAACAAACTATCATCGTAAATCAAGTCTAAAGAAATGATACTTTTAGCACGTGACTGGATAAAATAAAAGAAACATAAAATGTGATATTTTCTAAAAAAAATAAATGCAAAGCAAAGGTTTCTGTAACCGTTTGTAATATCTAAAATTTATTCAACAAATGTTTATTTACGGTAAACCTGATCGAATTTAGACAGGATATGCATTGGAATCCCGACTTAATGGCATATTTCTATTATCGTTTGCAATATCTGTATCATTAATTCAATATTTTTTCCCTTTTTCGCTTTCTTTAAAAAACATATTTAACATTTTGGCAATATCACCGAAAAAAAACATTTTTAATATTTTAGAAGCATAATCGATAAACTGTTAGAGCATTAAACTCAAAAAGTTTTTCCGAATAATGTTACCGACTGATTAACTACTAATAAATGAATCTTTTAACGTTAACTATTTCTTAAATTTTGACTAATGAATATGTGATTTGATTGAAAATTTTAGAATGCATTACTCATGGCGAACTAGCTGGTCGCCAAAGGCGGCTAGTATGTAATAAAACTAAGTAAAATATTTATTGTTTATAATTTAATAACCGTAAGTACTATTGTATCTAGTACTATTGTTTCCTCAAGTTTGTAAATTGCTATATATGTGGGAGAAGGTCTGGATAAATATGCCAATAAGGCTCTTATATTGTAATGTGGGGGCATGAAGAATGGAATATTAGATTAGAAGCCCCCCCTATGCATATAAAGTTAAATTATAAAATGCATTTCCAACAACTCTCTTGCAATTTCTTCTAGCTGAAAATTGCAAGAGAGTTATTGGAAACGTTTCCATTATCCTGCATTCTTTGCTTTATCTATAGTTTATCTACAGTGAAAAAGCAAATAGAATATGAGTAATGATAACTTTTTGGTAAACGATTTAAATGCAAATTTAACATGAAACTTAGCATTTTAAAAATAGGAGTTTTATGTAACAAATTTAAACCATTTAAATAGACGGCATCCTGGCTTAGGGGTAGTGCATCTTCCCTGAGTCCTAGTTCAGACATGGTTGTTCTTCCCTTGTGTTCTATCTGGGAGAAGTGTAAGTAAGTCCCCCTGTAAAAAGAGGTTGCGCAAGCGAAAGTATGTGTACCATCTTAATTTAACCTAGAAGTCAGACTTCTTTCTGCCAACAGGTATTGAAGATTCTTTACCCTCAGAAGCTACTGCATGCCCTTTCCGTGTTAACATGGACATGACATCCTCATCGATCTATTTAAATAATTATAACATTGAATCTCCAAGTTTATATGTATCAGCTAACTAAATGGATATTTTTTGACAGATTTCGTTCAAAATTTGACTCGAATCTAGACTTTACATGCTGAGATTACGTACCAAATTTTATCCAATTAAATTTATGCATTCCGAAGTTATCGTGCTCATTTACTCTCAGATCGATAGAATGTCATATGAATGGAAGTTGTTTCAGATTTATTGAAAATTAACAGATTTGATTAAAAAAAACAACAAATGAAGTTTGATATATTTAATCACACAGTCTTTTAGTTAAAACAAATATACAGAACGTTAAATACAAAGATATAATTAAGATCTAGTTTGAATTTTTTGATGATTTCTGTACTTTTTCGTTGTATATTTCGTATATAAAAAAGCGAGAATGCTATTTAGCAAATAAAATAAATTGGGAACTTCTATTGAAGTAAGAAAAAACAGAATCTTTAATTACTTCAAAATGTAAAAAAAAAATAACGTATTGTTTGCCTACATTTGTATATTGTGTTTTTATGCATAATTTGTGTTCTTGATTATCTAATCTATAAAGCAGGATATGGACATAACGCAAATAAAAATTGTTGATAACAGTCTTTCAGTTTTTAACTTTTAATAAAATAATTAATAAGCTTTTAGAGGCATGGTTCAAAATTTAAGGTGGTCAAAATAAAATTGTGTAAGACTGAAAACCAAAAAAATAAAGTTAATTAATTTTAGCCTTAATTATATTCATAACATGTAATTTTAGGTAAGAATGTATGAGAATTTTTTATAACATTAATATAAATTTCATTTCCTTATAGTATTGTTTTCATCGATGCAGATCTTTGTAATTATGTTTTGACATCCATATTATTAATAAAGATTATATCTATCTATTGTGCAATAAGAAAAGTTTGCTTTTCATTTTTATTTTTATTTTCTTTATAATTTCTGCAATATTAATTTCCCTCAATATTATTGATTTTGTTTTTGAAGTTAACCCTAATTCTCTCTATTGATAAGAAGGATTAAATTAACTAAAGATATATCGATTAAATAATGATCGATTTGGAATATACTAGAATATTTTTCTCTGATTGGAAACAGAATTATTAAAAAAAAAAATTCAGACCTCCTAAAACAGCTGAAAGTAAGTTAAATTTCGATTAAGAAATTTCATTTTTAGAAATATGATTGGAATCAATTAAAAGGAAATAGTGTAATAAATAAAAACTGTCATAGCCCTAGTTGACACTATAGGCAAAAATACATTTAATTTCTGCTAAATAATTTCATGTAAGTTAAGAATCGATCATATTTCGGGAACATTTCTTTTGAAATAAATACCAGAGAAAATAATCATTTGTGCATTCGCATATTATATTTCAAAAGCGTTTATTTACTTCCACTATAAATCTACACGGGCTGCACTGGCAAGAGCACGCACAACACCAATACCACTCAAAAATCTCGAGAGAGAAAGCGCCGTTTCCGTGACAAAGATTATTAAGCACGCGTAACCTTTAAATTTGCTGTCGAATCACAGAGCACTAGTCACGCGATCCAAAAACCATTTATCGTACGTGCGCCCGGACTAAGGTGACTTCAGACGTCACAAAGGTTGTGATCAATTTCACCTTTTATTATTACTTTGAGTCGTTGGAACGGATTGTCCCCTCATGAACTTGTGACATTTTGTGGAGGAAAACTGTATAGGACTCATGTAGGTGACCCATTCACAAAAAAGTCCAGTGCTCTATTAAAGATTGAGAAATGTGTTGTGGATCGCTGGAATATAAAAAATTAGAACAGGAACTAGAGCGCCTATTTGTCAAATGAGACAGTAGACGCAGTAGTAAAGTTGGCTCTGTATTTGAATTGATTTTCTTATTACATGAATGTTTACTTTCTTGTACACGGAGTAGAGAATGATAAAGTATGTAATAATCAATAAATGCAATCAAGGATCTAATGATCTCTGTTTTTCTGATTTGCCTGAATGGCAATGCTTGTTTTCTGTATAACTCCATAACGCTTCAAATTAGACAGATGAAATATGGGGTGTGGTAAATGCCCGACATTTCATAGATTTCTGTCGAATTTGATCATGAAAACATGAGTGAAATTAGCTCTGGTTTTAATTTGATTTGCTTATTACATGAATTTTTACTTTGTCGTGCACGAAGCATACGAGAGGATGACAAAGAATATAGAATGGCAAAGCAGTCAAACAATTAAGAAATGCGATCTAGTACACTCTATATTTCTGACTAGTCTGAATAGTAATACATAGTTCTGTAAAAAGGTCTATCTGTATGTTTGTTTATAAGATAACTCCAAACGCTTCAAGTTAGTCAGACGAAATGTGGGATGTGGTATATCCAGTAGATTTTTGTCGAATTTGAACAAAAGTGATTATAAACACAGGAGAAAATTTGGCTCTGGATATGATTTGACTTTATTTGCTTATTGCAGGAAGTTTATTTTTTTCGTACAAGAAGTATAGAATGACAAAGTAGTACAGTCGTCAAGAAATGCTATCTCGAGATTTTGATGCTTTCTGTAAAATTCTGAAAGGGGACATAGCCTGACAGATATAGTTCTGCAATTAGATTTGCCTGCCCAGACACACATCTATCTATCTATCTATATGTCTGTCTGTCTATCTATTTATGAATTCGATAAATGAAATTTAGCATGTATTCTTCTTACAAAAATTTATAGTTCTAGTTCTTTATAAAATTACCCAAAATGGAAACCTACTTTTCTTTTTCAAGCAAAAAGCTCTCATTTGTGGACATTGAAAACAAAAGCCTGAGCATTCGTAAAGTTCATAGTTTTCATTCAGGGTACACAATTTTTATGAGAGGGAAATATAATCCTTGTAACCGCCTATAACATTTTATGTGAATAAAATAATACTCCTAGAAGTTCTTTGAACATAATTTCGAATTATTGCCGATTTGCTGTCTTTGGCAACCAGATGTCTTGCACGGGATAAGAGTGAAATCTGATTTCAGTTAAGACGTTTGAATGTAATTTCACGTCCATTATAGCTTCAAATTGTCGTATATTACAGTCATTTTGTTTTAACTGTCTTATATATTGTGTGGGCATAAATTCTAATTAATGAAGACCAGACCTATCATAATGTTATCAAAAATGTAAATGTATTGTTCACATATCTTCCAAATTTCAAGGTCTTATATTCTATTATATTCTAGATACTAAACTGCATCTTCTGAATCTTCCAATAGTGGAAAACAATCAAGTGATTAAATACTGGACAAAATAAGAAAATTTTTTGAATTTCATGGTAACTGTTTAATTTATTTTAGAAATTTTGGCAAAAATATTTTTTTAAAATTACCAACATTTAGGTAAACTTTGCTTAGTTATTAAGTTGATATCATTAAAACTAACGTTTTTTTAATTAAAAAAAGTATAATTTTTTTGCAATAATATTTTTTGAAATATATTTTGAATACTAAACTGATTTTTAGTACAAAAACACCAGAATTAGTATAACTTCTAATAAATGGAACATCTAATTCGGACTTCAATAAGCACAAGCTCCGAATCGCACCCACGCCTTTCAAGGTGCGTATGTGCCATATTTAAAGTTTCAGATCAAATGTTCTGTTCTGAAGAACATCAAAAGACGGAATGTTTTTACTTTCTTATATACGAAATACAGGGTGATCAGCAAATAAGCCATGATTTCAAAATTAACTATCTCTACAACAAAGATCGATAGAATTATGTGGTAAACTGTACGTTTATTAGCCAAACTGTAGAAATGCTGTACAAAAGTTTAGAAAATTTAGTTACGAAAATTATTAATAAATGGCGCTCTAATCACAATGTCCATAGACGCTTTCAGTGTGACTGATTCCGATCTGACTCCTTGTGACTTCTTTCTGTGGGGAGCATTGAAAGACACTTATAGAAACAATCCTGCCACTCTAGATGAGCTTGAATCGTTGATTGGTGTTGCATGGATTCCATTTCCGTTCAGACATTGCAAGAATTGATGTCAAATTTCATTGTTCGATTACGTCACCTCATTATTTCGAATGGGGAACAATTTGAAAAAATTGTATTTTGATTGCAAAGACCGCATCACTTTATTGTTTTTTTTCCAAGATTCCTTTCAGAGAAAGAGTTTTCAGCGCAGTGTGCCATCTGTTAAGAATTTTTGTAACTAAATTTTCTAACTTTTATACACTATTTTTACAGTTTTGCTAATAAACGTACAGTTTATCGCATTACTTCATAGATCTTTTTTGTAGGGATATTTAATTTTGAAATCAGAGTTCATTCGCTGATCACCCTGTACACAAATAAAGAGCATTTTAATGATCAAAAAATCGAAATAGCGATTTTGGAAGGTTTTTATGCTTTGATTGTCCCTTTGATTATAAACATTTCTAATGTCCTGCCTTTGTGTGAATGATCGGATGACAATTCAAATAATTTTTGAGATAGAAGAACTAAATTTCGTATGGAGTCTTGATACAGATAACTAAAATCTGGATTAACTAGAGTCACGGTGGCCTGATGGTAAGGTTTCGGAGTTGGAGGGTTTTAGGTTTGAGAACCGATTGCCCACCAAAACTATCATGTCTGGTGTAAACGTGGGGCCTCGGTAGCCTGGTGGTAAGGTCTTGGGTTTGGAACCAGAGGGTTTCAGGTTCGAGACTCAATTCCACCGAAGAACCGTCGTGTGAGGTTGTCTCTTGCAAGTTAAATCTGTCAGGCCAAGCGTCCTTCAGCTGGTGTGGTGTGGAGAGGGGGGGGCACTTCAGGTGTCGTCCTCGTCATCTGACCATGGTTCAAAATTACGAGGTCCGTCCCAAAATAGCCCTCGTGTGGCTTTAAAACGGGACGTTAATATAACTAAACTAAGCTAAACTGGTGCAAACGTCCTCCCGATGATGTGGAGTGGTGTAGAGAGAGAGAGAGAGGGGGAGGGTGCCAACTCAGGTGTAATTCTCATCTTCTGATCACTGTTCAAAATTATGAGATCCGTCCCAAAACAGTCCTATGTTACTTTAAAAACTGGCTGCTAATATAACTAAACAAAACTGGTCA
The DNA here is from genome assembly GCA_026543055.1 of Argiope trifasciata. Classification (NCBI taxonomy): domain Eukaryota; kingdom Metazoa; phylum Arthropoda; class Arachnida; order Araneae; family Araneidae; genus Argiope; species Argiope trifasciata. The sequence continues at coordinate 4,877,280 of JAPMOQ010029703.1, read as the reverse complement.
ACTGGTTGACTGTCTGTTAGCCTGCACTTTTGCATCCTCTAATGTCTTGATCCCGACCGATCAAATAAGATAATAGAATTTCAGACAATTCGTTTATGTACAGACATGTATTTTCATAAGAAAATTTGTTCTAATCAAGGTTGAAATGTTTGATATTTACAACATTTGGAAGTTGATCGAACACAACAATCGAAGGTTTATCGTGAAAAGAGTTCTCCATCAATTCGGGGAAATAACCCCACAACAAACTAAAAGGTTGTTAGTTAACACGGTTTCTCCAAGGTGGAGCGTAATTTATCAGTCCACAAGCCAAAAAGTCTCTTTCATCTCCTTAAAAAACTCCGCATTATATATCTGTCCTATATCCGCTTCCCATTTCGCATTGGTGCCTTTGAGCTCTCTATTGCCCAGTAGTTCTTCAGCAAATTGCCCCTCTCAATATCATCAGTCGTTTGAGGGAATGTCAGTTAGTGATGCGTCCTCGTAAATGACGTTCTAAAACACGTGTTAATGCTAGCCCCATCACAATGGGAAAAATTTACCATCCAGATAGTTTGACACTCCTTTCCTTTGAAGGTGCAATAAGTTTCTCTTAACCTGAACCCCACTTATAGTTCTTCAGCTGGACATCTTTAATGTCCAGAGGCGACGATCACACGGGTGAAAAAGATTCCCCATCTGTCAATCTGGAGGCATTTAACCTTTGAGGATTTTAACAGGTGGTGATACTGTTGGCTGAAGATGCCACTTATCATGAATAAGAAAGGGAAACTTTACAACTCATATAAAGGTGGTAAGTTAAAAATTTATGAGCTTAAATAAATTAAATTTGAAATGTGATATTGCTATTATAATTGCAATCACATTTTAGACAAAATACTTCAAAATGCATATTTGTATACTTCAAAATACATATTCCTGACAGTTAATGTCTTGCCGTATTTAGCAACTTTATGTGGGAAATGTGGGCTTAAATCTTTATTAAAGGTTATGTAGAAAGTTGTAGATAATTGTCGTAAGTGTTTTTCGTACTCAGGAAAGTATGCTTCATGAAAATCTCGAAAACAAAGTTTTTGAGGATCACAATACACTTCTTCGTGTGTTTTAAAAACGAGGAAATAAAAAACAAAACAAAAAGGCCGATTAAGAGCTGGTATTAGTTTTTTCCTCCTTTATGTTATTGAAGAGGGGAAAAAGAAGGAAACCAAATTATTCCATCAATTTTACAAGATAATTGATTGCAATAGTTGTTTTCTTTATTCATTGAAAAAAACTCCTGTTTATTTTCGGAGAGCATTTGCTCTGCTTTTACAAATAAATAATCGAGTATGAAGTTGGTAAAGCAATTTAAAAGAAAAGAACTTTCACATGATTGGAAAATACATACATTTGCTATTTTTGAAAGAAAGTAAACAAAAATAAAGCGAGGAAAAACATATTTTTTATGCATTTTTATGCACATTAGTATGCACTTTGAACTCTATCTATCTATCTATCTATCTATCTATCTATCTATCTATCTATCT
>JAPMOQ010029703.1:4769129-4866761 GCA_026543055.1 Argiope trifasciata | reverse complement strand
ACACACACACACACACACACACACACACACACACACACACACACACATATATATATACATTAACACAGAGAGAGGGAGAGAGGCTCACACACATACACATAGGTAAATACATGCATACAGAGAGAGACAAAAGACAGAGAAAGATATAGACGTACACACACAAAGAGAGTCAGATGTGTGTATGTACATCCATCTCTTTCTCTAAGAGGGACTTACAGAGAAAGATATATATGTACATACACATAGATCGACAGATTGAGAAAGAGACATACAGAGAAAGAGATAGACATACTCACAAACAAAGAGACAGATATGCAACAAAAGAGAAAGACATACACACACAAATGAAAAGATGGACACATACACACACAGAGAGAGAGAGAGATAAACATGAAAAGAAAGAGATAGACATACACACACAGAGGAAAAGATAGACGTACACGCACAGAGAGAGACTGATTCAGATATGAACAATGCTGTAACCTACAGTATAAATTTTACAAAAAAAGTTATTTTTAATTTGCAATATAATACCATTTAGAATCTTGTTGGAAGTTAAAATCGTTTTCAGGTTAGCGAACTATAAATAACTTTGCAAGACTTACTTAACCTTTTCGTTCGGAATGCAACGAAGTAAAAGCTGATCTCGTTAGTGGAAATGCCCCTTTAGGGCTTCGTTCTGCCCCCGTAATCAGATAAAGAGACAAATATTTTATCAGGTACCGCCTGATAACGAGTCGAGAATAAATTCCGGCGCCCCTCGAAGGGTTGGCCTAAAGCGGAGTCAGCACATCTGCGCTTTAAACACTGTTCGGAAAAAGACGCAGCATAGAGTCGTTTATGTTGCCAAAGGTCGTTTATCATAAATTAAATTTGATTGAAATCCAGTAAAGGGCCTAAGTCGTCAATGCCATTATTTTTTTGCTTTAGCGATATTGCCAATATAAAAGGATGGCGGTTTGAGCGTTTCAACTAATTTTCATTTTCTGACACTTTCGATACCATAAGCAAATTGTATATCTCTACTACTAATAAAAAGGAATGTATGTATGTCTACGCATTTACACTTTATTGGACAGATCTATGGATCGAGAAGTACAAAATTTGATATAACTAGGAAACTGAGAATATGCATCGGTTAAAAATTTAAAATTTAAGTTAAATTTTTTTAATTAATTGAATTTGAAGTGAAATTTCGTTGCCTTCTGGAAAATAGTCTTTCAAAAATATTACATCGATTAGGTTTACATCATCTTGGAAATTAAAAAAAATCTTTTCAATGATGTCAATTTATTTTCAGAAGTTTTTTTGTATCCATTTATTTTTAAAAGTCATTTTAAACAGATTTTGTTGTTGAAGGGAAACTAAAACTATTTTATTTTGCTTTTTATCCATTGCTGATGGCTCATATTTTCATGTCAAGTAGGTTTCAGAACAAGGTTGGTTTTCACTAAAATCTTTCGTTGTATTTAGATTTAAGAGTTAATTTAAGAACCAAGGAATCACGAAATATTTTAATGAACAGCCATTTTTAAACATTGGTTTTCCCTGTAATATAAACGAATAAAAATGTAGACAGAAAATTGAGGAAATGCAGAGAATAATCGCGTAATGGTTTAAAAATTAAATGAGGCATTATGTGCTGGCACGTATTTTGAAAAATTTTTCCCTTTAAAAGAGGCGTTTATTTAGAAAAATTGGTACAATATATATCAGTCAAAATATTTTCCATCATTTTCCTTAACTTTTTCCCATTTCCATCCAACAAGATTATCTAACTGATTGTCTTCGAGTTTTTGGGTCTTCCAGGTCATTCTTTGTCATTGACATCGAAATTGCAACTCTTAAATCGTTGAAACCAAATCCGACAATTGGTATATAACAAAACAACATCACTATAAGGTTCTTAAAGTGTCTGACGGACTTCAGAAGCAGATTCCTTTAAATTAAATTTTAAAAAATGATTGCATAAAATGCAATTCGGAGAGTTCCATAATTGGATTATACACAGAATACCTCAATAATTCTAAATGGAAAACTTTCAAAATGGAAACAAACAAGTAATACTAAACTGGTAAAACCCCAAAACAATTGTCGTTTAAACAAATACTTTGAAAGAGCTCCACTCATTCGGGCTTGGTATGACCAAGTGGCATTAGACCCACCACCACCACTACCACAAATACTTCGTATGTTTGTCAATAAATGTCTCTGATCACAATACACACGCAAGTACCTAATATATATGTCTACTACAATTTGAAAATTAACAATAGTTTGCTTTGGAAACCAAATTCGTATTTTAGACGTAATTTTTCTAAATCATTTGAAATCTGATTTGTTCAATAAATTATAATTGTATCCACAAAATAAAGTACCAAATTTCATATTTTTGTCATTGCATTTTTGCGTTATTACTTCTGTTTTTGTTTAAGCACAGATGAATAGAAAGTCATTTCACGGCGGATTTGGTGACTAATTTGATAGATATCTGTACTTAAAATGTTAAATCGATGTATCAAGTTTTATTTATTGAACTCTTAATTACCAACGTGGGGGCACGTGAGGTACGAGGATCAAACGCTTTCAGTATGGTGGTTAATTCTCGTCATCCATGTGTATACTACTTCCTACTGATAATGAAATGTGCTTCCTATGGAAAGAGTTGTACCGTGGCCGGTGATGGCCCTTAGATATCATTCTCAGCTCCCAAAAATACTGTTTTGTTGGTCCAATCATTAAAATTTAATATGAAATCTTTTAATTAGAAGAGATTAGGGTGGAATAGCCTTGTGGGGCTATTTAGCTCATTACATTTTGTAGTGATAGGGTTCCCTAATACTTGGAATGACAGACATATTTATGTAAATGCAATTAGCTCAAAACTCGATAAATATCCACAGAGTTCTTTCAAAGGTCATACACCAAATTTCATCTATCTGCTATTGAAATCCAAGACAGATAATTAGACATAATGTCAAAAATGTATTTCTCTAAGGAGCCTAAAAAGTGGAGATTTGTCAAAATCTCGAGTTTAAACTTTTAGTTATAACATTTCTTTCTCTATATTACCTATGAGAGAAAGTAACAATTGGAAGTTTTGAGATTGTTTGTAAGCCCTAAGGTATTAACAAAAATAAACTTGTATCAATTAAGCTTTCAATTCATAAAAGTAATTTTTCAAAAATGTGGGCCATATAAACTTTAAAGGCCGATATAAAAGTTAAGAATAAACATGTTATTATGTTAACTAGCTGTCATCATCTCACGCGAGGCGAATATAATTTATTCTTAACAAATAAAATTCCCTGTAATTTTCTGAAGGCTCAAAACCGTGTAAAATTAATTCTTTTCCAAGTTCGTATCTGCCGGCGGCTAAAAAGCATTTTCATCAATGCCCGATATTAAGTTCAGGGCATTTTGCCAAGATGTAAAGGTCAGAAAGGTGTACACTTTGAAAGTTTCGATATTAAGATGCCAGAAGTGACATTAAGAAATTGTTCTTGCGACGAAAACGTTTGGATTTTCGTTATCATTGATATGCTAATACGTGAAATTAAAATTATTCGGTGTATTAATTATTATTATTCGGTGTATTAATTATTATTACCTGGTGCATTAATTGAATTAACGAATTTAGAGACTTGAATTTCTAGCTGAAACGTAGCAGCATGAGTTTTTTTCAGATTTGATTTGTCTCATATTAATTTATTTTTAAAATTTGTACTTAATTGTAAGAAGTGATAATTATACACATAGCGTGCAACAACAATACATTTAACATGTTCGAAAGGAAAGTAAAAAAAAAATATCAGCTGAAATAATGAAAAAAATTATTTAAAGATATTCTTCTGAAAAATATTTTTAGAAGTTATTTGCTTTATGAAAATGCACGAATAAAAAAATTAAAATCAAGAAGCTCATTTCTTTAATTTTAAAATGATGTGAAAGTGCTTTTTTGAGGCAATTTGCTCCAAAGCTATAAAGGAGAAAAAATAAAATTACTTTTATTTCAAATTTTGTTCGAGTTAAATTTTTTTTTGTTAATACATTATAAAATATTCGCAAAAAATTTTGAAAAATTATTTTCTTTATGAAAATGTATGGAAAAAGTGCATGAATTAAAAAAATAAAATAGGGAAGCTCATTCTCTTAATTTTAAAATGATATGAAAGTGGTTTTATGAAGTATTAAATTTATTTTTCAATTCAAAATTTGTTTGAATTAAAAGTGTTTTTTTTATAAACGAGCATTACAATGTATGAAATAATTATGTGTAATAATTATTATTCCACTAAATAATAATAATTATTTACTGACTCTAAGTCCATCCTGTATATTTCTTTGAATCATTTTTTCTATATGCATGTCACATCACAACTTGTCGCTTGACTCAATTTGAATGTAGTGTATCAGTTTACATTTTAAATAAAACAATAATCTATGTTCACTGGGGAACCAATCGGCATTTTTTGTAGTATTCAAATCTGCTGTGTACCACTCAGCATTTTTTATATGTGCCAATCTGTGTTTCTGATAATGTATCAATCTTCATCTTATAATGGATCATCAATGATCCACTGTTAGATACTGATTGATTAGATAAATCAATTGGTATAATGACTGCGTATCCGTTTGAATTTTTTTTGATGTATCAATTTTCACAGTATAGTGAATAATCAGGTATCCAATAATACATGAAGACTGTTTAGATGAATTTGCTGTGCTCCAGTCTAGATTCTTCGTTTGGTTTATTGATAATTTATTAGTCTTCATCTAATATTGAATCATCATCAATCCTCTATTAGATGAAGACTGATTAGATGAATCTGCTATGTACCAGTCTGCATTTCAGATAGTATGATAGTCTTTTTTGTTTTTTGATAATGTATCAGTTTTAATGCTATAATGGATCATCAGTAAGAATATAAAAAAGAGTTGCCTAGTAGAATAGCAGAGAAATAATGTCCGAGAGGATACATACACAATTTCTAAATGTCTATAAAAATATTCTTATTTTTGATGTTTATATTTTTTGGATATTTATTTATTTATTTTTGAAACAGAAGAATTGCACCAGTAGAAAAGTATTTTTTTTTTGAAGTAATAGATTTTTTTGTATTTATATTCTTGATTTAGTTAAGTTTAGGAAGTAATTTTTTTGTAGTTATTTTTTCAATTAAGAGATTTTTTTTTAAAATATAACTTTTTGAAACATGAGGTTTCATCTTAAGAATTTCTTTTTTTAAATAAAGGAAATGATACAATTTTCCTTGCACAATATTTATACTTCTGTACAAGACTGTCTCCTATATAATTGAAAAAGCACAATGAGACAAATTGACAAATAAATGGAAGTGATTTCTAGTCTTGACCCAAATTTTTAGATTTGCATCGAAATCTGGAATTGTTTGGCGAAAAGGTGTTCACTGAAATTCTCAATATGGGAATCATTTTGTTATATTATAAAGTTTAACTTAGAACGCTTAATATTGTGATCGTATGCAAGAGAGTCAGGAGAATAGCACTTTTTCAACGTATATTTGGAATGCTTTACGGAAACCTACTGTGAAATCTTAATAGACTATAGTTACTGTGTATAAGAGCAGAATAATTAGTTTCTGATGGGAAGATTTACATTCACTACATTTCAAAATGAAGTGAGGGAACTTTAATCAAATTATTTCATAAAAATTAATTTTTTAACACATTTCAAAAGGGATCTATATTGATACAAAGTTTTTGTATACGATACAAGGAGTTCAACAAACGTAATAAAGAGCAATGTTATTTGCTCTATATGAACATACTAAACGTAGGTATTAAAGCACAACCAAAGATTTCCAAAAGAGTGTATTTGCAGGAATTAACAGCATACAAGCAGGAAAAAAATCTCTAATTATAAATTGTTAATCATTCCAATAGCCTAAAAAACAACAGATGACCTCGATTCATGATCAATATACGAAAGGAATATTTAAGTCCAATTGTACAACTATTTTTATATAATCTCCATTAAAGGCAGTTGTATTGCCACGAATATTTTCAGATCATCGCAATAAATAATTACCTAAGTTCTAACGTTTTCTAGAATTTTCCTTTTTGTAACCAAATTCTTTGCTAAAGGCATACAAATTTTGTAACTCAGGGATCAATGTCTTATATCTCCATTTAAACATCTTTAAACTATTCCTTTCTATAAGGCTGATTGTGAATTGAAACAGTATGACAGATTTGCAGCAATATTGTTACGGATTTCACCAGGTTTACTTGTAGTGAGTGTACGGTGTTAAAACGTAATCAACAAGCCTCATCAGAAATCCACTGCTAAATTTATTTATACGAAGAACAGAGTACACAGACGGGACGAATACAAAGAAGACAACTATATACAACTGAGCCAAACACACAATAGCCCTCTAGTAGTAATCGATCACAGCATACAAAGCTTCAAGACAGAATCCAGCAGGAGAGAGGATCCTAGAAGCTTCGTTCTGGGGTCTTTTCAGAGGGCTTTAACACTCCTCTGTTTCTTTATTTAAGTTGTAATCGATTGCCGACTCTCTACCCCAAGACTGGAAACTCCACATTAGAGCTTGATGATGTTTCAACAATGGGGAACAAGACTGGGCATACAGCAGTGCAGCACTCGCTTGAACTCAACCCAATGCTGAATTATTCTGCTGTTGTTTCGCTACTCTCTCGAAGATTCTATTGATGACTACGATTCCGCTTCTACGAGGATGCCGACCTTTTATAGTTTCCGAGAGGTGAATCTTGAGGATTCTTGAACCAATTAGGGCGTATCTCAGTTCCTATTGGACGGATAGATAAAATTCTTAAAGTTTCCTCCATTTTCCATTTCGTTGCCAAATCGCCAAGTTTGTCACCAAGCTCTGAGGTCACTGACATGGCACCCAATCAGCGCCCAGTAGGGCGGATTGTAAAATGGCCTTTCTTACAGTGACCCTATTCGTGCTGTGAAGAAAATTTACAGGGTTGTAACAATATACTGTATTTTTATTAATTTCGAAATGGTTTATTTTCCATGCCGTTAGATGATTAGCATCTTATACATTAAAATCTTTAATGTATAAGAAGAATTATTAGAATATTAGAATTTTTAAGAATTTAAATGCCAACTTTATATTAATTTAATTCTTACCAGAGACTGAAGATTGTCACTATCACAAAGCCTTGTCCGTTGCATTAACTCCACACATAATATTCAGAATTAATTGATGGAGTTAAAATCTTCTATATATTTGGTATTAAATTTATCTTTAATTATGAAATTTTTTAAAGGAGTTCACTCAAATTAAATGTAATTAAGCTGAATAGAAAATTTATATTGCTAATTATGCAATCAGCTAAACTTTTTTAACATAAAAAAAATACAAGCTTATAAAAAATAGAATAACACTTGAGTTTCCATCCGAGATACCGATAAACAGCACATTTTCATTTTCATTTTCAATGAATTTATCGTTTTGTGAGGAATACTTAATAAGCTTAATTATGGTGCAATTATTGATTTCAAAAACATTTCACTTTTTTACGATGAGTAAATGCTATATTTGGAATTCGAAAGCCATTAGGATAACTAATTAACTGCGTGCTGTAATTGCAAAATGCATTTAATGCAAGTGAAAATATTCCCAAATTATTTTTCAACACTTTTTTTTGTAGTCACTTAATGATCGGATAATGCTGATTTTCGGAAAATATGTTTTTATTATATTTTAATTATCTGAAAATTGAATTGCTGATAAAGAGATACGTAGATGTATAATTAATATTTTAATAATACAAAAATGGCATTTTTCGTTATACGTGCACAAGATATCACCAATGTGAGTTAAACACGACTCAAATCGCCAAGCTTAGCAAATGACAAAATAAATGTCGCCAATGTGTACAAAACGTATACAAAGTTGACAAGTGAAACATTCTTGGACGGGAAATTTTATGTAATTTTGCAATTTTTGTCAACTTTTTGGCGATTTTTCACTTTTCTCAACTAATGATTATTTGGCAATTTTTTCATAGCGTCCATATAAAGGAAAAGTACTATAAAGAATTAGTGAATCTAATCAATTTAAGCAATTCGATGAAAAAAAAGTAAAATAAAAAATTTATTTCATTTTAAAATGAATAAAGGTCAAAAGATTAATAAATGTTAATTTAAATTATTAAAGAGTCCTGCTTATTGAACGAATTAGTTGTATTAACGGGACAAAAGAAATTATCTTGTATATATTTATTGAGAGGGGGATCAACCAAGTTTAAGAAAAAATATGTTTTTAAGATTCTTTAAAATAAAATCCCTAAGGAGGCACCTCTTAATTGAGGATGAGAAGCTTCTAGCATGAAGGTTAGTTATCTCCACGCTAGTGTTTCAGAAAAAGATAGGGATCCGGCTCTTCAGGCAAAAAGAGCGGATCTTACCTCCGAAGGGTAGGGTTGTACCGTGATCGGTGATGCTCATAAGGATTCATCTGTAAATTTCCGCCATTGCTACTGTTGCAAAGGTCCGGTCATTGAGATTTTTCAGTGTGCCTTTCGGCTGGCCTGAATAGTCAGTTGAAAGTTTAAAGTTCTTTATAATAACGCTACGATTTTTTTAAACTCTAATTTTAACATCTAAAGAACAGCGTTACAATATTGGAAAATAAATTAAATGTCCACTATCTCATTCGAAAAAATAGTTATTTAATTTAGAAAGACTTTGCCTTAAAGTTTTTCATGATTATCGATCTTTTAGATTTTCAAAACTAGGAAAACATGTTTCGGAAATTATGCATATTTGTTAATTGTTACTAGAATATGTGTGAGTGGATTCAATTATTCAAACACTAAGCTTCAGATAAATGAGGTTAGCATGGTTTCATTGCTTCAGAGATTTAAAATTGTATAGATTTTTGGATTTAGTTTAACAATAGCAAGATAAATTATGAAATATGCCCTAGGTTGGTGGTCGGCAACCTGCAGCTCTTTTGATATTAAGTTATGGCTCTCCAGTTCCATACGAAAAATTAATAATTTATTATCAAAACCCTTAAAAAATACGAGATATCTCTCTCAACAGCTTCTATTAATATAATCGTTAATTGCAGCGAATCAAGAATTGATACGAAGAGAGATTCGAGCAATCCAAAACAACAACAAAAAAAGCATTATAGCGTTCATAGTAAATCCTCACAACACAAATACAAATGAGATCAACTACGCTTCGAAGGCAATTTTTAGATTTGGAAACCAAAGACTTGTGGAATGGGAAATTCACAGAACTCAAGAACAAGTTGGAAGAGGCCAAGGTCCATAAATGCATGCACAAGTGGACAGCTCTAAAAGAAATTCCGCAATTTGAGGCACTCATATTCGACGCACGGAATAGTCTTCCAGAATTCTACAGTTTGATGAAGAAGTTGGCATAAGGTGTGTTGATGATCTTCAGATCGACATATTCATGAAAAAAAGCATTCTCTTTCATGAATAGAATAAAAAGTAAATTTGAAGTCAACTAACAATTAAAAATGTAGAGTCGTGCTTGAAACTTGAAACAATGAGCTATAAGTCAGATTTAATCAAATTTTCAAAAGCCATGCAAAGCCCATGTTCTCATTAATGTAACTATCATGTGAGCGTCATGTAACTGTGATGTAACGATGCGTTTTTATATGACTGATGATTATTCCGTATTTAAAGCCGTTTATTTTAAATGAAAAATCAAACATATATAAGCATATATTATAGTATTAAATCGAAAATGTTTGGTGACTCTATGAAAACTGGAAAATTTTGTAAATTGAGGCTTTTATCTCTACTGTTTCAATAGTTTCAAAGAGACCACTCTCACTGATATTGATAAAAGATCATGAATAATGTTTTTACCAATCAGCTGCTTCTTTATAAGATTTATTTTAAGACCAAATTTCCTTTCATAATTTTTCGCTTAGATTATTTCAAATGAGAAAAAGGGATGTTTTTGCACGATAATGTCAGTTCTAATTAACTCAAAAAATTCCGCCCACTCTCTTGTGAGTTTTAATAATCACAAACCAAGAGAGAAATATGTTAATGTAAACAAACCAAAACTTTCACGAGAATTTTTCTTCACCATGTTCTCCAAAAGCAAACAAAATTAGATTTTTTTATTTCCCTTTTTTCTTTAGCTCTCTGAAAATTCGCATCCGCGGCTTGGCAAAACTAACAACTCCATTTCGCCGTTTACGTGGGCTAAGTTAAGTGAGTTAAGGCAGCTTTTCATAAGGAATGACAGATACGTGGGTGGAGCGAAAGGGGAGTCGAGGACATTTATTAAGTTATTGGTGTTCAGTGAATAAGGGTTGTTTTAGTGTGAATGGAAAGTTATGTATACAATGGTTGGATGAAGTTCACCAAAGTCAGTCAGAAAAAATAGTGGAGATCTATGAAATTTAAAGACAAAAAGTCACTTATTTTATATTCTTATATAATAATATGTTGGCTGAAAGCTTTCTTTTATCGCTATTTCTAGTGAAAGATGAGTTTATTGTCTTTTTAATGTTTCCTTAATAGTCTTATATTTTTAAAGAAAATTGTTTTGTTACTTTGCATTGTATTTTCTCACCTATATCTGCTTTTTTAGATTCTAAAGACAATTTTGTTTTGGATGGATGGAATTGAATTTATTATTTTTTAAAAGGGGGGAGGGGCTAGGACAGAATACAGAATAAAAGACACTAACACAAAACATGTACAAACAAATAAATGATAAAAAATGAACTGTTAAAAAGTAAATGGTTAATAACTAAAATCATACGTTATGGTTAACAAATAAAATTTGATAAACATTGGTAACTGGATTATTTCAAAAAGATTCATGCTTAGCATCCGTCGTAGAAAAGATTTGTCTCCTCGAAACGTTTTGAAAGTCGAAGTCTGATTCTGAATATTATTTCTTTTCTTCTCAGTAATTCAGTCTTGTAGATATAGAAAAGTCTGCTGAATAGATGCACCCAGGAATGGCTATAGATTTGAAGGATTCCGAATATTTTAGAATTTTGTAGATCATTACCAGAGGTCGAGTTCCAGCGTTTCTTCTAGAATATTCAGTGTTCAGTCACTGAGTATGTGAAAATTCAAGAGACGGAGTTCATAATGAGGAACAGTAATTGAGTTCAGGTTCAAGAGAAATAGTTAAGATGAGATTTTCTTTAAAGTGTTGATGTCCGACTAGTTCACTCTGTTATCTTTGTGCTTTTGCGATTGTTTGGTAATTATTTGATGATCGTGTTGCTATTTACTGAAAGAACTGTTATTATGTATGTACTGGATATGGTTTATATAATGTGTTTCCATTTTTTTAAATCAATTATTCTCATCCGTTATTTTATTCTGTCAGACTTTATAGCATATATTCCTCAATAGAATTTAATTTTTAAATCACTATAAATTATTTGAGATGGTATTTAGAAATTATTGAAGATCGTTTTCATTTATAAGACTTAGTAGATTCTTGATGAGCCTTTTGCGTTTAGCATTGGATAGTTCTTTTCTCCACAGAAGCAGTTATGTTTAGAATGAAGATTGAAGCAAAGAAGTAACGAGAAAAAGAGCCGCCATGATATGATTGCCTTGGGCATCCCAAATATGGGGATCAGAAGTTTCTGGTATTGATGTTAGTTCTCTTTTCCTGGACGGAAGCATTAAGATAGTGGGTTTGAGTTAGTCCATTTCCTAGTTGGAAGTAACTCGCATTGTGGTTAGGGATGAGCATTTGAATCAAGTTTCACAACTCTTTCTCCTTGTTGTCACAGCAACAATCATTTAGGTATTTCCCAGACTCCATTGTAAGTAATTCTCGTATGATTTTCTGAGTAGTTATGAATGGTGCAATGCTATTTCATCAATCTGTATTTGAGAATTGTCTGACTTATGCGAATGATATGCCTAATAATTTCCAGAACATACTGAACATATGTTTGAGTTACTTTTTGAATATACGAATTTTTTTCTCTTTATTTTTTAAATTTATTGCTTTAATTTTAGAAAATTTCATTAAAGTGCCCCATATATTTCAATGTTAACGGTAATTTATTATTTACTTTTTATAATTTTTCATACCTTAGGTAGGCCTACAATGTTTGTTCTCAAGTAATCAGTAGCATGCAAAGTCATTCAAATGCTTTCTTTCTGTGTTTTTTGTTGACTCTAAAACTAATCTCAAGTTTTTTTGAACTCTGTCTTTAAAAATAACAAAGGAAAGATGTATGATGTTCTATTAAGCCATATAATTTATTCTACATCTAAAAAATTTGGTAAAAATATATTTTGGGAAAAGAATAGGTACAAATGGATAGAGTTTTTCAAAAATATTTTTAGAATTTGATTACTTAAAAATTGACTTATATTGTAATTTTCTTCCATGATAATTTCAGAAAATACAAGTACACAAAGATAGTTTTTACACGAATTTAAATACCAGAAATTATCGTTTTAAGGATACCAATTGTCAGAAAACGCTATCCTAGATTCCGATAATTCCCCAAAATATTATTTACGTTATTTTGAATTGCAGTATTTAATATTGTAGTCAGTTATTTTCATAAAAAATGTATTCAGGAATATTGATATTCGTTTCAAACCGATTTAAAATTCAATCACAGCATGCGAGATGTCCTTTGAAGTAGGAAAAAGAAAAACAAAGAAGAGATATCAAATTCCAAAGAAAAAAACCTTAATTTTATTGTTGCTCTACATTAAAAAAACTAAAGCCTTTTGAAAAAATGAAAATTTTTAAAGTTTATATATATATATTTAAAAATAATAATTTGATTTATACATGGTTGAGTTTTAATGATCATGATCAGTGTCATTCCCTTTTTAACTTAACTGTTGTACACTAATGGAAAAAAATCCCAACACCAAGAAAAATTATTGTACAGTAATGAAATTTTAGGAATACGTTGGTCTAAGTAACATATTTAATTGATTAAAGTTTCAAGATCACAGGTAGAGCCATTTCAAATGTGAAATGTTGGTACATTAGTAACCGGTGTAACCGCCAAAAATTTGAATGCAAGCATACAAACGTGCATGCATTGTGTCGTACAAGTGTCGTATATCAGTTTGTGGGATGGAGTTCCATGCCTCTTGCACTTGGGCGGTCAATGCAGGGACGATTAATGCTGGTTGTGGATGACGCTGGAGTTGTCGTCCAAAGATGTCCCATACGTGCTCGATTGGAGAAAGCTCTGGTGATCTAGCAGGCCAAGGCAACATGTTGACACTCTGTAGAGCATGTTGGGTTACAACAGCGGTATGAGGGCGATCGTTATCTTGTTGCAACCCCCCCCCCATGAATGCTGTTCATGAATGGCAGCACAACAGGTTGTATCACTAGACTGACCTACAAATTTACAGTCAGGGTGCATGGGATAACCACGAGAGTGCTCCTGCTGTCATTGCTCCCCAAACCATAACTCCAGGAGTAGGCCCTGTGTGTCTAGGCCGCAGACAGGTGACTAGCAGGCGTCCACCTGGCCTCCTTCAAACCAACAAACGGCTATCACTGCGACCAAGGCAGAACCGGCTTTCATCAGAAAACACAACAGATCTCCACTCTGTCCTTTAATGAGCTCTAGCTTGACACCACTCCGGTCGCAAACGGCAGTGGTTTGAAGTCAGTGGAATTCAATGTACAGGGCGTCTGGCTCGGAGCTGTCCTTGAAATAACCGATTTGTAACAGTTCGTTGTGTCACTGTGGTGCCAACTGCAGCTCGAATTTCAGTTGCAGACGCCGTACGATAAGCCACAGCCATACGCTGAATACGATGGTCTTCCCTCTCAGTAGTACCACATGGCCGCCCGGAACCTGGTCTTCTTGAGGCAGTACATTCCCTTGACCACTGCCGCCCATACTCATGCACAGTGGATACATTCCCGCCAAGTTTTTCAGCAATATCGAGGAAAGAAAACCCACCTTCTCGTAGCCCTACAACATGACCTCGTTCAAACTCAGTGAGCTGTTGATAATGGCTTTATGTCTTCTCTGAGGCATCCTTGACTAACATTAACCCACTACGTCAAATCTCAACTGTAAATAACGATCACGAACCTTACAGCGTTTATTTAAAGCAAACCTAATTTGCATGTTCATAGTGTGACTACTAGCGCCACACTTACGCGCGTAGCTCGAAATTTGAATCGATGTCATCTTTCAGATGTATAAACACGCCTACCAAATTTCGTTTATCTAGCACAGCTCCTTCCTAGTGTTGGGATTTTTTTCCATCAGTGTATTTAAAGAAAAACAGTCATAATTATAACTAGCAGAAGTGGTCTTCCCCTAACTGTATTGCATATTTTCTAATAAATTTGTGCCTGAGAACGTCTCATATGACATTGGCGTATGGTAATTAAGGAATATTAACTATGGCACGAATTTTACATTTTTAACTGAATTATTCTATCATCCTTGACGAATTATTTATCTCTGGCATCTTTTAATTGTATTTAAAACTGGAATTCACGTTTTAGACCCGTTTTCCTCAATCAGTTAAAGTAAAACTTTGATACGAAGCTACACTTGTAGTCAAAAAATCTCATACCTTAATTTGACGTATTTAAATCATTGTGTTTTTGAATTATCACACTTATATGTTTCTGAAAGTGTAGACCAACATATAGCCAACCCGTTGTTATATTTTACTCCCATTTTAACAAGTGTCTATACTATCGATGCTAAATCATGATACCGAATTTTATCTATCATAAAGAATCATAAATGTATTCATTTTGTAATTATTGTTAATTCATATTCATTTCACTCAAAATTTGACAAAATTCTAGAAATTTGTTGTTAAAACCGTACTCCGAATTTCAACAATCTAACTTTAAGGTCATTTAAACTATATTTATCACAAAGAGACAGATATACCTGCATTTTAAAAAAAAGGATTTTTCGAATTTAACAAAATGTAGAATCATTAAAGTCTCGAGTTTAAATTTTTTGACGATTTCTATTCTTTCATTACACTACTTGTACGACAAAGCAAGAACGGGAATAAAATATACATTTTAGAACACATGCCGTTGAGTGTTGAAAAAAAACACAAAAAGTTTTTGAGTTATGTTTGTTTCAGACAGACAGATGGAAATTATCCAAAAAAATGTATTTTTCGAAATGCCAGGTGATCTAAAACGGAGAAATTCGTCAAAATCGAATTTTTCGACAATTACTATATTTTATTTATACTATGTATACGGGAAAATAAAAATCCCTACCTTGGTGGAGATACTTTAGTATACATGTCTTTCAGAATACCAACTACATATTTTTTGCCGTGTCGATAAGTCGTTATTGTTGGGGCAAGTCTAAGATTCTTTTTAGTAAATCAAAATCTTCAAGATTTATTTTTTTATTTTTTGCAAAGCTGTCGTATTTATTAAAAGCAATCCATCTTCCAGCATTTCAATAACATTTTTTTCAAGTGATCCAAACATTTTTTGCTAGAAAAATGCAATTTCGAACTGTTCAATAAAAAAATAACATTTCAAAGAAGAAAAATGTAATATCGTTCGGAACTTGCAAAAATATTAAAATATTCAAGCAGAAGTTCTTCTTTTCACCTGTTTCCCCAGAGGACTTCAAAACTTCGGAACTTATCGGATGAGTAAATTTACTCTGAATCGGTTGGCAATACCTCTAAAATCGTTCGCTTTAAATTTAATCGAAAGAAGATATTAAATTCTTGGACGATGGATAAAGTTTAAAAGGTTGCAGATACAAGTCATTGATTTCGAATATGCCACTTGGTAAAAGCGAACAATTCTTGAAAAATTTTGAATTAATACGGCGAATGTTGTATAATCTGAATACTTTCTTCAAATTTTGCATGTAATAAATAATATAATATTCTTATTATATATTATAAAAATAATATATAAGGAGAGTACTTTTATTAGTACATTCAATCATATTTTATCGCATCTCCAGATACATAAATAAAATGATGTAATAATTAAATAATCAGAAATTTTATTTAAATTTTATAAAATATTTTAATGTTGTCTAAATTATTAGGAATTATCTTTCTTATGACATTCATGATTGCTGAATTTCTTAAAAATATTTTCTCCATCTGTACCTTTACTATTTATTTCTGGATGGAGGGATGGGTAGTGGTATTTATTGGCACAAGAGCCATATTTGGCCATACTGCGCCAGTCATGTGACTTGTATTTGTATGGAGTTTGTGGCGCAAGAGCTATGACCAGTCATATGTTTAAAATATAAAAAAGCATTTTTATGTAAAAATCTATAAAATTAGAAACTGATTATTAAAATTTCAAATCCATGTATCCGGACATTGGAAAATATTGGTAACAAGTAGGAATTTTAAATGAAATGATAAAAACCAATGGCTCTTAAAAAATTAAAAAGGTTTTTGTGTGGGCGTTCCCCCATTTGCATGCCCACTTTTGATGCATTAAAAAATCGATGACGATCAAAATTAGGACACTCAATTAAAAGATGAAGAACATTTAAAATCGCTTGGCATCTAGGGCTTAAAGAAGCTCTATCACCGAATAAAAGATGTTTATGAGTTGAACGAATGTGACCAATGCTGAGTCTAGATAATTTGACAAATTTATTTCTGAGTCCATACTTTTATTAATTTTTTTCTTTTTTGTTCACTAATAAAATAGTATTTTTGTTTTATTTTTACCATGTTATTTTTTTTAATTTCACAATTCTTTATTATTATATATATTATCGGATTTTGGAAGCGATTTCCTTATATTCACAGCAAGATGGCGCCTCATACGTAAAATCAAAATGAAATTCAAATCGGGGTTATTAATTATTAACTAAGTTCTAACAAAATTTATCAGAAACATTATTTTCAGAAAATACGCCTATCATTTTACGGAGGGTTTTTCTTCTCAAAGAGATACTCGTTGAATCTGGAAAACACTTTTGCGAGCTTTTTTTTAGAGAAATGTTAATTTTATCTGCTCTTTTCATACTTTTAATATTTTAATAATCATCATTTCAAATTGCGTTATTCTGTTTAAATTGAAACATGTAATTTCATGCATATTACCTAAAAAAAACTTCCACTTCAGTAGATTAGTGCGTACTATAAAGATTCATCTCTTTTGCTCTGAGAGGCCTGTTGACCATTGTGGCGTTCCCTGATTCCCATACTTGGTAATTGGCAATTTCGGCCAGCTATGTCATCACTGTGTAATATTCCCGCATTGTTAAATGCCTCCAGACTGTCAGATGAGGATCCTCTCTAATAGTAGGGTCATCTGGTCATTAGTTGAGTCCAGATAAAGAACCTCACTGGAGGGTTTGGTCGTTACGAGGAAACAAATTGTATCTTCAAAGGAAAAGATTGCCAAATCCTTCGGTTGTAAATCTTTATTTTTTGATTATGAAAGATCAGGTATGAGGATGTATCATTAATGGGCATTTCTACGATAGACTGGATGCCATTGAGGTTTTTTCTGAACAGCTATTGGGTGACAGGGTGCCCAAGTACTCTGTATGAAAACGAAAGGCAGAGTTTGACAGAAAATAAACTGGGTGATTTTTGGACGAGATGGTGAAGTCGTTTTGAGAAGTCAGAGTAGCTTCGAGTGATTCGGGCTTCGGATTTAAGGTTCACCCAATGCAGATGCGAGGATTCCAAGAGCTATCCCTGTAGCAGTCTGATGTGCAAACAACTTGTTAGCTTTTTTTGTGAGATTGTTCTCCGAAACTAACAGAGGAACTATTCATATGCAAAATTCAATTGTTGTGTAAGTATTATCAATCGTGTCAACCTAGATGAGGACGAGTTATTCCTATGTACACAAGGCTGTAAATAAAGAAAATGTCTTTAAACACTACCATATTATTTGATCGGACAGGATCATTACAGTACCAAATCTTTCTTATTTGAAAATCGAACAGTCTCTAATTTTTATAAATATGTGTAATTATTTGAGAGATTCATTTTAAACAAAACTTTCTTTCAATGATACGAAGTATATGCGCTTCACCTTGCTTTCATTTGATAGGTTAGAGTCCTGATGACTTTTGGAAAAATGTCAAATTGGCAAAGAAAGATCATAAGTTCGATTCTACACAATGTCTATTATTTATGTCAGTGTTTGTAAATTCTGCATGTTCCAATATCCTTCATTAAATATTGAACACTGATGTGCAAAGTCTTTATACCGTCTTACAAAAGTTCTTAATGACTGATTCCATCTGAAATGAAGTCAGATTCATGAGTCAACTAATTTAACTTAATAAAATTATTTTCGATAACTCACTTTAGTAATGTACAATATTCATTAAATGTTATCACTTCTAATCTTTTTTAATTTGCGTTTCGAAATTTGAAATATTTTTGTGAATATAAATAGCCTCGAGAGGAGATTCGAGCCTCTAGTCAAAAATATATAAGACAATGCTTGAGGCTTGATTCCTTTACCTTTTGAAATTGGTTTTTCAGTTCTGAAGTGTGGCCACATACGAAATATATTTTGAATAACCTGACAGTGTGCACCATTATGAATAAAATAATTAAAATAATAAAAAAATCACTACTTCAAAGTTTGCTTGAAATTGCTTTAAAAAAATTTATTAAAAATAAAGTATAACCATTGTACAGGAAAAAAGAAAATTCCGAATAAAGAATAAGTATTGAAAGAATATTGATATTTTTGAGCTTTCAAACTTGTAGGAAATCGGCTTATAGGCAACAATACCATCCAAAGTAATAGTGAAAAAAATCAGTTAAAATAAGTTCAATTAATCTATACTTATAATAAAGCTCAATGTGTGTGTGTGTGTGCGTGTGTGTGTGTGTTGGCGCTCTACAGGCCAGACCGTTGGACCTACAGCTACCAAATTTGGTACATGCATACCTTGGAGGTCCGGAACGTGCACCTCGGAGCCCGTTTTTCGAATTTTTAATTAGAATTTGAATTAATTAAAATTTAAGCGAAATTTCGACGTTTTTCCGTTATAACTTCCGAAAATATCATTGGACAAACATGATTTTTACATCCATTTAAAGATGAAAAAATTAGCTTTCTAATGGTATCAGTATCTTGACATAAAACTCAAGCTTCTATTTTTAACGAATTTTTAAAGAAATATTTTAACCATGTTTTTATCATGTGACTGGATAAAATAAAAGAATGCCGGAAGTTCAAATAAAAACAGATTATCATCGCAAAATAAATCTACAGAAATGCAACTGTCAGCACGTGACAGAATAAAATAAAATAAATATAAAATGTGATATTTTCTTTAAAAAATAAATGCAAAGCAAAGGTTTCTACAATCGTTTGCAATATCTATATCATTAACTCAATAAATTATCTTTATTTACAGTAAACCTGATTGAATTTAGACAGGATATGCATTGAAATCCGGACTTAATGGCATATTTATGTAATCGTTTGCAATATCTGTATCATTAATTCAATACTTTTTCCCTTTCTCGCTTTCTTTGAAAAAAAAAACATATTTCATATTTTGGCAACATCATCGAAAAAAACATTTTTAATATTTTGGAAGCATAACCGATAGTTAAAACTGATTGATTTATAAAATTAAAGTACATTATTAGGAAAAGGTGTTCTTTTAGAACTTTTCGTCCATCATCTTAAAGAAAATATTGCTTTCAGGCCAATCAATTACCGGAATTACTTCTAGGCTAATGAATATGTGATTTAATTGAAAATTTTAGAACGCATTACTCATGGCGAATCAGCTGGTCGCCAAAGGCGGCTAGTTGTAAATAAAAAATACAATTCAGATATCGAAAGACATTTTTATAAGAATCGCACAATAACAAAGAATTAATGATCATCTATTAAAATCGTGTCATCTTACTGTTCTTCTCTCAATAAGTTTTGAATGCTTTTTTCATCTTATGGGATTATATTGGATGCGACTCGTGATTCTAATGCACATTGTATTATGAATTATGTTCGTACATTTTTTATTTGCCGTAATTAATGATTTTTGTGATTTATTTTCGAAGGTGGAATATTAATATTACGTCAGGTCAACATGTGGTAATCGGAGATATCATATTTTGGTGTTTGATGTTAACTGCACTTTTGAATTTCATTTACATTTGGGTTTATGTAACCCAAATGTAAGTGTATCTTCTCTTCTTTTCACCATAGAATATCTCCGAATTCGGAATTTGTAGGGTTCCTTATTGGTTGAAGGAACATGTGGACAGGTTTATTAAGAGAAAATATTAAAAGTTTATATATAGTACAAAAACAGAGTAAAACACTATATACAATAAAATAGTGAACAATTGATTGCTTGGTGAGGAAAATGAGTTACAAAAGGAAACTTGTAGGGGCAGTGCCTTTTCACCTATCGGTTCTATTCCAGAGAAAGTCCCTGAATAAAGTGGAAATGATTTCTACTCAACCTTATCAAACCCTTTCCACACTTCCTGGATTTCGGATTTTCCGTGGACCACCAAGCCTGGTTTGTTATCATAAATGAAACTCCTCAAGCCAAGATTAACCTAGAAAATAGTGTTAGAAGAGGAAAGAATAGATTCATTTTGGTGTTTTGAATTGCATGCGTAATTCATGCTAAAATGCGGTAATTGATTCACAAGCAAGAATTGTAATTCAAAAATTGTTGTTATAAATCTGCATTGGTATGAAGTCAATTGAATATAAAAAGTCTTCTATAAATAATGGAATCGTCTACCAATCCTGAAACACTTGCTTCATTCTTCACATGCCATTTTACAAACATTCGTTCTATCTACTGTATTCTTCCAGCACAGTTAGGATAATGAGAAGCTTCCAGTTTGGTAAATGATTTTCGATGCCTTGGTGGTATAAAAATTACATGGTGGGCCTATTTCCTACCGATGACAGTATATATCTCCTTGTTAGTTGTAAGTCGATGATGGCTATTGAACTCAAAAATAGCTCTCGCTTGTGCTATTTCGGATTCCAATATCTAAATTTATCCATGCGCTTTCTGATTGGAGCTATCGGCTATGATTATCTGCTGTATTCTAAACGCTAGTTTGATATCATTAATGAAAATATATAGAAATGACAGATTAAAGGGACAATAATGTAAAAGCAATACCATTTTATCAAATGCTATTTAAAGTTAATATAAATGCTTGCTATGAAAATTCCTGTGTTCGTAAGATACTACTTGAAATTGAATTATTTTCTCACTACTTAATTAGATTCTTAAATAGGGAAGGGAAGTGCTATTGTAGATAAAAAAAATGAGACGGTTTTTTATACAATTTCCGAATCTGAGCATTTTAGGACAATAAGATAATGATATTTTGCTTAGTTCTACACTCAGATAAATTTTTCAAAATAGTTGAAACATAAAAAAATTTCTATGTATACATTTTGTAAAATTATATACATAGAAAAATTAGAGACCCAATTCAAATATTTGTTTAGTAATTCCGTACATCTGTACTTTTAATAAAGTCCAATGTGTGTACTTGTGTGTATGTGTTGGCACTCTACAGGCCAGACTATTGTACCTATACTTAGGAAATTTGGTACATGGAGCGATTTTTTCGAAATTTTAAAATAAATTTGAATTTTTTTAATTCACTAATTTATTCATAAACTATTTTGTTGAAGTAACTATTAAAAGACAAGTTGCATAAAGTATTTAATTGACAATGACATTTCATAAAGTGTTTAACTGGCAATTTTAAAGAGTATTAAGATTGGAGAACTGGCTGATCGCCAAAGGTAACTAGTATTTTATGAATGAGTGGTTTTAAAATTAAATTGTTTTATAATTTTACTGTCGTGATGACATTATCATTTATAACTGATTTTTAATTTAAATAAATGTTCGTGACCTATTCATTGCCGTGGATGGTAGCACATTTCTAATCAATCGTAACTAAATATCTTTTAATTTGCTAATAAATTTAAATTAGAATACCCAGATTATACAGATAAATAAGAATGAATGTTCATATGTCTCTAATGCGCTTCTGCACCTCTCAACCGACTGCGATAAAATTCAGAATACTTATTACTTGTACTTCTGGAATGGTAATAGAGGTCTCGTTCAAAATTCGTAGATTTCTACCAAATTTTGAACAAACCTCATTGGGCGACAATCTATAAATCCTGGTGCTCAAATATAAATTAAAACGATAATTAATGCCTGATAAAACCTGATTTAAGCAGAAATCAGACGCATATCTGTCTTAAATCAAGATATTTATATTATGACTCTTCAGAGTTTGACTAAACGATAAAGAATCTCAATCTCAGCAATTTACGAGCTTTCAATTCCGAGAATTATTTTGAAAGCCCCTGAAAATTTCGTTAAAGCGCTATGCCGTAATATAATCCTTTTAAAACTTCAGAATATTTAAATCGCAGCCTCATCTCTCTTTCGTTTTAAGCATTCTAAATGCGAAACATCATTTCGCAATAAAAATTCTCTCCGAACCGACTCTCGGTGGGATGAAGAGGATCGAGTAATTAAAATCGCTGCGGGAAAAATCGATAATCCTTCCGAAATCCTTTCCATGTACTCCCGCTTTCACTCTCTTTTCTATGAATGAGACTTTTATTCGCACTCTCTCTCTTGATTGGACTCTAGGAATAAAGACGAGAGCAAGATTTGAAAGACGGCTCGTCTCATTAGAATGAGAGGAAGAACGATTCAACTAACTTTCGCTTTCAGCAAGATAGGGAGGCTTCAGAAATGTAAGGAGATGCAGTAGTAGCTGGGAGGGAGGGTTATAAAAATGCCACTAGATGTAGGTATGCATACAGAGACATGGTAAAAACATAAAATGAGGGTATTATTTATGGTTAATGTTTACCAAGTCGTATTCGAAGTATATATAGGGAAAAAATGTGTTGTTATTATCAGAAAGTAAGATTTAATGATTTTGATCAATCTGAACTGTCCCTGTTTTCCTGAAGTAATGATCTGTTTAGGTTCCAGTTTGCTAAAAGAATAAAGAAAATGACAATTACTTTTATAATGGCTCAGTTATCTATGAAATTATTGAATATATCCATCTTCGAAGAATAAACCTGTCTCTTTGTTTTAGTACATAAAAATATTAAAAAATATATATTCAATTTAAATTAATGTTTACTATGTCGTATTCGAAGTATATGTAAGAAAAAAAGTGTTGTTGTTATTAGAAAGTAAGATTTAATGATTTTGATCAAGCTCAATTGTTCCTGTTTTCCTGAAGTGATGATCTGTTTATGAGCCAGTTTGCAAAAAGAATAAAGAAAATGATAATTACTTTTATTATGGTCTTTAAATTTCAGTTATGTTTAATTTAAATTAATGTTTACTATGTCGTATTGGAAGTATATGTAAGAAAAGAAAGTGTTGTTATTATCAGGAAGTAAGAAATGTGATGTTGGAGAAGAATTAAGTTTGCAGAATGTTTATTTTTTTGTTTTAATAAATACATACAACAATTTGCATACGAAAGCATGTACATAACATTCGGAAATAAAAGAACATCTGGGATATCAGGAATTTAGAGTTGCGGTCTTTTTTCGAATCGAATGAGCAAAACGGGATTAAAAAAACAAGACGATTGCTATGGTTTTCAGATCAAGTTCTCACCTGCAAACAGATTCTAATTCATTTTATCTTGCAATATCTACGTCACAAAAAAGAAACCGCTTTTGGAAAATAAATATTTAAAAGAATGATTTTCGAGCAACAAATGCAAATGTTTCCAGTTACATAATCTGATATTTTTCGTTTCTTAGTTTTTGAAGTTTGAGACATTTTTATAAATTCTAGAAGGCGTATCTTATTTGACAAGTGTATTGTTTCAAAGCTATAAAAAGATACTTGCTCTTGTGTTTGTTCTAAAAATTGAACTCTAAGTGCTTTTCTGAATGGTATATTAAATGGTATGAATAAATTGGTATTAACTTTGCAAACCGAATGTTTAAGGCACATTTTAAGTTTTTCTATAAGAATGGTTGCAACGAACCAAATATTTGTATGGTATTCTAAACATCCGTTCGAATTGATTGAAACAAAAAATATTAGAGATAAGTATTCTAAAAAGAGTAAGTGATAAGAATGCTAAAAGTATAAGACTGATAAAAGTATACGAAACAAGACTGCTAAAAGACAGTAACAGATATGATAGCTAAGACAGTGTAAGAATGACATAAAATACAACAGAAAATACAGTTAAAATGTGTTACCACTAGGACTGCTAAAAGTATAAGATTGCTAAAAAGTGTCATTGATAAGACTGCTAAAAAGTATTTTTCAAAAGTGACAGAGATATGACAGCTATAACAATATAAGAGTGCTATAAAGTATAAGAGGAAAGACAGCTAAAAAGTATTACCGATAAGCCTGCTAAAATCTGCAAGCGATAAAATTACTAAAATGTATCACCGATAACACTGCTAAAAAGTATAAGAAAAAGATATTGTAAGCATTATCAAATGTCAACTGAAAGGTTTCGTGAATTAAATATCCAATTTTCGCTGCACTTTTATATTTAGCCCAACAATATACTGCATTTTTCTCTTTTTTAATATAAAAAGCCTTTTTGAAATAATTTTAGAATAATGACAAACACTGAAGGCACATTGTTTCATAAAATATTATTTATACATGCAAATCAAACAAGTCGTCTTACAATCACCTTTTTTAAGGTATCCGAATACGTTCAAAGGACAATTTTTGAAAGATTGGGTTTTTAAAGCCTATTTATGGTTTTTAGTCTTATTTATAATTATAAACACCATAAATGCAAAAATAATTAATTGAAAATATAATATATTTTAAGAAATAAGAAAATGTGTAGTAAAATTCAATGAAATTAACCAAAATGGTAAACACTCTACACAAAATGGTAATGTAGCAATCCTGTTTTTCTTTGTACACAAGTTATGGAATACAATGATGAATGAAATGAACCAAAATGTAAGACACATTTTGAGATGCAAAGAAGTGATGGGGAAAATTATGCGTATATATGCAATTTTTCAATAAATTTACAACCTAATTTTTTAAAAAACACCCATAAATGAAAAAGTATTACACCAACAATTAAACTTTGGGTTCATTTCATTGGTCATATTATTTAAAACACACGCTGACATTTTTATGGGAGTACCTCTATCACTTTTTGAGATATCATGTTAATAGTGGAAAATTTTTATGAAAATTAAAATTGAAGTGAACAAGAAATTAATAATATTTAAAAAAATTGCCAATTTGGATGATAACCAGGGTTTTCAACGTAGTCGGATACCTTAAGGCAGATTTTAACTATAAAAAATATTCATTTCACATTTTCTTCCAAACTCTCCAAATTGTAATGCATTTACAACATTATAGTTTTATCACTAAACGTATGGGAAATTCAAAATCAATTTTAAAAATTATGTTTAGTTAAAGCTAAGTTAAATCATGTTAATTTTAAAAATTATGTTAGTTAAAGCTAAGCTAACAGTGGCAAATTTTATTTTAATTTAACTATTGATAGAATTTTCTCGTAATCATTAAAACTTTCAAGACTTCTATTAGCAGAAGATATTGAATGATACGCCAACGATGTTGCCCGACATTCTTAATACCTACCAATGTCGTTCAGATATCATAACAATATTGTTGAGAGTTTTGCGAGTCAACATCGAATGTAAATCAGCTTCAGCTTGGCGCATTCATTCAGATAAATAAATTATGCTTACCTAGGAGCTGATCTTTACAAGCCTTGGATCAAAATCAAAGCCTATTTGCAAATAACGCAGATAGTTTCACAAAATATCCTAACAGTTTTAATGTAACAAGTAAATCCGAATCAACTAAAGACTGCAGTTATTTTTAGCATATTTGGAGCTCTCTGAGTCAATATATCTTGTGATCTTTAGAAATTTCAAATTTTCAATGTATTCTACTATTTACAGATTATTATTAATTGTGTAGGAAGTTCAAAATGTTTATTTATAAACAAATCACAACATATTTAAATTAGAGGGAACATATTTAAAGCAATTTTTATTTGTTAATAAAATCTTTCAAGATTAATAATGTTGCGAATCTGTAATTTTGCTTTTCCTCACATATAGTATCATTATAAGAAAGAATGATTTACAGTAATCTGTATTGGACAGTGCCCAGATAACGCATCAGAGATCAAAAAGCTTGGCGACACACTTGGCGACGAAATGTATGAAATCCGATACTTCAAGAATTTTTCCGATGCTCCAACTCATTAAGAACAAAAATACGCCCCAAATAATATTAATCCTGATTGGTCTAGAGGTTTCTAGCCTCCCTTGCCTGGAGCTATAAAAGAAAGGCAATCTGAAGCCGGAGCTATCATCGATTGAGTAGACCAGAATTGAGAGGTCTTGAGTTGAGGAGTAGAGTCGTCAGTGGTGTCTCCGGTAATAGTGGTAGTCCTGGCGAGTGGCTCTGAATTGTGTCGTCGTGAACGATGGAATCCTGGCTAGAGATGAAAGTGAACTGAGTAGTCATCAATCGTTGAGTTCTGTTGAGGAGTCCTAAATTGAGAGGATTTTAATCTCTTGTCGTTGAGAAAGAGGAGTCTTGAATGGAGGAGTCACCGAGAATACTGAAGCAACGACGGAGTGCTGAATTGCTGTGCACCCTGTTCTGGCGTCGCTGTGACTTGTGTTGTAGCCCGTTGTGTGAAGTATGTCGGCAGAGAAAGCACCAAGAGACAGAGAAGTAGTTTTGGAGAGTCCTACGTGAGCGTAGAGAGAATCTATAAAGATCCCCTCTCCTGCTGAAGCCTGTCAAGTCGCTTTGTGTCGTGTGGACGTTGTCACAACGTAATTTCTACGTGAGGGTTACTGCCTGCTGTGCTATCCTGTGTATTTGTACCTCTGTATATAAATGTCGTCTGTATATAGTTGTATATAAGCTTCTTGCTTGTTGTATTCATTGTGATTAAAATGATCTAAACAAGAAATTGATCTTTAGAGTTGCATAATTAATATAATTTCTTATGACACTTGCCATAGACAAACCTGCTGACGTAGCCAGAGATTTCAAGTCGAGTTAACATCTTCTGTTTTCAGTAACGACATCTAGAGCCAAGAATACATCTTGGTAACACATGCGTCACATTCGTTTGCGCATTCCCTTTTTACAGAGGGCATATTTACGCATCTCGTAGATAGAACACATATGAAATGAGACCGTGTTCGAACAGGAACTCGGGCCCGGGTAGCCCATATTACGAGAAAGCGTTACTCTTATAAAAGGAGTGGCATAATGAACAGTATTTAGAAGAAGTGAAGAAAATTCGCTGCATCATTAAATACAAATAGATTTTGTACGCACAACTTTTATCTCAATAGCATGTGAAAAAGTAGGGGGTAAAATATTTAATACATTGACTCTTTGAATCATCAATGAAAATAAAATGATGCAATTGATTTTCAAGGAATTATTTAAAATAATTATATCAGATACGAACAAACAAACAAACAAATAAATAAAAAATGAAACTTAAAGCCGAGAAAAAGGTTGACGGAAAATAAACTTGGAACGTATCCAAAAGCTTTACAAACAACTAAATTGAGACGATTGAAACGAAATATATTTTGACAGCTCATCTTCTTTTAGCCGGCGGTTTTCAGAACGACCGAAATTCATTTATTTTATGTCAGAAGATATTAAGGATTGCATTTAAGACAGAAACTCCATTATTTCTTTCACCTGAAGATATACCGTTTTTAGGGACTTTAACTTTGTAACTAAAATATTGGTTTAATGCTAAAAGAGCAATAAATTTTTGAAAGTAAATACATGACGTCAGGGATTGTTAATACTAGTTTATACTTATGAAACCATACATCGTTACTTATAAACGCTACCAATATTTATATCGTGATTATTGAATTACTAGATGTCAAGGACGATCATAAAAACAATAAACTGCCCAACTCAATTTTAATAACGTAAAATAAGCATTATAAGTTTCTTAGTATTGTGATTCAGTACTATTATCTTAGTATTAGCATTAAATAGTTATGGAAAAGTCAGTGGTCAGTGTGGTCGATGTATGATTAAAATGTTCAACATGCTGAATCAAGGATGACTCTTTATTTAGCACGAAATGCCCAGAAGCAAAATACAACTGAAGCCTAAGTAAAACAATACTTGTAATAAACGGCAGCACATAAGCAGAAAATAACTATTGAAAACTGCAACAGTACAAGATGCTCAGTGAAAATTTTTGGAGATCAACACTCCATCGAGAGACTTCGCCCAGTTACTTGTTTTTTCCATTTGACTACTCCATTAGTTTTTGTTATTTACGAGATGGAGCAAAGAAGTGTTTGGCGAAGTGTTGGCGGAATTGTGCCAATGTGTAGGTTGAATTTCGCCAAAGATCGAACCTGCGATGTTTGGGTTTGAAGTCCAGTAACTTATCCACTATACGAAAGCTGCCACTGATGTTTAGAGGCAGTTACTGGCTTATTAAGATGTCATTACAATACTCTCCTACCAGTGAGTATGTAGAGAGACGAACGATTTTATTGCGCAAAGTTTTATGGCTAGCGTATGAGAGTTGCTACTGCATCAAATGAGTCTGATGACTTTGCATTGCTGCTTCAAGTGAGTCTGACGACTTTGCTTTGGTTGTGTTTGCTGAGGGTAGATGGCACCATAACAGCTATTTGAAAATTCATCGCGTCCGAGGTCATCAATTTGGTGTAAGTGTTGGCAGAATTGTGCTAATGTGTAGGTTGAATTCCACCAAGGATTGAACCTGCGATGTTTGGGCTTGAAGTCCTGTAACTTATATACTATATAAAAGTGGCCACTGGTGTTTAGTGGCAGTTACTGTCTTATTAAGAAGTCAGTACAAGTGTCTAGAAGGATATCGACTCTTCGCTTTTAATTCAGAAATTACTAAATATTTCCGGAATATTCATGTTTATCAAAATGATCGCCAAGTTTGTCGTCAAGACCGGGGAAGGTTTTGAACTGACATCTCTTCATTACTATTGGTATATCAGTAAATCTCTCTTTCTTATCATGGACTGAAGAGGAAAATGGTATTATAGATTCATGCCAGTATTTGTAATTAAGTTATATTATGATGAAATTATGATTACTAAATATTTCAGGAATCTTCATGTTTTTCAAAATGATCACCAAGTTTGTTACCAAGACCAGGGCAGTTTTTGACCTGACATCTCTTCATTACCATTCGTGTATTAGTAAACCTCTCTTCCTTATCACGGACTGAAGAGGAAAATGGTATTATAAATTCATGACATTATATTTGTAATAAGTAATATTATGTTTTAGGCTTTTAAGTATTGTGAGTATGCATGGTGGATGTATTATTTTTGTACCGATTGGTTGAAAATTCGAAACATATGTTCAATTTCGGTAATGACTACAGAAAACTTTTTTTATGTAAGCAAATATGTTTTTGAATTAGGCTTTTCGCAATCAGTAATAACAATGTAATCACAAATGTAACAGATATTCAAGCTATAAAAGAAATATACGTTTCTGATTATGAAATCTTACGGTAAGTTTAACTCTAAAATTAATGAGTTTTTATGTTGCATATAAAATTCAATTTACATCAGTAGGCATGGTTTTGGATCATCATTTACTCTCTCCTGTCAACAAATATAACTGAGAATTTGAATTTTCTGTTTTGAATTGTCGTGATCTAGTGCGAGTAGATGGACGGAGAAACACATAGAATGAATTCATCCAAATATGATAGAATCGATAATTTCAGTATAAAGATCACATATTAAACTAAATATACCTTCTCCTTTGCGAGGTTTCGCTTTAATGGACACAAAAATTCAGACAAATAAGCAATTTATAATTGAGACGAACTCAACTTCATAAATGGTTTATTTAAATACAGGTATGAATTAAGCATGGTATATTTGCTGAAAATCACAACAATTTTTCTTTACTCACGAAAAAGTAGTAATTTTACCATTTTCTAGTATTCTGTAACGAAAAATTAATATTTTAAAAGGAAAATTAATTTCTATACCACTCAAAGTATGCCCTAATTTTGATATTAAAAATATGTTCATTAAATTACTTTACAGAAGGTATATTTTGTTAACATTTAAGCCACATTAGGAGCACATTACATGCATTATTAATTTTTAAACGGTAATAAGCATTTATGCTTAAAATTTTTTTTTGAATATTTATAAAAACATATTCTTGCGCTATTAACTTAGCAAAAAATTGCCAAAAATCTTAATTTTATAAAATTTTAAAAATTACTAGGAAATTTTCCAGTGACTAACATATCAATACGCTGTTGTTGGTTGAAACACGAAATATTACTTTCTTTTCTGAAATCGAAAATTCATAGCCTAAAAAATATGCTTTTTAAAAACTTGTATCCTTATTTGGCAGAGTTTAATTATACAATTTGGTTTATTATCCAATACGTATTTTATGTAAAGTGGTTATTTAAATATTACCTGCCTATCTTGGATCATTTTGTATAAACAAAATGAAAATTGAAAAGTTTGTTGCAAAAAAGATGTAGACCCAACTTTGGGAAATTTGTAATTACATGTACTATCATGTAGTAAAATAAAAACTTGTTCATTTGGTGCCAAAAAGATGTAGCTTCAACCGTTAATTCTCGTGTTACTCAAGCGATGGAGCTGTTTCTCTCATTAGCTTACTGCAATATAGATGTAGCTCCTGGTGCTACCGCCATTCCCCCATACCAATCGGCCTTCGGAAACATTGAAAAACATACGAGTAAAGTAGAAAGAGTTTTCTACTTTCAAAAACAAGTGAAAAGTTTGTTGATATTAAAGTTACCAAAGTAATGATTTTCTGGAAAAAGAATGCAACTCCAACCTATAGGAATTTTGAGTTACCTGTACTATAGTGTGGTAAAATAAAAACTTGTTCGCTTGGTGTCGAAAGGTGTAATTCAATCGTTAGTTCTCTCGTTACTCAAGTAATGGCGCGGTTTGTCTCATTAGTTTGTTGAGATGTAGGAGTAGCTCCTGGTGCTACCACCTTTTCTCCCACCTATTGTACCTTTGGAAACAATGAAAAACGTATCAAGAAAATAAAGAGCTCTTCTACTGTTTGAGTATACTGTTATCAAAAAGAAAAGCGAAAAGTTTGTTGTTATTAGTTATCAAAGGAATGATTTTCTTCATTGACCCATTAAAAGGTTTCTTCTTGAAACTCCTTGCATAACTTCTAATGGTAACAAAAGCATTTTATACAGAAATATAGAGTTTTTACTTATGAAAAATACCAAATTATTAGAAGAAATATGTTGAGAGAATGTTGGACTACTCTGTAACAAGACAGTAAGAAGATTCAACATCTAAAACACCACCTCATCAATATTTAACGAGATTCAGCCATCTTACTCCCTCACCCTTCTACTTAAGATCCCAAAATATAAAGATGCAATGGAACTAGCTCGCAAATATGTCCTACAAAATGATATGAAGTTCTACGATGGTCCATAACCCGACGCCGGAGCAGATGAGTCCGACATTATAGAATACGAGTGAGATGGTTATTGGAGATATAAATTTTGAACTTTAAAGGCAAGTTGTGGGAATATATTGTATTTACTTAAAATAACTAATAATATTATAATAAACTGCATCTTTATTGTGAAATATTATCCATAGAAGTAGACAGACTATCTATTCGGTTGCAAGAAAGAGGTAGCTCCAACATTTCAACATATGCCACGTCATCTGGAAAATATATTTTTGTATGAAAATACTGTTATAATATATAGGAATAAATAGTATGGATAAAAAGGGAAATCAAAAGGAAATCATTTTTCTGGCGAATTGAATAATTGGAGCTACATCCTTTTTGCAGCAAACCCTTCAATTCTAAATTATATAGGCGAGCTATTATTAATAATTGGTAAGAGCTGATAGTAATTGGTAACAAGTGTTGATGATCTGAGAAATACAAAGCAATATTAAAAGCTCAGCTATCCGAGAAAGATGATAAAATTTTAACTAGATTTTTAAACGGTCAAAAGAAAGAAAGCATTGGGCTTTATTGAAAATATTGTCACATACTTGGTATTTGTGAGGTGTTAGGATTTGATAGAGGTTGAATTTCTTTCCAGTAATAAGGCGCAATTTACAATTCTTTTAAGATGATCTTAAAAAATATAATATATGTTGTTTTTACTGTCTCGTATAAATAGTAGAGCGAAAATATAGTAACCGTCAAAAAAATTGGTGCTCGAAATTTTGAGGAATCTCCAAATTTTAGACCTCCCTGAGTTCGAAAACACATTTTTAGGAAGTATGCGCCTATCTGTCTGTGACAAAGATAACTCAAAAATGCTTTCGTCTTGACGGAAGAAATTTAGTACACGGCATTTTTACTAAATGAGCAGATTTCAATCAAATTTTGAATAAATTATGTTCAAAGGAAGTCTATTTGTTTGACCGTTCGAATACAAGTTAACATGTTAATTATAAAGATTATAGCAATGAAGAATGCTAGATAGATTCAATTCTGTACATAGTTTTAACATCGCTAATGTAGACCATAGTTTATGCTTGTCTAGTTTTGAACCGAATCCAGTAAGAATTGATTGTCTGTCCCTTTGCACTTTCAGAAACAAGTAAATGCGATCATTCAAACAATGCAGTGACAAATATGTCAAATATATGGAATGTTGTGAATACAAGTGTATTTCTTAGTAGTATTTTGGTCTCAACTGGTTGTAAAAAACGCGTCTAAAACACAAATTCTATTTTTGGATATTATTAAAGCGTGCCAGGAATTAATAGCTAATTAAAGCTCTTAGGATGACTTGACAGACTCAGCAGAAATTCCAAAGCAGCACCAAAGATTAATATGTCGTAACTATTGTACGTCAAAATCATGTAATCTTCTCTAACATAACAGATTTATTAGAAAGTATGTCTAAAAGTGTTGGGGCTTCTACTCTTGCTGGTTCAGTATGAAATCTACTTCCGGCAGAAACTGCTTAAAGGGAAGCAAAGGAAATATTTGAGTTTGGTTTTAAAGTTTCTTGAAAAGTTGGAAGGTGGTACGTCTTTGTTATTTGAAATATTTTGAAGCAAATATTCAATCTTTTATTAGAACTGTACTATGAAATTCAAAACCTCTCTCTTTAAGTCCCAGGAAGTGAATATATTTCTTGAAAATTACCTAATCCAGAAATATGATATGGGTTGATTTTTTCATTCATCTTATACTTTTATTTATTTAAAAAAGTTGTATCAAATGGTTTTCAAATGTGTTTGTAAATATGCCAAGTTGACCTCAAAATATTTGCAAAAAAAAAAAGCTTTTTTCCCCCTCGAAATGATCTATCTCCATACATTCAAATTTGCGGGCAAACTCTTGTTGAGCTAGCACATTGCCCGAATTGTGTGTTACTGTTGGATGTTGCATACAGTTTAACATCTTCATTCCTGTCTCTTATTCTCATGAAATTTTTATTGTAGGCATATTTAAAAGATTTTGTGCTTTGTGTAATAGCTTCAACATTAGAAAAAATAAAATTCAACGCTATGATACTTGTGAAAATTACTTTACTAATCATTTATAGTGTGGAATTTGAAAATATAGCGGTAGTTTTCTGCTATACTGGCGCAAGATGATGATAATGCGAGCCAAACGTGAGTCAAGTCGCCAAGCGAAGCGAATGAGAAAACAGATGTTGCCAATGTGAACAAAACGAGAGCAAAGTCTCCAAGATTAATATTGTGAAATTTGAAGTAATTTGTATTTTCTGACGATTTTTTGCAATTTTTCATTATTTGCAACTTTTTGGTGATTTTTAGTCATGGAAAAGTACCAATACAGCTATTCAGTATGCGACTGGATGCATTTTTAAAAGGGATAATTATGATCCTTATAAACTGTGATTACTGTAATAGTATGGTATTATTCAGTGAAATTCATATTTTTTACATTCAGTTTTCTTTTTTTTCATATATAAATTTCAAATTGACTTCCAAATGAAGATTTTTTTTAATTGAGAATTTTCATTATAGCTTAGCAGCTCATATTTTTTATAGTGAATGAATACATTTTAATATAATTTCAGCCATTTATCTTGACTACAAGATACCTGAATAGTCAAGCACATTTTATAATTTGTCTATATTTATCTAGATTTTCTACAATATTCATGCATGAGGAGTAGCGACAAATAATATGAAATCCTATAAATATTTTTTTAATATATATATATTTATATATACATAAATATATTTTATGCATCCTATAAAATTCATATTTTGCCCTTTAATAACTATATTACACCACTGCTACATTTTCCACGACTTCTGATAAATACAGCAAAATTCTTTGGTTGAAGATTTGTTGGGGGATAAAATATTAAAATATTAATCCGAATGTTATAGTGTTAGTAATATATAACAGAGTATTGGAGTGCCAGAATTAGGATCACCAACGTTTTTTTTATATGTTTTTGTGCAAGTGGGATACTTAAGAGATTAAGTTTGATGAAGGATTCTGAATAATATTGTGATTTTGTTGCGGTAAAAAAAATTCGAGTGGCTTACTTTCCCTTTCATTTTAGTAAAATAAAGATCGGTATTTCTAGATGCTCTCCGATTTTCTGATAAAATGATAATCAGTAGATGACAGTAAAAAAATTATTCCCCATTCTTAGTTCTTCCTTCTCAAAATTTATTTTCTTCCTAAAGTATATATTTTGAGTTTGTTTCGTAGAAGTCTGCATTTATGGAGGATCATTTACCTCCATTCATTTCTTTCAACATTTTTTTTCTTCACGCAGCCTTCAGAACCTTATTTATGATTGAGATAAGTATATTTATTAAAAAAATAGTATTGTTTTTTCGCTTTCGAATCTTTAATTTATTCTACCCCTTCTTTTATAGTCCCTAGAGAAGGGGAAAAAATTTCGAGTTCAATGGCTGACTCACACTTATGCGTCGAATCCCCAATTGAGGTGTTCTTTGACTTCAAAACCAGAGATTGTCGCCGTTTTCCCGAATAAAACATTGTGTAGGTGTATCGATCGGTGACGTCACGATGTCACGTGCCGAAATAGGCGTGGCCGGGCACAGATTCAGCCAGCGTCTTACTACTGAGCGCCTGATATTTGTTGCTTTTGTCCGTCTGGTTCACACGTGACACAGAGCTAGAACCACTTTAGTGCGTGAGAACAGCGATAAGTCTTGTCAGGAAATCACTGAACACGACCCACAGGAAAAGCAGAACTTACAGGTGAGATCAGTATGGCTAAAAAAACTGTTAAAAGGATGAAATGATTGGCAATTTATTAATTGTAGTGTAATGAGTGGGTGCATGGTTACTAGCTGGGTGTGGAATTTGATATTTTTTTGCGCTCAGCTCTGATTGCTTTTGTTTAAAAGAAGATTTATTTACAAACATTTTTCAGATGCAACCATTTATGATCTGTTTCGAAATATTTATGAAAAGAATGAATATTATTTTTGTGGATAATTTTGAGTTATTTATTTTATAACTATGCGATATAGATAATTAATGGATTTTATAGTGAAAATTGTGATGTTACATTGAAAAAAAAGTTAAAGTAACTGTAACAAGGCCATTTTTTCCCCTTAAGTCATCTATTTCTCGTTAAATGTTTACTTAGTAAGGTGAATATATTTATAATATTTTTGAAACGCAATTCTCTAAAGAAAAAAAAAACAAAAAGCAAAGAGACAAAAAAACGAACTTTTGCCCCTTGTTAGAAACTGATTATAGTTCTGAACTTCATTTTACATTTAATTGTGTTGGAATCAATGAAATTAGTAAATTTGGACCAATTGTATCGAAATCAATTTAGTGATTTGATCAATCAATCATTTAAATTAGGATTTAGGATCCGCTATACTATTATGAGTTATTTCATACTGAAACGAAAAAGTAATGTTTGATAATCTTTTATTTGTACAAAGTTAATTCAAGTAGATAGAAATATTTAAGAGATAGTAGTAATTTTTTTAGGACGAGGGGCTGAATAATTTCATATATACTTATTTACTCCTGGATTTTACATGTCTTTTTGTCTTTTTAACATTGTATTATTTTAAAAAACATAATGTTAAATAAAATAAGTTAATACATATATTGTTTTTATACAGTTTTTTAACATGTTCTTTTCAAAGGAATCTTGTGAAGTTTTTAACACAAAATACTTCTTTGCGATAAAAAAATGTGCTTAAAAACAACATAATACAAATGCATTTTTTATGTTAACTTTAATTTAAGCCTGATAAATAATAGTTACTTAAAATTATAATAAAGAATATTTAATAAGATATTTTAGGGGGGAGAGGGAATTTAATTTTTTAATAAATTTTCCAACCTTAATTCTTTTTTATGTTTAGATATTTTTAAATAATATTTTGGTGACTTTTTCTAAAAATTGGCATTATGTTTGATTAAGTATTTTTGTATAACGAATAGTATTTAATCGAGTGGTTTGCATAAGAAAATATAATAAGGCTTATGCTTTAATATTTTCATCACAGGAATTAGCTTTTATTTTAATGTGTTTTTAATGTTGCATGGATTTAATGATATAACAAGTTTTATAAATTTTATGAACCTCTTTATAGTTTTAGATGTCTTTCGCAAGAGAATTCTTTGAATATAAAACCTTCTATTAGCGTGTTAATTCTAAAACTATTTTCCAATGTTTATATATTAATTAAAATTGTTTGAATAACGTCAGTAAATAAAAATTTTGATGAAAAAACAGGCTATTATTCTGAATTTTCCAATTTCATTAAAAATACAATTAATGAATTAAAAATATTATGAAAAAAATAGGGTGTAATTTCTATCTCTAAATTAAAAAAAAAAGAATCGTAAGAATTCAGTAGCAATACCGTCAGTTAGCAAAACACTTGTTGTTTGAAGTCAAAAATTCCCCTTCAATATTCAACAGACTGGTTGAAAACTTATTTCAATTTTTGTTTTGTACGTACAAAAAATAATATCATGAATTCCTAAAAACTATGATCAATAGGACTAGAAATAAACTTTGAGTTTTAATCCTGTTTGTC
This sequence comes from Argiope trifasciata, assembly GCA_026543055.1. Lineage (NCBI taxonomy): Eukaryota > Metazoa > Arthropoda > Arachnida > Araneae > Araneidae > Argiope > Argiope trifasciata. Next base: position 4,829,662 of record JAPMOQ010029703.1, on the reverse strand, counting down.
CAATGATAATTTTTTAAACAAATTACTTCATTACTTTTTAATTAACAAATTACTTCATACTTCCTATTTATTGATTTCATACATCCTGGTTTTCCTTATGCGATTTTTGTTTCTACTCTTTGAAACAATATATATATTTTCTTTCGAAAGTTTTGAAAAATTCAGAAATTTAAGGCTGCAAAGATATATGCTTTTGATCTGAAGTATATAATTTACTTACTTAGGGGTTAAACATTTTAACTTTGAAATTGCTAACAACGATAATTTAAAATTTGCTAATGAGGAATTCTTAAGTTTTTATAGTTTAATTAAGGTTGTTTTATAGTTTATAAATTTGTAATCTAGTATAAATTGATTTCATTGAGTATTTAAAAATATGTATAGAATAAAATTTAAATTAATTGTGGTATTTATTAATAGAATTAGCTCAGATTGAGTATTTCAGATACAAAAGTTAGAGTTGAAATATATATAGTTATTGGCAACAATTGTACAAGGATACAGTTTCTAAACAACAATGTGAAAAAATTGAAGATTTTACAAAAAAGAGACTCAAAATTTCGCTAGTGTATATAATAACTGCCTAATTTGTCTTCCCCTTCCCTTGACAAAGGTAGTAAATATGTGTTAGTCTATTCTATGCTATATTCTGTGAAGCATGTTCATTGTTAATGATGTGTATTTATGCAGTAATAATTTCTGAAATGCATCTGCTGAGATGCTGCTCTCCACCTCATTTAGATATTTATTTATTACTGTTTATGTTTATGCTTTTCTTTGCTTGATTTTATCTTCTGTTTTACTAGGAATAACTACATAATAATATGAAATAATACATTTTTCAGTTTCAAACGAAATGTTTCTTAAGTCACGGTGAGTTTATTCATTTAATTTCTTTGAAACAATATATATATTTTCTTTCGAAAGTTTTGAAAAATTCAGAAATTTAAGGCTGCAAAGATATATGCTTTTGATTAGGTAACTCCAATTTTATAGGTAACTCCATGAAATGTTTTTTTATGTTACCATTATGACACACACGTATTTCTTTATTTCTTGAGTTACATTTTTTACATTTTTTTTATTTTGTTGCAAAAGGTACTGTAGCATGTTTCAATAAATTCAGCGTAATTACTTTGCTATAGATACCGTTCCTTTACCGGCTATTCGAGATTTACCTTTGCTTTTAACACGCTGTTTTGAATTCAAAGAATTCAACCAGTTCCCCAAAATCCAAATCAATATCTGCAAATGCTATTATAGCTTGCCGAAAGAATGAATGTTGTAAACAGGCATTAAAAATACAGAAAATGTTAAGCAGTTTCTTTGAAATATTCGTGATAATGAGTCTAGGAATACTTACTGCTTTGAAATAAGCTGATAAGTCAAAACCGGTTCCATCTTTTGAAATGTAAAACGAGATAAGCCGGCATATTTTAAGTTTGCCTCTATGTGTTTAGAATTGTGCTAAATATTTATTGATGAATCGTAAATGTGATAAATACTTACTGATTACGCTTCTAAAGTTTTAATATATATTAAGAAATGAAAATTACAATATATATTTAACAAACTGGGAATCATTGTATAGCTAAAGTCTTAAATTAAAAAGATAAATCTAAGTTGGCTTGGTTTTAAAAAAAGTATGAAGTAATAAGTAGGTTTATGTTTAATAATACTTATAAATGTTTTTTATTTCCCTGTTTTCTGAAGAAATATAAATGAGCCATCTTAGAAATGTTGTAAATATTTATTTATGATTGAATCTAGATTGAGAATAATTTATGATTGAATCCAGATTGCATAAAGTAAGAAAAATTGCTCTGTATATTTAGCATATTTAAAATAATAGAACATCTACTGAATAAAAAAATTCATTTTCATAAATTCAAATCTTTTCTCTAATTTTTATGATTCGTATAGTTAATGCCTTAAAAATTGTCTAAATAATTTTCAAAGCTTAAATAAAATGCATAAATATAAAAGAAACCGATTTAGGTTTTACGTCACATATATTCTAAATCTACTGTCTCTATTTAAAAAAGAAAATCAATGAGGTTTAATGGAATGCATCGCATGCATCCAAAAAAAAGTACCTTATATATTTCTTATAATTTTATATATTTTTTAAATTGAAATATTATAATGACTTAATTTCACAATTTAGGTACCTTTTAAAAACTATTGAAAAATAATACCAAAAGACAAGTTTTTAAATATATTCCAAAATCGGAGTTGATATCTGTAAATGTTGTTTCACCTCGTATTGAGAAGACTTGTGATGAAGCAAGTATTGAGAGATTAAGAAGTCGTGAATAAGTTGTAACGACATGTTTCTGTCAATGAGTCTATGGATACCTACTTCATATAATTAAAAAGTTATACTTTAATATTTAATCGGTTTTTAGAAAATATATCACAATGGACATATTTTGAATACTGTATTTAAGTTTTTGAAATTTTCTTTCCAAATTTTGACCAATTGTTTCTTTCCGTTTTTGATGTGCATTTGTCCTCTTTCAAATCACTTAAATTTATTCCCCAGATATTCGTACATTTGAATGTTATATGGATTAGTAATCCTCGTATGATGACAGCTTGATAAGGCGTAAAGTTATTAATTCTTATAGGGAACGAAATATTTTTATAAGCTACAAATATCAGTGTAAGACACACAAACACACGCAAGCATTAAATTAAATTAAATTATAGATGCCTAAAACTATCAAAATTATTACTAGAATATCACTATTCAGCCTCTAACACACACACACACACACACACACACACACACACACACACACACACACTTACTTGTATAATGGGTGTATGGTGCACGATGGACACAATCAGCAATCCTTTAGTGGAAAAGCACAATCACAACATTTATTTATATGAAGAAAGGAAGCACAGAGACGTCAAATATTTACAGATGACAACTATATACAGCCAAGCTAAAACAAGGACAGCCCATCAGACAGATATTAGCACACACTTAGAAATCCAGTAGTGACAACGTCCAAAGCATAGAAAGCGATCTGACAGGACTCAGCAGGAGTGAAGATCCTCGGAGATTTAGTCTACGGTCTCTCCAGAAGACAGAAACTCCCGATGTCTCTTTCTGTTTTCGCTGCTGACTCACTACCTCAACTCCCGACAATTTCACAACCAATTAACGACCACTCAATTCTGGACTACAATGAGTTTGAGAGTGCCGGCCTTTTATAGCTCCCTGGAGGCGGGCTTGAAACTTCTGGACCAATCAAGACTTATATCAGTTCCTAATGTACAAATCGAGAAAATTCTGAATGTTTCGGATTTTATCCATTACGTCGCCAAATTCTGGGATCATTGACGATATAATCGATACTACTCAAACAGTTTATCGTAAATGAGTATTTCGTATAAAGAAACTATTTGAGCTGGAAATGTTCATTATCACTGAATATAAGCATTTTAGATTTTTCTAATGTGAACTATTCTTTTTAGAAGTATTTGTCTTTCGATCTACGATTCAGAAATACTTTAGAAATATTATATCTTTACGAACATCTTTCTTCTGATTTTGTTTACGATAAAGGAAGACAGTAACGATTCTTAACATCTCAGTGGTTGAGATTTTGTAGCAGTTGAGCTTTAAGTAGTCTTTATATTTAAATTAAAGAATCCCTTCCATCAGCCTTGCCCCTCTTCGAGTACCTGCAAACGCGGAAGTAAAGTCAAAAATTGCTTAAGCCCTTTTTTATATATAGAGATCATATTCCCTTTCTCTTTCCGCACATAAAATTGTGAACATTATGTAAAGAAATCAATGTATAGCATAGCATTGGTGGCATGTATAGTATTTCAATAGTTATGAAAGACTGGCCTGAATATTTGACGATTAATCTCTGACATGTAGCTACTATAGAACCATAAAAACTGATTATTTGTATTTTAAACGACTTTTTCTAAATCAATTGAAAAAAAATTCGACGTCCATCTATAAATATCATAAGATTATATGTCAAATTTCATTTATATAAGTTATTGCAGTTTTGAGTCATTGCAATTGTTCATACTTCTCATGCTTTTGAAAATACTGACAGCCAGACTTTCGGTTGATGGTGGAGGTCCTTCCATCGATGACAGGAGGTAATTCCTTATCGAAGGAATTTAAGAATGTACCATAGCCATTATGACTCAACCACAGTTCTCGCCAGTGTTACTGTAGCGGCGATCCTTTAATTCAGTTTTTTTTCATCCTTGTGCCTTTGGTGGAGCAGGAGAGTCAGATATCATTTAATAATTATATAATCCCTTTAGGCATTTTTTGGCGATTGATCTCTGACATGCAATTAATACTCGAAAACCTAATTTGTATTTGGCATGGATTTTCCTTGACCAATTGAAATGAATATTTGATATTTAACTACAAATGCCATCACAAGATTATATGTCGAATTTCATTCAAACAAGGTATCACATTTTTGAATGATTGTAATGACTATATTGTTCTGACCGATTGACTGAGTCAAAGCTTTTGTAGATTCTATTCAAAATTTGGCAAAGGCAAACATTTTTATGCTATTCATTTTTTGCGCTGAAACCTTTTTAAAGTTATCTTGTACCCAAACAGTCAGACAGACAGATATACGAAGATTAGTGGAATTAGAGGTGTGAAATTATATTTAAACGATTCATCTGAACCAAATGTAACTAATATTTTGGACGAATCAACTGATCGCCTTAAGCGGCTAGTAAGGAGTAAGTATCATGAAAGTTAGATTATCCCTAATTCTGAATTTAATAGCACTGTGATGTTATGGGACTCGACAATATATGTTGGTTTATATGCACTGTGAATAAAATATATTTAATATTATTAAGCCGACATACTGGCATAGGGGTAGCGCATCTTTTCAAGGATTTGGGCTTCCGGGGATCGGGCATGATTGTTCTTCTTCTGTGTTTTATCTGTGAGGTGTGTAAAGCGACCCCTCCTCCCTGTGAAAAGAGATTGTGCAAGTAAATGTGGCGTATGTGTAGCTAAGACGTACTGTTGACCCTAGATAGAGCTACTGAAAAACATGAGACGCACCATATCTGTTGAAATCGTTGACTTGTTCAGCTGCCTTGTCTATGACGAAGACCGTAAGAAAAAAAATATTATTAAAATAACTAAAGTCAAATATTTACTGTAACTAAAATGGACTTATTGCTTACCGATTTTTTATAGGAAATCAAGAAAGTTTTAATTAGAAAACAATGGTTTATATTGTGATATCTGGTATTAAATCCTTCAATCGTAAAATGAAAAATCTTATATTGAAGATATGTAAGCGTGCAGAAATTGAATAATTTTATGGAAAAGCATGAATATGTGTATACATTTAGACATCAAAGATGAAATATTTGGGCATCAAAATAAGCAAAAAATGTCACAGTAATGTGGATGCTGGAAATATGTACATCTTGTACAATTTTCTGTAGTAAGTACTGCATGGTTGTAGATAAAGAACAAGTGTTTAAAATTAGAAATCATTTATAGATTCAATATATAGTTGGGCCGTTATAAAGACAAGTTTTATTCAAAGGATACAAATGCAGTGATGTGTATTTATTGGATCATGTTTTGGAGAAAAGGCACTATAGTTAGATAAACAAATATTTATATTTAGACAACAATTTGAATATTTAATAAAGGACTCATGATGCAGGATAGTTTGAATGTAAAGAGTTTAAAGTTCAAACTCCTTTCATTTGGATAGTTATATTTTCGAAATTTTGTTTCTATCTATTTCGTATCAAAATATTTTTGTTCATATCCGAAACTATTACAAATATTTATTTATCTTTAGAAGAGACTATTGCGAATTCCGTGCAAAATTATTTTCATGGAATTCAGCATTCAAATTTTTATGTCAATGTATAATTTTGATTTAATGCTTGCATTTGAAATTTCATGGTTCAGTACCGTACCACTCAGATTTATATGCAGATTTTCATTAAAATTCTTCTAACTCACATTAAATTGTGAACGGCAACAACCATTGACCCAAACTTGGTGTCTATATATTGTAAAGTAACGACGTGCTATACGATGAGACCGATTGCAGTGCTACTTAAAGGCAGTCAGCAGAGTTAATGTAATTATCTGGAAAAAAGGAAGAATATATGGAAAAATTTATCACAAATTGTTATGTGTTTTCAACTTAGTGTGAATACATACTTGGAGAGCAATATTGCTTAGAACAAAGTATGTAAAATGCGAAATTGTTTGGTTATGATTTCCAGAACTTTTACTTTAGAAAAATGATAGACATTAAACATAACAATGAGTTATCAGCAGAAGCTTTTATTTTTGAAATGTTTTGCCTCATTAAGGTGACGCTTACTTAAAAAAATTATCTATCTTCCTATTGTTGCGAGTGTTACGTGACATATTTAGAAAGTCACTATCTGACAAATGCGCGTTTTATATTCTTAGAGTTTAATGTTAATGCGTTGAAGGTAACTTTTCTTAATAATTTAAAACGATCTTGACATTTTAATTTTTTTATGCATTATACCATTGGCGAGAGAGCATTTTAAACCTTTCTGTCTTACTCCAGATGACATTTTAGCGAGCCTTACTGCGTAGGGCATGATCATTTTGCTACTTCGACACCAAGTTTCTAGCAACAGTTGTCTGCTTTCTCAAATTAATACGGAAGATTATACAGAATAATAGATAAAAGGAGTTTCAATGGATTACCTTTTATATACAGAAAAAAAAATCTAATACAACATGAAAAAGTGACAAGAGAATGTAAAATTAAATGGAAACGTTATTTGCTGATGATACAAAATCATACAAACCGTGTTAATATGACCATGTAGAATGTTCTAAATAAGCCTATAATATAATATTAAATTAAATTAAGATAATTTTTAGAAATGAATGTTCATGAAAATTTTGTAGTCTTATTTAATTTCGATTATAGCATTTTCTATTTACATGTACTTTCCACAGAAAAAGCAAAAAAAAAAAAAAAAAAAAAAAAGCTGAGCAGTGCTACTTTTTGTATGGACCTTCGAAAAAATCATCATATGAAGCCCCTAAAGATATCTGGGTATCAATACTAAATCCTCTATGTCTGTAGAGGGATTATCTGATAAAAGAAATCCAACAGATAAGAGCTCTCGGAAAAGTCCAACAGAAACCTGTCAAGGTACTACTCAGTAATGAGTCATCCTTTTGTCATCAACTGAAACCAAGGCCGACTTTTAATCATCTGTAAACAATGGCAGTTTATTTTTAGGCAATTCAGCAGAAATTGAAAGAAAATGACATACTTGAAAAGAATTAAATTTAAAATAATAGTTGCTGAGAGTCTTTGAGATAAAAAAATGTCACAAAACAAAACACTGATGTGAATGATTTAATGTCCAGAAACCTTTTATATATTCCTGAAACGTACAAAAAAGTAATAGTTTTTCCATTTCTGATTTGGTTACTAGAGGCTTTTGTATTGAAAACTAAATTGTTAACTTAAGGATTATTTTAAGATTTACTAATATAAAGCCCACAAAAAAAGAAAATTCTGTTATTGACCCAAATTACAACCTCAACATTTTGGTGAACCTTAAGTAAATCCAAGTGTATCTCCAAGTTTGATAAATCATTTCTGTGATCCGAAATTAAAATTCTTAAAATTGCACACTTTATTTTGACGAATTTCCACACGTTTCACTTCTGTTTATCAGAAATATGAACTCTTAAAATTATTGTAGACTGACTCGTTTTTATATATCGTCAAGTATATCACTTCTATATCTCCGAAATGTTCATTCTTAGAATTAAGTTTGTCTATCTTGACCTTCTTCCTGTTTTGCACTTCACCATACCCAAAATTTCAATTCTTAGGATTATGCTTTTCTGTCTCCAAATACTGATGAATCTCCATGCATTGCTCATCCATAATTACAAAATAGCAATTTTTAGAATCATGTTTATCATTTTATTTCAAATTTTGGGGTATTTCAATGCGTTAAACTTTCATATTCCGGAATATTTATTTGTAGAAATAAACTTGTCTACTCGACATTTAGAGGAATCATCATATGCTGCTCATCTATTAAAAAATATATCAACCAATAGATATGTTTGTCCAACTTTCTAGTTTGATGAAGCTCCATTTATTGTTCTTCCACGTATCTAAAAAATCAGAACTACGCTTCTTTCTCTCAATATTTTAATGAATTTATAAATATTGCACTCCCATGACGATGATGTCGTTTTCGTGTTTCCATGGAAAGGGTGTGCAGTTGCTTCTTACCCCTGTAGTAGCTTCTGGGTAAAGACCCCTGTGCACTCAGAGGGGAGAAGTCAGGCTCCTAGCTCATATGAAGATGACACACACATTTTCTTGCACAACCCCTTCTTATAGGGGAAGGGGTACACTCAAACACTTCATAGATAGAATGCAGATGGAGAACAACCATGCCAGAAACCGGACGCCCAGATCACGGAGAAGACACGCTACCCTTGTGCCAGGACATCGGCATTGCATTTCCATATATCATAAATATAAATTCTTAGAATATTGATTTTTAAGAATAATGAATAATGAATAGAATAATGATAGACTAATGATAACTTTTTGTTGCTCTTCCATGTATATAAAACACCAATTCTCGGAACACAAATACAGAACAATCTGAACGAAAGAGAATTTATAACTGGTCTTTGCCAATAAATTATAAAATTTATCTCAAATTTTTGACGATATTCAGCACAATTCGTTTTACAGATGAAAAATGGCTCAAAATTGCAGATCCGATAAAATGTTGAATCTATTCTATTAGCACTTCGAATCTTTGTCAAACCATTAATGCGTTGTTAGTGAATGTTGCTTTTTTATGCTGAAGTAACTATGTCTGCAAGGCCACTGCCATTACATGATAAACGGCAATAAAAAGACATAATAGCATAATTTAAAATAAAACTAGTCATCTTCGCATGCAAATGCTCACAGCAGCACTAATTTAGAATCAACACCAATTTTAAAAAAATTATAATTTTGAACCAACTTTAATGACATGTATTTTATCAAGCCAATTGAAAGTTTTTTTTTAAAACTATAGTTGTACAATAAATATGAAGCATTCTGTGTGGTTAGAGAAACACACAAATGGCGAACTCAGTTCAAATTTTGTGGCTGGGAAATCTATCATGATTTTAGTTTTGCTATATCTTTGGAAAAAAATGTGATGAAGGGGAAGGATTTTGATATCATTTATAGTTGATATTAACCTACAAATGGAATAAAAATCAATGAAATTTATATACTGATTGACTCTGAGAAATTTTATTTGTTTTTTTTTCTTTCTCCCTAGAGTATGTACAGTGAAATATTGTTTATAAGATTTATGTCGTACAAGAGGTGACGTTGGGAGACGGGTTACCTTTGATAGTCTATCTGGAATTCAAGAGCTTCCATATGAAAGTAAAATGATAAAAATCGGTATTATGGTTAGGCCAGGAGAATATTGTTTTTTGTTCCTTTATATTTATTAAAATAATTTTTACATTTTTCAAAATTTAGTGGTTATAAATAAATAATTGTCTTTTCATGATCTTAATTTTAGTGTTCTGAATTTTCCCCCTCAAATTTTGACGCTTTTAAAAAATATATTCTTTGTGTAAATTTTTAAAAAAGGAAATGATTTCATTGTTCTAAGGAACATCAAGTGTTTCAAAAAATTTTCATCATCATGATTTTCTCAAATTGTTTAAAGCTATGTAAGGAAGTTTATATGAGGAATAAAATACTGAAGTTACAATAGGAAAGTAATAAAGTAATTTTAAAAAATAATAAAATAATTATAAACAGTTGTTGAAAATAAGTATAAGGTATTTATGGTATTCATATTATTATTTGATCATTAAATGATTTTTTGTGATATCATTAATATCAAATTGTTTATAAAAGATTTAATTGAAATTAAGAGTTACCAGTACTACTGAAGAACGGTTTGATCGTCGTAATCCGCTAGTATACAATAAGAGTTTCAGTAAGAGTAAAACTGTTGCAATTACAAACACAAAAACTCCTTCAGTAATAATGATAATGATAAAAATAATGGAAAGAATTATACGAAGAATAATATCATCAATAACAGCAATAATAAATCTAAATGCTGGTTTGAGGGGATGAATCGGTAAAAACTATCATCTAATATTAAGTAATAATCCTTTCTTTTGGTTTTTCACTGTTAAGTTGTTTTCTTAAAATTGTCAGCAGTCCACCATAGAAATTTTGCCAATATTTCAACTCAACATTTTCTATTCTTTTCGTCTAATATCCTACCTGTAGTGCTTAAGTCCTCTGGGCTATCCATATTGAATTCTTTTTTTATCGGACCAAAAGACTGAATTCCACTCCACTGTCCATGTCATGTGCTTTTGTGCATATTGAAATCTGAGGTTCAGGTGGCGAGGTTTCAATTTCGGCAGAGTTTTCATTTTCCTTCATTTCAGCCTCAGGAGTCTGTGAAAAACTCGTCTTATAGTTCGAGAGTTTATATTTTGCTTTACAGTATTCACCATTCAAGTAAAAGATTTGCAATAATGGATGTGTTCTAAAAGTTTTGGATCCTCGAATTCTTTATTATTTTCGAATAAAGGCCATTCCTTTTTAACTTACTTTAAGTTTGAAAGTTATATTCTTTACCATTTCTTTTTTACTTCTTCTTGCAAATTTGTCACTAGTATGACAATTTAACTATAAGTGTCCAGTGTAATTCTGAAAGGTAAAATTCTATGAGCCTTTTTTAAAATGAGATTCACAACTGAAAGATTCCCCGACTTTTGAATTCCAATAAATCAAGAAAAATTTTATAATGTCATGACAAATTTAATAACACATATATTAAAAGTTGCAAACCATTCTAATGAAGAACATAAGTTATATGATTAAGGAGTTTCAGCTAATAAGACGAAAATGTGGAAAAATAGCATTTTAAATTAATATTAGTAAAAGAATTAGTTTCAATTTTAATTCATATTCTAAAATGTGATACTTTTAGTATGAATATAAAAACTATATACAATACCAACATTGGTTAAATTTTGCATCTTAAAGCGTATTTATATATAAAAAAATCAATATTTGAAGTTTTATATTTTAAAATCTCCACTTTGAATTAGCATTTTATCGTGATATGTTTTGAAAAGTAAAGAAAACTATAGTAGATAATGGTAACATTGAATATATTTTTGCTTGAAAAATGAGCTTATTTGAGCAAGAACGTTTGTTCTTATTCGAATAAAAAAAGATCACAATCTAGAAATTTATATCTTTTTCATAATAATATCCTGATTTCATGCAACAATGAATTTCTTAAATTCTTATAAACATTGATTCTTTTAATTTATTTGCTAGCCATTTTAAATTTAAAATATTCTCTTTATTATTTTATTGAATCAAAAACAATTTAAATCAAATTGTAGCTGAAATGAAATGAAAATGATTGGTGATTATAATTTTTTGCATCATGATAAAAAAATAAAAATGAAATTTAACGATATTTTGTCAATATAGAAGATTTTAATAAAAGTTTTGCAAGGAATTCAGTTAATTGCCAACAGTACATATATGTAATAAATGGAGATAATATTTTTTGAATAATCCTGAAATCCAAAGTAATTTCAGTATAAAGCAATTCGTGGAGAAATTTGAGACCAATCGTCGAAAAGCACTGGAAACAGTTAGCTTCCAGAAATTAGCTGTTAAACTTTTGTGAACTTCGCTTTATTCTGTCTAAGATAAGCAGTTTCTGAAAGAACCATTCAACGTGAAGCTCTTTATCTAAATTCTCCAGGAGAAGTTATAATGTCATCCAACGTTAAATTAATATCACTTATTATTAATGACAGAAAACCGGAGTAATGCAATTATTGTAATGACGGCTCAATGAGAGTAATTATGATTCAGCGTAGTAATTAAGTGTTAGAGGAGTGTAATTTGCTACATAAAATGTGATATTTACGCTGAAGAGAATTTACAAAGAACGTGTTTCTCACTAATTATCTGAAAGATACAAGGGAAAACTCTAAGAACGCCATAAAGTCTGCGTTTCAAGGCTTTTATTAAATCTCTGAGTTGAGATTTTTCGTGGGTAGGGCTATAAATCATGACCAGTGGGTATTAGAATAACTTGACAAGGTTTTGATGTTAATTAAAAGGGCAGCGAAAATGAATAAAACTTACAATGGAACAATGAATTTTGGATCGATCAGTGTAAGAGAATTATTAAAGTAAACTATTTTTAAATTTTTATGTGCGTAAACATATTTAAATTAATATTTTAATAAAAACCAGGAAATTTAGTTACGGTAGTATGAAGTATGCACAGACAATATTTAATCACAGGATAAATGTGACTAATTCAAAATATAACATTTTAATATAAGAGTAAAACATAATATTCTCGTTTCAGAAGCAATGTGAATAAAATGTTGTTATAAAAATTTCAAATTGCATTGTATTATTATGTTATTAAAGTGTTATTGTTAAATACTGTTCTAAATTGAATGTAAATGTGAGTATAAATAATGGTATTCTAGACGGTGTTCGTTTGGCATACAAGCATAAAATTTAGCATAAATATTTTTTTGAATAATGGGAGTGTGAATCACAGAAAATTTTTTTGGAACTAATGTCAGCAAAAATTAAATAAGATTTCTATATTTATACTTCATTAGTTCGAAAGAAACAAGAATGAATTTTATTCTGTTTTAAAATTCAAACTTTTTCTCTTTAATGATATCACTTAAGTTGTCTTATAGCTCTTTCCATAATTTTAAATATTATTTAAATATATTTTTGTATTGTTTGCAAGAATATTTTTTTATTATTACAATGAAAGTCTATTTTGTTTCAATATTTCATCAAAACTTTAAATTGAGCATATTTTTCATTTAAATATTTTACAAAATAAACTGAATGACCACTTGATGCTTATCGACCACTCATGTTTTTGCTCCTGCAGGGCGAGATATCTATAAAAAGGGATTGCAAGACATATGTGGTATCAACTGCTCTTTACCGGGAGTAGTTATTTACAGCTGGATAATGTCCCGGTCATAAAGCTAGCATTGTCCACAGTTAGTTCGAACAGCAGACTTTAACTGGCCTGATTGGCCTCGCAGATCACCAGATCTGAATCCAATAGAAGAGATCCAATTCCTTGGGAAGAGATCAAACGAAGTATCAAATTTCTGAATCCAGCGGCATCAAAGCTTAAAAAATTGGGAATTCCCCTCACAACAGATATGATCTTAAATTCCTCATACCACCAACAAAATCACTTAAAGTTCATGCCAAAAAATACATGCAGTATTAAGAGTGAAAGAGAGTCCAGCAATGTATTGAGGAGGTGGCCTAATAATTTGAGAACTCAGTGTTTATTCTGGTGTCTTACAGAATAAATTCGAAAATAATTTTTTTTTCTAAATGAGTAAACATTCTTAACATAATATTTTGTTTCCAGGTTTAAAAAAAAATTAATCATTTATTAAGTGTCAGGGAATGTAATTACATAAACGGGGAAAAATGTATGGATAATGCTCTGTGAGTCTTAACTCTATTAAGAAGGATTATGCATGCAGAAAACAAAAAAGGATAAGGTTTTTAAAATGACACGATTCTAACTTGAATAATATTTTGATGCCAAGAAAGAATATTTTGAGAGAATTATAAAAGTCTAATAAATACTGTGCAAGAGATTAAACTGAAATCAAATATAGCCAATGTTCCTGGGAAATCATAGGCTGACACGATGAAGATATTAAAGAGAGATGATTGAGGCGAAATGATTTAAATTTGAAGAGTGGAAGATAAAACTATTACTATTTACTATTTTAGATTCTATGACTAAGATAACATATAAAATCATCGTTACAAAATCTTTTTCTTAGAACCACTGAATAGTAATGGAATAAAGATAATTTTTGGTTGAAACATAAATTTCTTAATATTTTTTGAAAGAATATTACAAACTAGCCTCCTCTGGAGCTATCTGTATTTCTAATATTATTGGTTAAATTTAATTTGAATCAATGCCTTGTGATATTTATAAAAAAGTATTTTGAAACATCCAAAGATTGAAATTATATTATTTTTATAATATAAGGTCATTTCTTTTTGATTAAATGAATGATCAAATGGAATAAAGTTCAGTAACATCATGATGCCTTTAAAAACAAAATTATCTGGGTAATCTATAATTTAGGTTTGAGTGATAACTTTATTGAGATAAAAAGTAAGGATGGAGTGTAACAAAAACCCTCGTTCTTCAAAAACTCTTTTCTCCAGAGCATTCTACCCAAACAAGGCAAAGACTACTTTAGTAAAAATAGAACAGATGCTATTTAGAGCATATTTATTGGAGTTCACAGAATAATTCCGGTTTCCATTTATTCTCTTTCATGTTAATAAATGAGGTTTCTTCCAGTAAGGCAACTTAGGCAATTCATCTTTGGAGAATAATGACTGTTGAGCAAAATATCAATAGCTGCACCACAATTTGAAGTATTATTTTTCATATATACTGCAGCAATAAATATGGTTTAGAAATATTATAAGATGTAGTGGGAACTTAGTCAAAGTTCCAATACTAAACACAATAAATCAGACCATACAGACATCGCCATTTTCATCTAACGGCCCAGTTCATATTGGAAAAAGTGTAACATCTTTCCAAACCATTGCATTTTACTGCTTGATATATTTGGGGTAAAGCCTGTCTTGAAGTATTTAAAAACGATATGCTTTGAGTGTAACAAACTTACTTCATTAGAATTTTTTAGGAAGAAAAATTTTCAATGGCTTAGAAACAATTTCAAATATTTTTTTCACACACATTTCAACAATACATATTGTTCCCAAATATTATGAATTGAAATGGAAACTTAGTCATGGTAACAATATTAAAAATATTAAAACAGAAGGCATAGAAACTGTTATTTTTCAGTCAATAGCATAACTCGCATTGAATAAAGAGTAACACCGTTCCAAACCATTGCAATTTACCTCTTAATATATCTGAGAGATCTTTAAATATTTAAATATGTGTTTTTGGAGGTAACAAACTTCTTTCCCCAGAACTATTTTACCGAATTTAAAAACTTTCAATAAGTGTATAAAAATTTCAATTTTGTTTTCTGCATATTCTAAAAAACATATTCCTCATAAATATTATAAGAGTGGTGGAAACTTAGTCATGGTTTCAATATAAAAATATTAACTCAAAACATAGAGAATTGTCCATTTCAGTTAACAACACAATTTGTCTTAGATAAAGAGTAACATCTTTCCAAATCATTGCATTTTACTGTTAAAAATATTTGAAGAAATGTCGGTCTTGAAATATTTTAAAAAGATGTCCTTGTAATATAACTTCCTTCTCCAGAACTTATTTGGAAAATAGAAAAAAAATTCTGAGGAAAATCGTGCAAATCCTGTTATAAAAATAGCATTATGTGCTGTATGGTAGTCAGCTGTTGTAGTTGGCTGAAAAACTAATTTTTTCCTTTCTTTATTTTTTATTAAATATGTTTAGATTGTTCAATTCATTGACAGAGAATAATGGCATCTAGATAAAAAGATAAATAAATGTTCCGAAATTTTAGTGCAATTTCTTTTCATATTTATTCCAAGAAAAGGTATTACGTCCACGAGAATTCTCAATAAAAGTTATTTCTCGCCGAATTTCTTTCTTACAGCACTTTGCTATTGCCACAATATTAGAAACAATCTTTCAAAGCGCTGGGAAATTGCTGTTTTCAACAAACGTTACACTTCATATCGAAAAAGAGTAACATCTTTCCGAACCATAACACTTTACTGTTCAATATCTTTCCGTGATGCCTGTACCAGTATTACCAGAATGCAACAAAAACCATCCTTCCACCAAAAAACCATTCTCCAGAGTAGAGATTTTCCCCCAAACAGGGAAAATCCGCATCCGCCTCAACAAAAAGAGGCCAAGCACCGTTTAGAGGACAGTCATCAAAGTTCACGAAACAACTCCCGCTTTTATTTCTTCCTTTATTATTTTTTTTTCTTCTGTCAGTGCCAATCCTTTCAGTTTGAACAGATTGGCCCATTCATTCCCGTAGAGAGAGCTCTCCGGCAGAACCCTTCCTCATTTTTGTTGTTGTTTTTGCTGCTGCTGTTGCTGTCCTCTTTTTTTTACGAGGTCGTAAAATCCTCCGGGAAAAAAGGACCTCTCTAAATATACGTGCGTTCCTTTAAGAGTGGGTTGTTATCATGAGAGATAAGAAGCCCGGCGGGGAAGTTTTATCATCGTACAATTTCTGTGATGGACGCAGGAAGACGAGCTCTTCGCTTTCTCATTCCCACTCTTTAATGGAATGGGCAATTCTGCCTTTTCGAATCGGAATTGCCTGAGTGGTTTTTCGGTACAGAAGACTACTTAGCCGTGCTTTACCGGTGCGGAGTGAAAATTCTCAGCAAAAACATGGAGTGTTTTCTGAAAGTCCCCAAGGGAAGACAATTACTTGAAATAGAGTACAGAGATTGAAAGAAAACAGAAATAATTTTCACGAAAGAACATCTAGAAGTATTTTAAGATTATAAAAGGGGATATTTAAAAAATTATTTGCTATAATTCTCATCTAGTTTGAAATAAAATGGTAAGGATAATACTTGAGAAAACCGTTTGTTATAATTCTCTGACAGTTTCAGATAGAATGATAAGGATAATATTCAGCAAATCCTTTGCTATTATTCTCAGATTGTTTTAAAAAGAATGATAAGGATAATATTTAAAAAATCTCTTTATGATGGGAACATGGCATCAAGAGATAATTTAAAATACAAAATTTAATTAAAGCATAGAGGTGAAAAGAAAAAGTGAAGTCCTTTGAAAGAAAGTATTAATATCCCAAAAACCGAGCTTCATCCTGAAGTTTTTCTTTATCACGTAATGATTGCATATGGGTATCTTATAGTCTTACTTCATCGAACATTCATCCGCGTCATTTCACACCATTTTGAAGTATCAATAGGTTATCATCCGATGGCAACAATGCAAATGCTACAAAAATTTACGAGATGGCATTATATCAGCATAAGAGCAGGCAGAAAAAGTTCTAATAATTAGATATAAAAAACGAGGGTTTGTGTAAAATCGCATTTTTTCAATTAGGACACCTATACAAAAAAACTGAAAAAGTAAATCCTGCATCAAAATTATATATATATATATATATATATATATATATATATATATATATATATGCACAATTTAAATTTATCACAGAAGGAATAGAATTTTAAAATATTTCGGCTTATATTAACTAAAACCATATCTAAAATAAGTTATAAAATATAGAAATTATTAATAGAATGGAAAATGAAAGAAAATGGAAATAAAAAGATACTGGTAAATACAAGAGACATAAAGGTAAGTCATTAAATATAAATAATGTAATGAAAGTGCGTTTAAATAAACAAACTATAATAGGAAATAAAAGATTTGCAAAAATAGTTACAGTGGATGAATTTGTCCAACATAATGAGAAAATATTTCGTACGACATTCAAGGGGAAAGGAAATACAAATTTTAAGGAAAATTATGGAGGAAAATATCCATAAAAAGGGAAACAATTTCCAACTATATTCAAAACATGTTTTAAAGTATATTTTGAATACTGGGAAACATTTACAAAATATTCTGAAAAGATATATTTTTTGAAAATATTCTCCGTTAATGGCATTTTCAGTAAACAGACGATATTTTTTCATCTCTACGAAAATGGAATTCCTGTTTAATTCATGCCGAGAATTTAAAATTTAGATTTAACATGCATTAAAACGTAAAATAAATATTTAAAAAATAATATAGTTGCTAATAATGTAGTTTTTTATATATATTTAGTAAATAAATTGCATTTCCATGAAGTTGGAAATGGGTTCCATTTATGTTCATGTCGAACTATGTTTGTATGACTATCTCAGGGTGAAAACAGATTCGTTTCTTTGTTTTTAGCGAAATAATAGCGTAGCGGGTCTATCAAATGCATACAGTTTATAAATGTGCATGCAATTTTAGAAAGATATTCTAGAATGTTGTTTAAGCATTTCGTTTTGCAGTGAATCTAGTAAATATATTTCAAGAAACTTGTTAAAAAATGTGTAAAAGATTGAAAACAATATTTGACTTCGTATACATTTTCGTTTTTTGAGATTTGCATTTTCGAATTTACATACAAAGGAGTCTGTAGGCTAATTTGTATATCTGCTCAGAAGGCTTTTAATTTTTACTTGCAATTATCTAATCTTATTAAAATGTTAACGCGATTGAACTCTGGGGGGAATTTCAGTAAATAAGTAATTAATCCCCAAAGATCATATCTTATATTCACGTCAATGATCGATAATTATTTTTCTTTTATAAAAGGAAAAAATAACTATTTATTGATTTTATTGTTTAATACGCACTTAGTAAAAACATTCCAGATTTTTCTACTATGCATCGAAGAATAAAATTCTTCTTCATCATCATGAGCATAACAGCCTCTTACTCACCTTGATGGCCTCAACCAGGCGCACTTTCCAGAAGCTTTTATCTCCTGTAACTCTCTTCCAGTTCTTCATGTTCAGAAAATTCTGGCATTTCACACATCATTCAGCCATCTAGTTGGAGGCTTTCCTCTGGCCCGGGATCCCATAGGATTTTTATAGTGGATATTTTGAGGGCGTTGTTTTCAAGGCTTCTCCAGATATGGCCGAGCCATCTTAACCTAATTCTGAGAATAACCTGTGTTATATGTGGTTGCCTATAGATGCTGCATAATTCAAAACTGAATCTAGTTCACAAAGTCAATAGTTCTGGGTGAAAGATATTCTAAGGATTTTTCTCTCGAACCTGATGAGAGAACGCCGAATGTCCAACTTAAAAATCCAAATTTCACTTGCATAGATCGGAACAGGCATATTAAGAGTTTTAGTTTAGTTTTTGGAACAATAAAACAATAATGAGGAACAATAAAAACGTGGCATTCAAATTCTTAGCCAAATTCTCCGGTTTTATATGAAGAAAACACTTAATGAGATATATTATATGAGATAACACTTTGTATGCGATATGAGACAACACTTTGTATGAGATATGAGATAACACTTTGTATGAGATATGAGATAACACTTTGTATGAGATTTGAGGTAACACTTTTATGAGAGAAAATGCGAGGAATTTTCCTCGTAGTCACCCCTTAGGTTTACATAATATTCGTGGGAAGAATGACATTCCTTCTCTCCCAGTTAGATTTCCAAATAAAAATCTTTCAGTTTTTTATTAGTTACTGTCATAGGTTTATCAGTTAAGACTCAGTTCTCATAAGACTTCAGTTCATCAGGTTCAATCAATGGGAGTGGTTTTTCCAAAATTTGCTCGCATACTCTCTAATTAACCTGTCACACCAGAGGTCATCCTGCATGGCACTGGAGTACAGCAGTTACGAAATATTAGAATGAATATATTTTTTCGTCGATTGAGCATTTTTACTGAATCTATCCTATGATCCATGATGAGCATTTTTAAGATTAATCTCTGGCATGCACTAATAGTATCGAAAAACAAATTTGTGTTTTAGATGTTTTTCTCAATATAAACAAAAATGTGATATAAAAATATATTTTCAGTCACAAAAACCTATGCCAAATTCGATATATTTAAGTCACTGCGTTTTCCTATCATCGCATTTACATATTTCCGAGTCTCCATCCTGGCATAGGGTTAGTGTGCCTTTTCCTTGATCTAGCAGTCCCGGTTCGGGCATGGTTGTTCTTCTGTGCTGTATCTGTTAGTTTTGTGAATGTGTCCCCCAGTAAAAAGGGGTTGTGCAAGCTAGTGTGAAGTATGAATTAGTTATGTCCTACTTTTGGCTCTAGTTGGTGCTACCGAATAAACAAGAGACACACATTTGAGTTTAAATCGTTGACAGTATCTGTTAGCGGGCTTGCCAAAAATAACAAGTAACAAAGTGCCATAAATAACAACAACAACAACAAATATTTCTGAAAGTATATATCGAAATACTATCAACCCATTGTTAAATTCGGCTCAAATTTTGATTGAAATCTTCACTGTAAATGTTAAATCTATGCATCAAATCTGATATCTCTAATTCTATTCGTTTTGCAGTTATTGTTGTAATTTATAATAAAACCGCTGGACTGCTGAACATATGGATTTCTTCAGAACCTATTTAGTCCTATTTACCTGAAAATTTGACATAAGGACAGGAATACCAAATTTCAATTTTCTACCTCAAAGCAGTTTTGAGTATATTTGCCATAGATAAGCAAAAAAGACCTTTACCAAAAAATGTGCTTTTCGACCTCGGAGATATCTAAAACATGGATTAATCAAAATATAGAATTCGAATGTTTTGAAGATTACTATACTTTCTCTGTACTACATATACGAAAAAATAAAAAAATGTTCGCCTTCCATTAAAATGCTCACCACATGGGTACAGTATAGGCTATAGAGGAAAAAAAATTCACATTTTGAGAGTTAAATTTTTTGTTAATAAAGATGCAATCGCCATCTTTTTTTTACAATGGTTTTTCAAAATAATAATATTTGGGTCACATAATGAAATACGTATATTTTTGGCATTTTCACCAATGTAAGATTAAGGAAACAGAAACCTCATTACTCACAAAATTGTGATGAATCAGTGTTAAAATATATGTTAAAGTATGACAAAGGAAAGTATGCTTTAAAAAAATAGAAACTACATAAATACAGAAAAATTCTAGTAAAGTAATAAATATGTCCTAAAATAGATATTTACGGTTCTTTTAATTCAAAACACTTTTGGGGGAAACTACTAACTACAACTCATTTCTGATAAATAGAATGAAGATATTACTTTAAATTCATTTTGCAGATTGAAAACGAAAATCTCCTTATTTGCGCAGTCTATTAAAACATCACGCAAATCCAGAAATGAATGGAGGTTATCTTCTTTTAAATAAATAGAAAGTGCACGCAACGGTGCAGGATTACATAATCAGTTTAGTTAAACTGAATGGATAACTATTCTGGGCATTTGGTAAGATGACTACTAAAAATAAAATGGTAAACAACAATTCTTTCCTTAAGAGTAATACTTTTACCCAAATGATGCACAGTATTTTGTTAACTTAATTTCATGAATATATCATATAAAGCCAGAACAACTGCTGTATCCTCGATTTTTCATTTTCTCGTATACGTACTATACATAAAGTATAGTAATCATCGAAAATTCGAACACTAAATTTTGACGAATCATTATATTTTAGACTTTCCTGAGTTCGAAAAACTCATTTTTATAAAATATATCTGTTTGTCTGTCTATGACAAAGATAGCTCAAAACGCTTTGAACAGACGATATGAAATTTGGTGCACGATCTTCACATCAATTTTACAGGTTTTCTATCAAATTTAGTGAAAAATTTGCTCCGAAGGCGTTTGTCTGTTCGGCTGTTCAGATGTAATTTAACACGATAACTACAAAAAAAATTTCAAAACTAGGTGCATAAAATTCGAAGCATTGAATTGATATCTATGGTCTGGACATATATTAACTTTTGAATTACATCCAACAAGGACTTGATCGTTAGTTTGACCCTGTAATTTTAGAAACCTGTAAAACGATAATTGAAAGTCGCACTTAAATATAACCACCTGGTTTTTTTTATTACAAGTGTTTACAAGTGTAGTTTTGTGGCAAATTTTTTCTTCAGTCTGTGGATTAAACAGCTTCTAAAACTCAAATATGGCTTTCCGATACAATTAACCGCATAGCAGATATTAGTCGCAAAATTACTCTCCTTGGAAAACAAAATAAATTAAGTAAAAAAATTCTAAATTCACATCAAAAGGTAACATTATTTTTATCAGATTAATGATTATTGCTATTTCATTACTATGTGAGGTGTTCTCTGGGATAACTTTATTAAAGACTAGCCGCCTTTGGCGACCAGCTGGTTCGCCATGAGTAATGCGTTCTAAAATTTTCAATTAAATCACATATTCATTAGCCAAAATTTAAGAAGTAGTTAAAGTTAAAAGATTCAGTTATTAGTAGTTAAAGAGTCGGTAACTTTATTCGAAACAACTTTTTGAGTTTAATGCTCTAACAATTTATCGATTATGCTTCCAAAATATTAAAAATGTTTTTTTCGGTGATGTTACCAAAATATTAAATATGTTTTTTAAAGAAAGCGAAAAAGGGGAAAAATTATTGAATTAATGATACAGATATTACAAACGATTATAGAAATATGCCATTAAGTCGAGATTTCAATGCATATCCTGTCTAAATTCAACCAGGTTTACTGTAAATAAAGATAATTTATGGAATTAATGATATAGATATTGCAAACGATCATAGAATCCATTGCCTTGCATTTATTTTTTTAGAAGATATCTCATTTTATATTTATGTTATTTTATCCAGTCACATGCTGAAAGTTGAATTTCTTTAGATTTGATTTGCGATGAAAGTTTTTTTTTTATTTGAACTTCCGGCATTGTTTTATTTTATTTTATCCAGTCACGTGCTCAAAAAAACATGGTTAAAATATTTCTTTAAAAATTCGTTAAAAATAGAAGCTTGAGTTATACATTAAAACACTGATGTCACAAGTTCATTTCTTTTTAATTAAAAGCTAAATATTCTTCATTTTTTAAAGCATTTATAGACTCGTGCTACATACTATGCAGCTATTTACTTCATTTAGACTTTTTTATAGATGTATTTCTATTATTAAACAAAGCTGATTTATTTAATTAATAATATTGTAAAAGTCACAAAAAATTCTTTGCATTTTCTTTTTTTTAAAAAAGAAAAAAACATATTTCATATTTATTTCATTTCATGCAGACACGTGCTGAAAATTGCATTTTTAAATGTTTAATTTGCAAAAATTATTTATTTTTTTAATTTGAGTTTTTATCTATCTGATGGCAACCTATTGATAAAAGATAATTTTTCCCCTTCCACTCGTAACGTGCTCCTGCAGATTAAATTTTATTGTTTTGTCCGAAATATATTGTTGAAAAATATAGTTGAAATGCTTCTTTAAAAATTCATTACAAATAGAAGCTTAAGTTAAATGTTAAAATACTGATACTATTAGAAAGCTAATTTTTTTATCTTTAAATTGATGTTAAAATCATGTTTATCCGATAATATTTTCGGAAGTTATAGCGGAAAAACGTCAAAATTTCGCTTAAATTTTAATTAATTCTAATTCTAATTAAAAATTCGAAAAAAGGGCTCCGAGGTGCACATTCCCGACCTCCAAGGTATACATGTACCAAATTTGGTAGCTGTAGGTCCAACGGTCTGGCCTGTAGAGCGCCAACACACACACACACACACGCACACACACACACACATTGAGCTTTATTATAAGTATAGAATATGTGAGCAAGTTTTGGGGAAACCACTCCTGTTGCACTCAAATGCTTATAAGACAAGGCATATTTTGTGTTGAATTTTATAATTTTCTAGTGAACCTAAAAGACATTTTAGACAATTGCTTTTTAAACTGATTGAAATCAGAATTTGATGCAGACCTATAAGTTAAGTTTATATGATTCGCACAAAGGAAGCATATAAAATTCTTTAGCCCACGTGAAAGCTTTTATTTATTATACTTCAAATAAAATTTTGTTATTGTTACGAATATGTAACATTGCTTCCCAAAGATGTTCTCTGGCAGAAAAAACAGTTTTACTGTTACTTCTGTTACATGCTGGATCTTGGTCTTGGCGTCAGTTTGGCCACATTGGTGATGGAATCGAAAATTTTAGATTTTGACGATTGCTGCATTGGAACTCTGTAAATTCTGTGATTTTTCTAGAAGTTTCTTTGTCCTCACATAAATGAAATAAGATGCTGTTATCTGTTAATAGTTAGTCGGCAAAGGAATTCTACTCAAGTGAGTAGTCATTTGAGAGTTACAGATAATTTGAGAGACGTCAGTTACTGAGAAATATTTGTTTCAAATAAGTTCTCTGTGAGTTCATGGTGTTGTTGTAATTATTTATTACTTATTTATTTCTTGCGTGCAGCTGTTTATTGTATGTTCTGTTCCTGTGTTCTTCTTCCTCTGATTGCGTCTTTGGATTTTCGTTCTTGCTTTCGAGTAGAATAAAATGTAGTTATTTAATAGTGTGCCGGTTGTACTTCATTGAGCCTCGAATTTTGAAACTTTTCTATAACATTACCATGCTCATAGATACACAAATTCCGAACAAAAATATGGTATATCATTGAAATAATTAGTGCAAAATAAGATTTGTATCTTCAAAATTTTGTTCTAATGCTCTAAAAATTCAAATCTAGCTAATTAAGGCATTTAGTTACCATGTTCACATTATTGTGGTCACGTTCGAATGAAATCCGTCAACTTTTGTCTCCACATGAGGACAGATTTGGCCCAAAGTTTGACGCTGATTTATTATACTAGGAATGAAAATATATTCGAAGTGTCATCGTTATATTTATTGGCAGGTTGATTTACTGTATTCGTTTGTATATGGTAAGACAGGCAGGTTAATATAGAGACACAACTCTCATTGATAGATTTGGTTCGAAATTTAATATACCTAAATTTCCGTTCAATCACCTTCTATATTAATCTGTTTATTTTTATTAAGCTCAGATCGACTGAAAAATAGGTAAAAATGCTGTCGGTATCTCTAGAAACGTCTAATTTGTCTATGGATTTTACTAGAAAAATGTAATACAAATCAAACTTTCTTAGAGATGTACCGAATATTATCTGTCCGGTCGTCTGCATGTTAATGGTACTGACCTTATTTATTCTAATTTGGATTTTCTAATCTTTAGAAGTAGGAATATAAAAAGTTAAACAAGGGAAAAATGGAAAATGTTTTTTTAAATTAATTTTCTGTATCGAAAATGATGGAAAAACATTAACACAAGAAAAAAATTGGCATTTTACATATCTATTCTATTAATTGGATATATTTTATTTTCCAATATTTGATTAATTTTACGAAATTTGATTTATGTTTGTAAAGTTGAAAGTTTTGTAATCGAATTTCCAATGAATACATGATGTGGTAGTTTTTCGAAAAAACTCTGCGCACTTGTACGTTCTCGTAGAAAAATCATTATTAAAAAAAATTCGGAACGTGCGTATGGTTAATTCATAATTTTTTTTTTGATATTTCACATCAAAGAAAAATTTATGGAGTAACTACATAACATAATTTATGAAAAATATTATTGATTGGAAAAATAGTAAATGTATAAAATATTTTATAAAGAAGGTTTATTAGTGCGAAAAACAAATATTTCCTTTTTTATGACTATCAGTTAACTTATAAATTAAAACTTATTTCCTCAATGATAGTGTAATCATTGTAATAGTGATATGAATTAATGATTCAAGTTGATAAATATTTAAAGAGAAGAAAATAATTAAAATAAATAAAATTCTGATGTTTTGCTTCTTGATAATTATGCCTTTAATAAAATCTTCTTAACCTTAAAGTTGATCAATTAGGAATTTTTCTTAATTTTTTTAAAAAGTATACAAGATTTCAAATTTATAGGAAAAGAAATACAGGATTCTTTTATTAAATCGTTTTAAAACGTATAGATGACTACATAACAAATTTCCTTATGCTTATAGGGGTTTCTAAGCCCAAGAATTACATCTGTCTCTAAAATTTGGAGAATTCTTTTCAGATCGAAGAAACAATTTAGGGAGTATAATTGCAGAGGCATAGCAAGCGGAAGGGTACAATGATAATCCACGTGGCTTTACTCTGAAATGCTAAAAGGACAAAACATTAATGCATTTATACTGTTTTTTTATAAAGTTCAATAAAATAAAGGGGCAAAGATTAATACTCCACTCACTTGTTACACTCGTAAAACAACTGAATCGATTAAGTGTTTCATTATCAATTTAGTATAACTTATTTTCATTAGTTTAAATAGTTTCATATATTTTCACATTTTTAAAGCCGGCGTCCTGGCATAGGTGTAGGGTGTCTTCCCAATAATACAGACGGGCATGGTTGTTCTTCTGCGCAATATCTGTAAATTGTATTAATGCCCGCTCCCCTGCTATAAAAAGGGGCTGTGCAAGTGAATGCGAAGCGTGAAGCAGCTAAATTGTACTCTTGACACTAGTTGGCGCTATTGAAAAAACAAAAGACGTTTATTTCAGTTTAAAGCACTGACAGTATCTTTCAACGGGCCATAAGTTACAGCAACAGTTTTAGTTTTTAAGCATGTAGCTTTCTTAATTTTTTCCTAATATAAATAATTTCCTAGAAATGAGAATTTAAGCTTGAAAAAAAATTAAGAAATGTGGCTACATGCATCGAAAATGCATGCATAAATAACTAGTCAAATATCGTTTTTCGTAATTTGAATTCATCTTTATCATAGGTCCTTTTAGTAAATATAGATTTTGCTAAATATAGATGCCATTACAACAGAACAAATCAGAAAAGTCAATATTGTTAAAAAAGTACTCAGTATTTGAGTTCAAGGCAAGTTGTAAATCAATATCAACAAATCGATGTTTGTCTCACAAAACTGGGAAGTAATTAAGAAATGTCTCTACAGGCATCAAAAATGCATGTATAAATAACTAGTCAAATATCGTTTTCCCTAATTTGAATTCTTGTATATCTTAGGTCCTTTTAGTAAATATATATTTTGCTAAATATAGATGCCATTACAAAAGATCAAATCAGAAAAGTCAATACTGTTAAATCAATACTCAGTATTTGAGTTCAAGTTGTAACTCAATATCAACAAATCGATATTTGTCTCACAAAATGGGGTATCATAAGATTGAAAATCTGCTTCTACATAATATTTTCAAACTTACATTTTAAATTTCAGTTACTTCCTATTGTTATCAATTGCCATATCATCCAAATTCTCCTGCCAGTGCCTTAGAATGAACCTTTTTGTCTTCCTAACGAAATAGGTTAGATAAAAAAAAAAGGTTTTTTTTTGTAAACACTTTTGTGAACAGTGTTTTAGTAAGAAAACGAAATCATCATCAAAATGGTTTATAAGCATTTTAAACTTTATTTCCTTGTTTATATATCTGCTTGTATTTAAATGTATACATTTTTTTGCAATATTGAGATGGATGTAGCAAATATAGAAAGTAGAATAGTTTTTAAATGTTTGTATTGAAATTTGCGTTTTTCTCATCTCCTTTTAATTAGAAAAAAGTAAGGCTTTTATTAATATACTTGACGCCTTTGGCGATCAGCTAGTTCGCCATGAGTAATGCGTTCTAAATTTTTTAATTAAATACATGTTTTGCTCTCTTTATAACATCTCAGCAAATATATTTAAACTTTACGTAACTCATATTATTATAGAAACCTTACGATTATTTGCTCATTGTATACTATATATCTAGTTCGGAAAAGCAATTTTTTTTCCAAGATTTAATTAATATTTTACTATGAACTATAATTAAATTTCGAATTTATACGCGTGGTGCCATCTAGTTATAAAACTAAGAAGAATATTTATTAGGATTTTATGTTATTGATATAAATGAATTATAAATTAAATAAAGATAAATAGAAATAAAAGAGAAACACTGTTTCAAAATAAGTGACAAAACCTGTTTTTGTAAGGATTTGACGTTTTATATATGATGAAATTATGCATGGATGGTGGACTTTCAATGAATTAAATTTAACATACAAAGAAAAATGAGAAACCACTGAACTTCACCATTTTTCACTATGTATATCCTAAAAAATAATGTCATTAGGAAAATCTAAAATACCTACGAACCTTTATATAATGTATTTCAATATATCTGCAAATAAAATTTAAAATAAAAATATCTATATAATTTTAAATAACACATAATATAAAAAATTGAAAAGACTGTTAAAAGAAATTTTATTTTAAAGAAAATGTTAAAAACTACTCAGCTCTATATGCTAGCAAAAAAAAAATTTGTAACAAGGGAGATGAAAAAGAAATATTGAGAAAATACAACACTCTTTTGAAATAAGAAATTTTACCCTTTATAAATTAATAAAAGTGTTTTTGTCACTGTAAGCTTGTATTATAAATTTGATATTAAATGAAATTATCTTTTTTTTCAGTGCATTTCTAGGCAGCAGCATGGTTGCAATCCGTTTCATCTTTACCGCTTATTCTAAGCGCAAGATCACCACAATAACATCTTGCTCTTCACAAAGCTATGAACTGTGCGCCAAAACAACTGTTGCACCTCGAGCTTTATTTCCAAATGATTTGTTGTGAACTCAATGTGTTATTCTGCTATGCTTGCAAAACTTTTCATATATCCAAGTTAGCTATTAGCGACATGATCCTGTATCAAGGATAACAACTATGTAAGTAAAAGCAGCACAGCCTTAAGGACAACATCAGCAATAATACAATAGTAAATGATGGTTTTCTACACAAAATAGAATCACAATAACTACTATTTTTTCGAAATAACTGAATATTATAACATCTTTGAACAGTCACTCGAAAGTAATTTATTTTTTAAATATTTCCATGAATGCATGTAAAATATTAATAAAGAATCAAATCATGAAAGACCAGCATTCATTTTACTAATATTTTGAAATTCATTTAATTAATATTCCTCATTAATTGTCTGTGATGAAATAAAATATTACATAAATTTCTCTCAAACCGATAACAACCTGCTTCAGAAAACATGTCATCAATTCCTCAGCAAGAACCTATGAAGCCAGCACCGAAATCACCGATCCCCAGAAGTCGGTCCGACTTCAGCTATGTAGGTTTGACACCCAAAGAGAAAAGATGGACAACTGATTTCTCGCTGCTTCTTCCTCCATTTACAAGAGATACATCTGGTTATTCTCGCTTAGCAGAATCCCCTGTGACACTGCAACCGAAGCCTAGGAACCAGGCGGTGGTGAAGTTGAGCAAGAGCCCAACTCTGGACCCGAATGTGATTCAATCTGCAAAATCCGGCGAAACCAAATCTTCTGGTAAAAGTCCTACCTCAGAACCTGGTACTTCCAGAACTAGTTCAAACGATGACAACTATAAGACCTTCAAAGACTCTAAACCTATTGGGCGAAGCCAAACAATGGAGCCTTACATCGCTAATGGCGTTAGCTCAGCAAACAATAGCAACGAAAGCAAGCGTACTATATATTGTAAAACCATGAGCCGAAGTCCAACTTTAGAGCCTTACGCGACCAATTGTACTTCGATAAGTTCAAACGAAAGTAAGCGCTCCATTGCCTCCAAAACTTTAAGTAGAAATACAAATTTGGTGAATCATCTACCCAAGTGCAGTTCTTCTTGCTCCAAGACTCCCAATGAGTCAAAAACTTTGTATCCAAGAATGGAATTAAGTCCTATAGGTTGTCCAAAGACTGCCCACAGATTGAGTCCTCTAACCAACCCTTCGGCAGGTGAATGTAGTCGACATTTGTCATCCATTCGGAAGAGTCCAACGATGGACAATAAGACTCTTCGTTACAGCCCTTTGCTGAATCAGCAAATAATCAGCAGAAGTCCCACTTTGGATCCCAGCGTCTTGAACAGAAGTCCTCGGTGTTGTCATGCGGCTGTTGCTAATGGCCCCGGGGGCTCTAGAAGCTCGTTAGTTTCCAGAGGATTATCGCCTGAAGTTGTGAGATCTCAGTCTCTAAGGTCGCTTCGGAAAGGAATGGACAAGAGTCCTTCGAAGATGAGGACATCGGAGAGTGCACAAACTGATGTCTCATGTTCCATACACAAGTAAGTATCTTTTATTATCTTTTAAAAAAATCTCAAATTGTGAATTATCAGAACGAAAACTATGGGAATATTATAACATGATCTATTTAATAATACAGGCTGTTCATACAAGAATATTCTAATTTTGAAGATCCTTAAAAAGAAAATGAGATTTTTTTATTCACCTGAAATAAATAAAAAAACATTTGAAAGTTTAAATTCAGCCCATTTTTAAGTGTTCAATACATACCACGCTAGAAATACTCAGGAATTAGAGGGAGGAGGAGATGTAACCAATCATATTTTTTTCAGGTTGTCTGGTGAGACACTTTGAAAGACTACTATATACCTATCTTTAATTCATCAACATCAGTTGTTAGAGGTCGAATTAACATTGTTGCTGAAAAAAAGCTGAAAAAAATCGAATATATGTCATACATGTCTATCTGCAATCTCATGAAAGTTCACTTTAGACATATAGAATTGTGGGATGAATTAGTAAGCCTCAGTTTTTTTCAGCATTTCTGCAAGGGTGGTATTCAGCACTTATAAGTATATTGTTATAAAACACACTTATATTACACTCAATACACTCAAAACACTCTTATATTACACAACTACACATATTTTGATAACACTTATAAATAGGATTTTATCAAAAATGAAAGTTACAGTTTCAACTTTTATTTTTGATTTTCAGTGAATAAAACATTTAAATTTTTTAATGACTAATTTAAATCCTAATTAATTTTCCAATGTTTATTTTAATTTAATTCATATTGTTTATTCTAAAATGTTCTTTTATCTTCTGATCATATTCCTATTTATTTATTTAATTAATGTTCTCTAGCAAAACTAAAAATTTAGCATTTTCCCACTCTCCGAGTGAAGGAGTACAATTTTTTAATGTTTGCAACATTCTTTTACCTAAAATTCCCTTTCCTAAGTTTACAAGTATCAAAGAAATGTCTATAAAAATTCCATTATAAAATCACTGAAAAACTTTTTCTCTTTCACTTTTCTGCTCTTGAAATGAAAACAGATGTCAGTTTCAGCTTTCCTTCCTGTACATAACATATCTTCAGAATGAAACAAATCGAAGATAAAAATTCAAAAATGTCTTTTCATCGGCCAGGAAACAGCTAAAAAATTCGTAAATAGTATGTTGTTAATCTTAGTAGGTCATGCTAAGCATCAGAATAAATATAGCTTCTTTGCTCTGTAATAAATATGCTATAAAAGTTTTAAAAAATCTTTTATACTAATAAAAGATTATCGTAAGTCAATAAAGAATTATTTTACTTTAAGAAATAAAGAGATAATGCATTTACTTCAAACATACTGAATATTCCTTTAAACATATTCCAAAAAATATTCCTTTAAACATATCATATTTTCTGTCGCTTTCTACCATTCTATATAAATTTGAAAACATGGATTTTAGTCTTCGAGGCATTTATTCCAAAAAGAGAAAATCCATGCCACTGTCTTCTGTTTTCCAATATTACAAACACTGACATAAATAAAGGTCCATACTTGTCATTCAGAAAGAGTTTAAAAAAACAACCCAATGCATTGTTGTTGACAAGAAATCTTATATTTCTTTTTCTGTCTGTAAAATATATGTATAATACTTCTTTAGATATTGAAGAATAGACATAAACTAACAGGAGAAATTTTAAAAGGATATAAGCAAAATAAGTTTTGTAACAAATATATGACTTTTAAAGCTAAGTTGATGCAATAAAGAAAATTAAATCGCTGCTAAATCTTATCAGATGCTTAAATGAAACAGTTTTAGCTCTATTTGGCTCGTTTCTTGACCTAGGGGTAGCGCGTCTTCCTCGTTACCTGGGCTTTCTGGTTTGGGTATGGATGTTCTTCCCTTTTCTATCTTGTTTCTTTCTCGTTTGTGAATCTAACCCTCCATCCTGTAAAGAAACGACGTGTAAGTGAATGTCACGCATGAAACAGCTAAATCATACTCTTGGCTGAGTTGAAACCTCATAAAAAAACAGTAGACGCTCACTCCACTCAAATCACTGACAGATATGTCATCGGACTTATAAAATGCAGAAAGTCACAACAATATATATTTCAATTTTTTTAAATTCTGAAATAGTATTTATTTAAAAAATAACATAAAATTGGTTTAAAGCTTCAAAGTTCAGTTGAATGAATTAGTTGAGAATTTGGAGAACTGTAATTTCAATGCTACACTTCAGAAGCGTTTTCCAAAGTGATAACAATGAAATTTACAAATTTGCATATTTTTTGCTGATAATAAAATAAAAATGAATACAAACTAATGTAGAAACACTCCTCTGTTTTTCTTTAAAGTACCCTAATTTCATGCGAGTTGGAGCTTCAAAGCATAATTTTCCTTTCTCATACTTTTTTCCTCAAAAAGCGGGTGAAAATTAAAAAATACTAATGAGTCTTTATTATAATAACTAAACCAAATGCAAATTGTTACCCAACGAGCAAAATATTTTTTAAATGCACTTATGTCTGGTAACGAATACCTGCTTCATTCTTTGAGGAATCTTTCATGAATTTTTTATGAATTTGAGGTTTCAAATTTAATTTTCTTCCAATTTCAAGAAACATTATTTACTCTTATTTTTATTCCATAAATATTCAACATTTCCACTCGAGATAAATTCTAATTATGTTGGAGGTAGGCATAAACTTTCAATGAAACAAAAGGCTTTAAATGCTATTTTGATATTGTTCGATTTTCTAAAAGCATTGTTCGATAATTTACGCTGCATATATTTTCACACAACTTTTAGGTTTCGTAAGTCATATTAAATGAAATGAATAGGGTTCACACTTAACGCCATACTTGGCAATCTTGAAGTTACGGCAAACCCTTTACCGTCCTTTTGGTCTAGTGTTTTAGAGGTTCATTAGAACGTTGACCCGCATTTGCACCACAACCAACCACTGAAATTGTTCAGTTTGTAAGGCTTAACAAAGTCTACCTCAATCAGCTATGTATTACATGAACTACTTACCGCAAAAGGATATATAGTTGAAATAAAGAAGTTAAGCAAAAAGTACAGTCCACGGCACACTTCGAATCCCCCGTTAGGAAATTTTTGATACAATTTCTGAAATAGCTTGCATTAATTTTTAAATTTAAATTGTCTTATTTATTTTTACTTCAAAAAATTAAGGTATTCTATCTTCTAAGTTTTATGTCATTCCTCTAAACTAGTCACGTCAATTTACATATAAATTCACAGCTATTTAATCAAATTCATATGACTTTGTCAATTCTATAACTACGGTTGATATGTAGATCTAATAAGTGTTAGCAGAGTATTTGTGTTTACTTTTTTCGACGTGTCTCTGGGATTGCCTTTGATGTTGCACTTATGGATATAATGTGGCTTTTATATATAGATATCATAGGATGAACATCCATTCTGTAAGATGGACATTTTGTAAATGTATGTATGTTCTGAAAAGCCATATTACTGACTCTTCGTCCACTTTGATGGCACTCGGAAATAAGTACTGAATGACCGGACTGCCGCTACAGTAATACTAACGGGAACTGTGGTTGAGTCATTGCCCACAGTACAACTCTCACTATAGGAAGAATGTCTCGTCATCGATGGGGGGAGTATATATATATATATATATGGTACTACTGAGTATACGTGGTCCTACTGAGAGGGAAGACCGTCGTATTCGGCGTATGGCTGTGGCTAATCATACTGCGTCTACAGCGGAAATTCGAGCTGCAGTTGGCACCACAGTGACACAACGAACTGTTACAAATCGGTTACTTCAAGGACAGCTCCGAGCCAGACGCCCTGTACAGTGCATTCCACTGACTTCACACTACTGCCGTTTGCGACGTGAGTGGTGTCATGCTAGAGATCATTGAAGGATGGAATGGAAATCTGTTGTGTTTTCTGATGAAAGCTGGTTCTGTCTTGATTGCAGTGATAGCCGTTTTTTGGTTAGATGGAGGCCAGGTGAACGCCTGCAAGTGACCTGTCTGCGGCCTAGACATACAGGGCCTACTCCTAGAGTTATTGTTTGGGGAGCAATTTCGTATGACAGAAGGAGCACTCTCGTTGTTATCCCACGCACCCTGACTGCAAATTTGTACGTCAATTTAGTGATACAACCTGTTGTGCTGCCATTCATGAACAGCATTCAAGGGGTTTTTTTTCAAACAGGATAACCCTCATACCACTGTTGTAATCCAATATGCTCTACAGAGTGTCAACATGTTGCCTTGGCCTGCTAGATCACCAGATCTTTCTCCAATCGAGCACGTATGGGACATCATTGGACGAAAACTCCAGCATTATCCACAACCAGCATTAACCGTCCCTGCATTAACCACCCAAGTGCAACAGGCATGGAACTCCATCCCATAAACTGATATCCAACACCTGTACGACACAATGCATGCACGTTTGCATGCTTGCATTCGAGATTCTGGCGGTTACACCGGTTACTAATGTACCAACATTTCACATTTGAAATGGCTCTTCTCGCCAATGGCTCTACCTGTGATCTTGAAACTTTAATCAATTAAATATGTTACCTAGACAAATGTATTCCTAAAATTTCATTACTGTACAATAATTTTTTTCTTGGTGTTGGGATTTTTTTTCCATCAGTGTATTTCAAATGTATATGTGATGTGTTTTTTTTTGTTGAAAATAATTTTAATTTTAAAAAAGGAATGAATGTACACTATGACTGGATTAATCTACCTTTATAGATTCTAATAGAAATTAGAAAATGGCATATGAGTAGGTAGAGGATCGATAAAAATATTTCACAAATTATTTTTTAAAGATTTCTGCGATTAAAATAAATAAGCTCATTAAATATTACAGAGTAAAATAACATCTACAACAACAATAAACACTTATTGCAGAGCGACGAACTAGTTTCACACAACTGTTGGTTAGTGAAAGTGATCGAAACGGACCCAGCGTGATGATGTGAGCAAGCATCATGCACAATGGTAGAACACCGCTTCACATCTTTGAGCGAGAAAGCGTTACATCGCAATGGCATTGCAGGGAGGGTATTCTGGATCATGTTTGTCTTTTTCGGGGGGCTTTATTCTCAGATTTCTTTTGTTTATGAACCATAATTTGCGGCTACACAGAAACGTTGAGGTATCGGACGCTCTGAGAAGTGAAAATACTGTCCGTACGCAATGGCCGACTTGCTCTTCCAATTTAAATCTCATTGAGCATGCTTGGGATGTTTTTGGCAGCTTTGTTTCACAAATAACCATCTCCCTCCCAACAGTACATGAGCTCAAAATCGGCGTTAGAGAGGAATGGAGTAATACTCCCCCAAAACTCCTCGACAGTTTGTTTAGTGGAGAGCATAAAAAACAGGTTTAAAATGTGCATTAGTGTCCGTGGCCATCACTCATCTTACAAATGTACTCATGTTTATATCATTCTGAACTGAAGATCAATTTTTATGGGACTGTTTGAATCATCCGAGAAGCATCTTTTATTATTTTTTTAAGTTTTGAATTCTTCGATGTGACGTTATTGCATCATTTTGCACTATAATAAATGCACAACGTCCCTACTAAATATGCACCTAATTCCATTTCTTCAGTCATTGCCTACACATAATTATTCCGAAAAACGGAACTGTTCTTTAGTAATTGTCCAGCAGTTTACATAAAAATTCCTAAATAACAAATTTGCATAAAGAAGTCAGCCTTTACCTATTACAACATTATTAAAAAAGAATATAAAATGCAAAAAGAAGATGAAATTAAATGAAAATAAAAAAAGAGAGTTTGACATGCAAATGTGGCAAGCTTTAGCTTTCTAAAGAGATTATAATTTTTTTTTCAGCATTCGAATCTTAAAATATGTTTTCTGGGGAACTTTTTTTTTCGTGATTTACCATATTTTTTCGGAAAGTATTTTCAAGATACTGAAATTAAATTTTGTTAAAACATTTTGCTTCCTTCTAGTTCGATGAATTTGAATCTAAGCTTTCGGATAATATTTAATTATTTTAGTGGCCTTTTAGTACAAGAATTCGATTATTTTTCAGATGAATTTTGAGTTTCCTTACAAAGTTGGGAAAATTTCTAAAACTTTTTGAGTTACTGGAAATCTTTCAATTCAGAAGAGAGCTAAGTGTATTAGTTATTTATGAAGTAAAAATTAATCAAAAGATGTTCATTAGAAATTTTTTTACATAGAATGTTTGGCCTAGCTAAAAATGTCGAATAAAATTATACTAAAAACTGCTGATAATATCAAAGTTTATAAAATCTCTTGAGATTTCACTGAAATTCTTAATTTTATTTTCTGCTAAAATATGATTGTGTTATCAAAATTTTGTAAATTCTCCCAAAGTGCTATGAAAACAGAGACACACTTTATTATTTACACGTACCGGTATAATAGATTTATGTTAAAAGGCACAATATCATATCAAGATATTACTTCTTTGATATTACTTCACTTTTACTTCCTTACCTCCTTACTTCCTAAAATATGTAATCGTCAAAGAAATTCGTAATAGAGATTTAGACGATTCTCCTTGTTTATATCTATGCGTTTGTGAAACACACTTTTCTGGAAAAAAATACGTTCGTCTGTCTATGACAAAGATAATTAAAAACTACTTTGAGCTAGACGAATAAAATCTGGTATATGTTAGTTAAACTGAATTTGTAGATTTCTGTCAGAATTTGGGAAAAATCCATTCAGAATAAATCTGTCTTTCAGGGTATTCAGATATAAATTCACATGATCATTACAAAACCAAGAGAACTAGATGAATGAAATTCAGCACACAGCTATAACATCTATAACTATTATGAATAGAAATCTATCAAATTTTGAACAAAATCCAAACTGTCCGAAATATTTGTCTTTCAAAAATATGTAAAAATGATAAATCAAAAATACAGTAGCTTAAATATGTCAAATGTCGTATGAAATTTTGCAACTATAATTGTTATTTTGTGTCATTGTTCAAATCAAACGCGCTTAAAGCACTAATTGGGCAAAACGCGCCTAAAGCACTAATTCAATTTTCGGATGCAAGCCATAGATTAATCGCCAAAAGTCATCAAATACCACTCGATGAATTAAGAAAAAATACTAAATCAACATTAAAGGTTAATATTTTATTGCTATTTTATTTAATTCTATCCTAAACATTATTTGGATTAACACATTTATCTGAAAGATTTTGGAGAGACCTCCCACTCTGGTAGAATATTTCATCACTGAAAGAAAAGATAAACTTCGCTCATAAATAATCATTTACATATGATAACTTTCAATTTAATATTGTAATTTAAAAGATGCTATTTTAGTAATTTTAAATTATTGAAATTTATTTATATTAGCAGACATTATAACCACAGTAATGTTCTAAAATGAACACGAAAAGTCGTTACAACGAGGACTGTTTTACTAACATATCTATATACATTTTATTAATACATCTAAAATAATGTTTATAAAAATTTGAATTAAGATTCAACATTACATCTTTTCATATAATTTTGAGAGATAAACAATAGAAGTATTACAACAATATTAATTATTATTTTTATTGTGTTGTTTCTAAGATTCGTATTTTGTCAACACAATCCATCTTTTCTGAAAAATCAAAGTATAACATGAAATGACTAGAAAGAGAGTTCTCCCTGAAACTTACCCACTTTCTCTCTGCATTATTAACCATATGCCATTGGAGACAAATAGTTACAAAAGAGCCTATTAGAGTGAGATACTTGGTGATTAATATCTGGGAGGTGTTACTAGTTGATTCAGATGTACCAGAATACCTTAACAAATATTTTATACATCAGAAGAATGGAAACAAAAATTCGACACAGACACAAAAATTGACACAACTGTTATCACAGAATTACATATCAAACTCGATATATTTAAGTCATTGAATTTTGGAATGACTGTGGGATCTTGCTTCTGAAAGTACAGCCTGGCATAATGTGAATCCTTTGACAGTTTCAGTTCCAAATTTGACACGTATTTAGATTATTACTTTTGGATCCAAATTTTGTTTATATAATTATCATATACAGTTTTTTTCTGAATGGAATTTTTGATAGATATCATCAAATTTTGGAAAAAAATCATATATCAAATTCATCTGTCTAACTCAGTTTTAAAAAATTATAGTGTTCATAGACATATGTAATAAAAATATGTTTTTAAATTCACAGAGGTTTAAAAAATGGAAATTTTTCAAAATCTCCAATTTGAATATTTTGATATCTACAATACTTATTCTTTGAAAATTTCTTAGGCAAAATAGTTAAAAACCAACTTTTTACTTACTGAGGCCAGTGAATTTGGTGCGATCTATTTAAAAGATTTAATTCCATATTTTGCATTTTTTGGTGTATATGCGACATACAAAAAAAATTGCGGATCAATATATTATTCAATTTGTGTTCTCCCCACAGACCTATTAAAAGCCAAAGTAGCTTATTAAGTTTTATAGCGCTTTTAGAAAAAAGGAGAAGACAAAAAAGAAGGGCAAAACAAGACAATGTATTCTGATGTCAATAATCTTGACTTTAGATAAGCTATAAGTTATTTACTCAGATTTCGAATTTTATCTAACATATATGTTACCAATGAGCGACGAACAAAAGAAATGTTATTACATGAATTTGTATATTCCTGGGGTTTTAATAAATTCAATCATTTGTCAAGATGCCCTGTCAGCCTTAAAACAGTCCTGAAGAAGAAAATTATTGCAAGTGAATGTCAGTTTACTTTTGAGCACTGTAATTTAGTTACTTATTTAAATTTTGAATTAATGTTTACAGTTTTTATTTTATTTTATAATCCTATAACTCTAGACAAGCAATTCTTTTTTTTTTTACTTATTTTGTGTACCTCGGAAGTGGCTCTAATGATTTGGATCAATTATTTTTATAATCAGATGAGATTTGAGTTTTTAAATTTGTCTATATAGCCATATTTTTTTGAAAAAAAAAACGCGATTTTACACACACACACGCAAAATGTTTTTATATTAGACACTTTATATATCTACTATCATGCTTTCAATGTCATAAAGTGCCATCTCGTAAATTTTTCTGGTACTTGCATTGCTGCCATAAGATGATAACCTACCTCATCTTTCTCTGTAATTTCCATATTTTAAGCTATCAACGTAAGTTATGTTATTAAAATGGATCTTTATACTGATGCCCGATATTCTGGTGCTTTTGTGAATCCAGCATTCTTAAGTCTGACGTTCTCCCCAGTTTATTGGAATGCTACTAAACTTTAACAGATATTTCACTAAAAGATAAAAAATTCTGTTGAAATAGATAATTTTTTTAAATATTGTTAAAATTTTAAATGTTATTTAACGAGTATTTATTAAAGACAAATCAAGACCATACAATTTTTTATTCTGTCAGGGTGAAAGACTATTCTATTGAAACTACTAGCTTAGCTAAATGAACCATGTGTTCTATTAAGGAATAAATTTAGTACATAAAAAATGTATAGGGTTTCTTCAATGGGATTTCATTTTGAGTTCATTTGGGAACTTAATTTTTGAGTTCACCAATTACATTTAATAGTTGACTTCTAAAATGATATTAATGTGCCCGAAAACGCATAAATCTAGTACATTACTATTGATAGCATGATTACTGTAACTGGTTTTAAATTAAAAGCAGTGTTATTTATTTCTTAATTTAATAAACTGCCATTCATCCCAAAATAAAACAGAAGGGTTATATTTCAACGTCGACCTCTGACATTTCCATCGTCGCTCCTTAAACAATGTATCAAAATTTCATGAAGATCTTTATTGACCTCCTCGCATAGGATGAAAGCTTTTCAAATTTTCATCTGCCTAGATGGAGGTTCAATATTTCTCGAGTTCCCTCAAATATTTATGGGTAAAATTTATGGAGAGAACCGTGTATCGACGTGGAATCTTAAGATTATTACAGCAATTTCTTCGCCCTCGGCCATCTTGTGAATCCGTAATGAGTTAGTCCTAAGAACTCTTTGGCCTTGGAGACGTTGCCGCTGGCGGAGGGCCAACTCGGGGATTCCCCCATCAAGTCTTTTCCAGATAGAATTATCGAAAAACTAATTATGGTTGAGTATTTGCGTCCGATTTTGTTCACAATTTCAGAGCTCCAGTCAAATTAATTATTCCCTTCTGAACAGACTGATGCTAAAGAATAATGCTGGGAACCTAATTAATTTCTGCTGGAGTATCTTGTCATAACAGATGTTTCTTTGTAAGCATTCAAGATCAGCAAGATCAGATTTGTAAATTATTAAAAAAATGGTTTTTTTTTGTAAATTTTTATATGCTAGAAATATTTATTTTTTGACTAAAAATACTTGATACCAATCTATACTGATTTTAAATGGTTGACATCACGACATCTACTGTACGTGCAGGGGGATACTTTGAAACATGAGAAGAAAAGTATACTGTATTTGACTCTATTCACTATTTCAGAACATTATAATACATACCCAATACATCAACATATTTACTGTAAAGGCATTTTTTAAAATATTAGAATTGGAGTGCATATATAGCTAGCATTGATTTAGAGCATTCTTTCATACTCTAAATTCTGATGCACAAACATTCATACCCACACACCTAAACACACACGTTTCAATCAGCAGAATTTTAAGTAATAATTATATTGAAAGTTTCGCTTTGTCATCTTGGCCTAAGAGTAGCACGTCTTCCCCGTGATCTAGGCGTCCCAGATTCGAGTCTTGGTAAAGGCATGATTGTGTTTTATGCTTTGTCCTATCTGTGAGGTATGTGAAGGAGCCCTCCTCATGGAAAAGGGGTTGTACAAGGGACTGTCTCATCTTCATATGAGCTAGAAGTCAAAATGTCTGACCTCGGGAGCTCAGAGGCTTTTATACTCAGAAACTGCAACGCAAACACGGTTTAAATCGCCGACTTCGTCAGCGGGGTTGTCTATGGCAAGTACCATAAGTAACAAGAACAACAACAACGAGTTTCACGATCAGTACTTTCTCATAAATTGCTTACAATCGTTAGAATTGGAGCAGGTGCTTGAGAATACTTTAATTTTTCTTTTCCACTGCGTACCGTATAAAATTGATAGATATCTGCACAGGAAAACAAGATAAAATAAAAAAAGCTTAACACACCTGAGTTTGAAAAATTATAGAGGAGAAACGGAAAATAAAAGGAAAACACATACAAAATCTTGTATCAGAAAGAACAAAGAGAAAAAATTGTTGTAATAAATTCTTGATAAGTGATCCATTCTTTCAAGCCGCCAAAAAGACCCGCCAAATTCTACAAGCATATGCGCAGTAAGACACACACACAAAAAAAATACAGCTTCATGGTATTGTTCGATCCGGACAATTACTTGTCATCTATTGAACAGCAATTTCCAGCCTTTCTATGCATACACTGCGTACTGACCATCTTATAATTGGCCGAGTGGAAACCCGGTATAAAAGACATTTTGAAGTACTTCAGAACAAAATCCTTCCAAGCACACATGTATACGATATTTTTATTTTAAGATCTTTTTTTGCCATAATCACAAAAAGCTAATTCATGTCGGAACCTCTTTAGTCATCGCAATCTTTTGTTATTTGGCCGCTGGCATCAGCAGTTCTGAAGTGTTCTGAAAAAAAATTATTTTATTTGGAAACAAAGGAAGGATATTTATTTTTTCGTATAATATTATTAAATAATAAATTAGAGCAGCACACATAAAACTTAATAATCGAGTATTTTACTTTCAAACGGATACGAAGTTTAAATTTATGAAAGTACAGGGTAATTCAAAATGAATATAGCGATTACAAACGGTAATAACTATTTAATGAAAAAAGAATTTATCTATAAAATTAAGGTATCCGAATACGTTAAAAATGTTAACTTTCAAAAAATGACATTTTTTAAAAAAAATATTTTATTGGATAGATCAAACTTTGTGCTATCCAAAACAGGTTCACTTTTGTCTTTACGTTAATTAGAAGTCAAAACCTTAATATTTTCGTTATGATCGGTAAACTGGAAGTTGAAAAACCAGAAATATCAATTTAAAGGCCCAAAACCATGCTAAAAATTTGTATAAACACAAATTTAGTTTTAAACACGGAAAATGTTTTTCATGCAAAAATACAAAATGCCAATGGGAGTTTTAACAGTGTTTTGTGAAAATTGTACTTAAAGATATCTTTCTTAAGCCCCGAATCCTCAGATTAAGGGTATTTATGTCTGTAATGCATAAAAGGACTTTTGGATATCCTTAAGGTTGGTGGAGTGTATCCTTGTGCAAATTCAGTTAGTGTATTTGTTGAGCTCGACAAAAACAGAATAAATGAATCTAAGCAGCATTCACTGCCAAATGAAGAAATAGCCAGAAAATAAATTAAATGATCAAAAAAGGAAAAATTATCAAGAAATTAGCAACATTAATTATACAAGCTATAAATGTGGAGAATATTATGTATGTACGCCCATAATTTATTGTTAAAACAAGTTTCTGCATACTTTAAATGCGTTTTTCTCAAAACAGATTTTTACTTATTTCTTGCTCACTTCAAATCAAATAACTCAAAATATAATTATCATATTACTATGAAATTTGATGAACTTTGACTTTATACTATTTCCTAGGGAATGAACTAAAAGAATTTAGATTGATTGAATATTTTTTTAATTTACAGAATATTGTTTGAATAACAATGTTATAAATATAATAAACTTTTCATGATAAATCTTCGACTGGCTGTAAAATTTTTATTCATTATTAAAACCATACGATTGTAGCTCATTTCCTAGAGAAGCTGTGTAGTTTATTTTGGTATAAGTTTTGTTAGGATGATAATTTAGTTTTCAGTGTAGCCAAATTGTATTATAGAAATTGCTTAAATTTATTTCCTTAAATGCCGATTTTCAAATCTTTTAATGTTTGTTTCAAATATTGACATCCTATTACTAATTTTGAATGGTCTTAAACCCAGAAATATAGTTAATTATGTTTACACCATGTTTTTCTTTAAAAAATTTCCGAACGTGTTCGGATACCTTAAGACATAAAGTAGAAGGAACATCCAAATTTCTTAACATGTACAGTGAAGCGGAAGCCTACGCATGCGCGCGTTGAAACTTCACAAAGAAAAAACCTGTTCGTTAGGATTTCCCTTAGTGAAAACGTCGAGTCCAGACTTAAAACCCTGCGATTTTTATTTATGAAATTATATGGTTGGTTATTTTGGGTTTTTGGCACAAGGGCCATTCTTATGGTAAAGGGTAAAACATTGTTAATGTTTGAAGCTTCGTGTAAAACTATATTTTCATGTAAAAATTAATGTAAAAAAGGCAAAGACAAAAAAGTTACATCTTTGAATTAAAAAATAAACAAGATGGAAATGGTTTAAGTTAAATGTATGGTAAAAGGTGTATAGCAAGTAAAAATTTAAAGATGTTTGGATGAAAATTCTTCCCAGCAGTTCTGGAAGATTTACACTTGATGAATGAAAAAATATGATGACGATGGGAGCAAAAAGCTGGACATTCGATCAAAATATGACTAACTGTTAATTCGGTGTGGCATAAAGAATACATGGGTGCTCTTTCTCCGAAAAATAGGTACTTTTGGGCAATCCGAGTATGGATGACAGGCTGTATTTGATTTTTATACCCAAAACAATTGAAGAACTCAAAGTACAAATTTTTACTGCACTACCTTCGATGACTGCAGGGATGCTTCAGAATGTAAGACGAGAAATGGACTACAGCATGAATATTGTCTCTGTGACCATAAGATTTAGTGTAGAACATCTATGACGCATGTATGCAAAATTTTGAAGTTCCATCTACATTAATTGTTAATCTTATCGAAAATTTCTCTTTCAATGAATATTCATAGCTGTTTGTAATAGCTTTATTCTTCATAATTACTCTCTATATTTGAGTGCGTATGTGCTATTGTATATTCTTATTTGTAGATTTTAAACAGATGGCGAAACCGATAACGGTTAAAGAA
Source organism: Argiope trifasciata (assembly GCA_026543055.1). NCBI lineage: Eukaryota > Metazoa > Arthropoda > Arachnida > Araneae > Araneidae > Argiope > Argiope trifasciata. The sequence continues at coordinate 4,785,790 of JAPMOQ010029703.1, read as the reverse complement.
ATAATCATGATTCTTTAGATATCACTGCTACAAGATTACAATTGTTTAAACATTACATAAAATGCACAAGTGAATGTAAAATAATGTAGCATAAAGAAGGTTTACCACGAGCTCAGTGGCCAAATGGCCAAACAACGCAATCCACAAACCCAGAGTTTGTGGATTCGATACTCGCCATGGCTTTTATATGCAAAGTATGGATTTTCAGTTTGTTTCCTTATGTTCTCTAACATTCTTGAAATTTATCTCGAATAAATTGTTACGTAAATTAGTGGTTTCTGGAATATTCTGTTCGTGTATAAAAGCTGATACCTACTAGTAGTGGGCAACTTCCCGACCTTGTAAAGTTGCAAGTCTCTTTTTTCTTTCGATAAACTTATTTGTTAGTTTAAAGCTGACGATGAGTTTATTTAAATCTTCATGACAATACTAATACATTTTCACTTAGTGAAAATGTGAACAAATTTGCATAAATATTTGTAAATATTTTATACTTACTTGTATTTCCATGTTGTATGTATTCTTAAGGGTTTAGAGTTAAAAATGTAATCAATACATTATATTCATTTAGTACATTGAACATAATATTTTTAACACTATAATCCTGTAGCATTGATATTTAAATAATTCATTTCTATGAAAATTCGTTTAAATTTTCCATTTTATTTTATCCAGTAATCAATAGTAATCTGTAATTGAATCAATTGTTTAATCTGTGAGAGATTGTTTTCTACTTTTTTCCTTAATAGAAAAATACTGGTTTTTCTATCTTTTTGCTGTGTTTTTACATTTTTTTTGGAATTTATTATCCATTTCTATGAAAATTTATCACCCATTTTGTTTATCAGAATTTATTTATAATCCATTTCTATGAAAATTTATAATCCATTTTATTTATAAAAACATATAATTAATCCATCCGTAACCAGATTAATTAATTTTTTTCTACAGTGAGTTCTCCCTCCCCTGCATTTTTTATGATTTGGGGGAGTCGTCCTTTCTTAATATTGCTAAATCCTAATCAACTAAAAAGTGTATTATTATGCAATTCATGTAAATCTTTTGAACATTAATAATGTACTCTTTAAAGCTTATAGATCCTAGAATCCTCTGGTCTTAAAAATCGGAACCCTAGTAATTTTTCATCTACTTAACGCCTATTATCCTTATTCTGAATTTATATTTTGAATTTGACAAAGCTCTCTGCGAACATTGGTACTGATGTTGCAGCGAGGTTTTCTGGTTCCCATTTTAGTTTTTCTTGAATATCTTTTAAATTTCCCAGTTCTCATTCTACACATATCAAATTATAAAATATAAAATTTCTAACATTTTCACGCTTTTAGTTTTTTCAAGTTTTAATATTTTTACAAACATGGGTGATAAACTACTTTTCCGTTCTGTAATTACGACACCTTAGATAATCAAATCAACATGTTACCAGCATGAAAAAACTTTTAAAAATGTGCTTCCGCTAAAAAAATTGCAATTGAAATTCCATTTCTTAATCAACTTTTTACAAGTTCTTCGACTCTATATTTTTGAAATTTTTCCACATTAAATGTCGTTTGGGGCGTCATGTTGCATGGTGATTCTTTATCCTCCTGACGCCTACTATCACCCCTTTGAATTTGTCTGTTGAATTCGGTAACATTTTATATATATATACATATATATTTGTTGTAAAATATATGATATCGACCATTTCCTGTAAATAAACTGCCAAAAAATATGCATTTGATGTAATGAGTTAAATATTCCGATTCCTCAAAGAAATGCTTATGAAACAGATAATCGAACAAGGTTGATTAACTGTTTGTCAAAAACTCAAATCATTAGCTGCAATTGCCATTAAGCTCAATATTACTGCCAAAAGGAATAGACATGATATCTATTCAATCTAAGAAAATTTATCGCTTCATTTTGAATCTTGTAGTCAGAAAATATGGATAAATGTCGTTATTCTCGGTTTGAATTTAACATAGTTTGTAAATACCTATCAAAAAGCAGCTAACCCTGTTTGTAATCTCATATATAAAAGTCCACTGGGATTATATCAAAGCTTTTGAGTGATGATATCTTGATTAAAATAACAGCCTTTTTATTATTACAAAAACTTTTTACTCGAGCATCAGTAAAAAATAAAATATCATTTGGTAAATGATATTTTATTCATCTTCCTGAAAATGTCAATTTTGATTTTATGATCAGTAGTTAATGGTTTTTTCAATACGTTTCAAGCGTTTGTCCAAAGTTCTTAGTCATAGAAACATTAAATGGCAATAATATATCATTATCGTTTGATAAAAAGGCCACCAAACAAGTAGTAATTATTAAAAGATTATTTTTTCGCAACCAACTTTTGTGGTCTTCATAGTTCATTAAGTGTTAGCTTATATTTATTCCTTAACCCCATAAGCTCAGATTCGCCCCAAATCGTTCAATTCGATCAAGTCCTGACTCTGTAGCATACCTGAAATTTAGAAGCGAATGATTATTCGTGACCAACCACATATATGCAAGAGACGATTAAATTTTACTTTCGAGGACGAAACTTACTTCAGGTTTAAAGGCACTAGAGTTCTTAGGCTATCCAGCCCATAGAGTTAATCTTCTTGAAAATTTCTTCTTTAAAAAATTTCAGATAACAAAGTTACATGAGTTGCTCACTAAGAACGTTTAATCCACTTTAAAACTCATTACCCTCAGATGAAATTATCGCATTATTAGAGGATTAAAATAGGATTTCAGAATCGATTTTTATAGTAAAATACATCGATCGCAAAATATAAAATTCCTTTTGTTTACTAGGAAGTAATTTGTCTTAATTCTACTTAACAAGATCTGCCGATGTCTTGAGATTTAACGTAATTTTCCTAATATAAGATCATTAAAATGATGGCGAAATTACATCTTTAGCAGTTTATTTTTAAAATATTTAGTATTTAATATATACGATTGAAAATTAAAAATATGAATATATATTACTACATTTAGCCGTATTTCTAGATGAGAATTAGATAATAATCTCCAAATTATTTTCAGCTTAGGTTTTTTTTTAAGGAACAAAGTTTAAGGATAAAGTTAAAAAGATTTTGAAGACTAAAGGATTTTACTTAATATGAAGCAATATGATAATTTTGACGCTTTAATTTCTTAAAATATATTTTGAATCTAACCTATCAGAAATGACTTAAGATAAATTGAAGTTGATTGATTAAAATTTAGCACAGATTGTAAGACTAAAGAATTTTGTTTAACAATAAGCAGTATGAAAAATTTTGCTGTTATTTCTTAAAATGTGTTTTGAATTTAGCATATCAAGAAATATTTAAATAAATTAAAGCTGAATGATATGTTTATAAAATTTTAAAGTGCATTTAAAGCGTATGTGTTAAAACCTAAACATAAAACAAGAACAAAAACTATTTTCATTTTTCACTCAAATACTTAATATCGTGACTTACTTCCATTGCTTTTAGCTAAGGAAGAAAAATTCTATTTAGAATCTGTGTAGTTTACATGAGAAATAAAAAATATATAATATGATGTTGTGAAGGTAGGAGGAGGGATAGATTATTCTGAAAACTACATTTTTAACAGCACTGTGATGCCATGGTCTTGACGTCATTAAGATTGATCATGTTAGAATGAACACATGTATAAATATACAGGTATAAAAAACAGGCAGTTAAAATATTTAGTCTTTGATGACTGTCATCATTAGATGTTTAAAAATATTTTTTTAGGGTGGTGAGTTATAAGAATTAAGTTATGCATAAGAAATTTAACTGGAAATACATATTAAACCTCTAATAAATCACTGGTCTTAAGAGCGATTAATGATAAATAATTTATCTAATATAAAACATTTATAAATATATATAAAGAAATTACACTTGTTACTTATTATTGAAAGGCAACATTTAAATATGATAGTTTAAATATAAACCATCATACGAAAGTTAGAATAAGAAGTTAAGTAAGATGACAAACTCTTCATAAGAACGTCTTAATCGCTGAATTAGATTCAAGATTCACTATTCTAATTAATAGAGTTACAAAATAATTTTCAGGATCCTCCTGTGAGATTCGGAGGTTTTATTAATTTGCATGTAAACAAAAACAACTCATTCAGTCAGAGGTAAACAAGATGGTGAATAAATCAAAATTATAGAAATACATGTCACTCAAAATTTTGCATTAAAATAGACTTGGTTGTCGGCGGTGGAATAATTACTGTCCCTTAAAGTAAGTGATAATCGTAATAATATAAAATGGAAGTAATAAATATATGAAAATTGATAATAATAGATAAAAGAAATTAAAAATAATAATATATAATGGGAATTGATAATAATAATATAGCATAGGAATTACTATTTACGTCTTGAAAGACTGTTATTTTTCAATTGATTTTGGGTTATCTTAAAATATCTAAAATTAGCTTTTTAACCGTATCAATTTCATCTCTGTGCAATTTCTATTTTCTTGTGTATATTGTAAAGAGAAAACGTAGCAATAGTCACAAACTTTTAACTCCAGATTTTTATGAATTTCTGCTTTTTAGATTACCCTGAGTTCTAAAAATTCAAAATAGAAAAATATCTGTCTGTCTGTCTGTTTGCCTATCTGTGATAAAGATAACTCACACAACTGAAATTCAATATACAGTATTTACACCAAATTTGTAAATTTCTTTCAAATTTTGAGCAAAATCCGTTCAGAGGAAGTTCGTCCGTCTGATTGTTCTAATATAATTTAAAATTATACTTATAAAAATAAGAGAATGAATAGATAAAATTCGATACAAAGAATTATCTAAACACCTTTAAAATCTTGATCGTCTGTTGGTTCGTATTTTCAAAAACAGGCAAACGCTTTAATTCAAATATGTAATGAGCTAAATACATTATCTTAAATTTAGTATGAGATTTTGTAATGACAAGAGTATCTTAAAACAAATTTTTGTAACAGTTGTTTTTGAAAAACTCATCTAAATTATAGATTTGATTTTTGAACGTATTACGCATGCCAGGGATTACCTCCAAATAATTCGCCAAGGGTGATAGGATAAATTCCGTAAAAATATTAAATTCAACAAAGGTTGTTTTTATTATTGTATGCCAGTGCCATATAAGGTTTTTCTGTATTAACACCTCTGGTTATAAGGTTCCTCTGTATTATTAGACAGAAGATGAGAAGTTTTAGAGAGATCATATCAGCTGGTTTAAGTAAAATTTGGGAGCCTGTATGCTTTTAAAGTTATTTCAATGAAATTCAAATCTATCCACGAAAATGCTCAATCACATGCTTTTGACAATTTTAAAATTTAGATGTATACCGGCGTCCTAGTATAAGGGTAGCGTGTCTTGCCCGTGATCTGGACGTCCCGGTTCGGCATGGTTGTTCTGAGTTCTATCTGTGAGATGTATGAATGTACCCCCCTGTAAAACGGGGCTGAGCAAGCGAATGTGTGTGTCACCTTCATTTGAGCTAGAAGTCAGACTTCTGCCCTCTGAGTGCTCAGGGGTCTTTACCCTCAGAAGCTGTTGCACCTCCTTTCCGTGGAAAAACGGACACGACATCGTCATTAAAACTGATATATATATATATGATTTTCTTTGAACTATCTGAGAAGTAGGAGTTTCGCTTTAATTTTATTATATATACACCTTTTAATTGATAGTCATGGTAATTTATATTAGATTGATTCAATTATTTCTGACATCAAATATCAAGTTAATTTTTTTTAAATGGATACATTCCATATTATTCATTTTAACCTAAAAGTCTATAATCTGGATGGTCGCCCAATGCGGCTAGTGCATACGAATTAAAATAATTCACATACCTAGTTTTAATTAAAACAATTCATTTACTTAATAAAATACTGCAATTCTAACTAATTCTTCCTTCAGGCACTCTTCTGTGGCGGGAACGAACGAAGAGGATGTGCATCGTCTGCGGAATTTCAGCCTCACTCCCAAAGGGGTGATCAACTGGGGCGACTCATTCCGCTCCCACTCCCTCACCTCCGTTCCAGGGCTTGACCTCTTCCCATCCAGCAGCAGCCAGTGGGACGCCGCGTCCACCAAGTCCTACCCGATGACCGCCTCCAATTCACACTGGAACTGCGCCAGAACTCCACAAAGGTAAGCAAATCAATGTTGGTTGGAAGAGGAGGATTTTGTAAATATTGTGCAATATCAAGAATTATTGGATAGATTTTTGCATATTTGATTATAACTATGCATACTAATGATAGGTTATTATTGGATAGATTTTCGCATATTTGTTTGTGCGAAGTTGCAATCTACTAATGGTTACAACTTCTGAGATATTTCTAAAAGGTTTATTGGCGCAATCAAACCTGTATAAGAAATATTTGAATTCGTGGTATCATTGCCATGTGATAAACATTATCGCGTGTGTCATTTAAAGATGCATTTGAATTATTTAGCATTAATGAATTTATTTTGACTTTATAATTACCTTATGTTTTTTTTATTACATTCTTATTTTGCTTTTATGAATTGAAAAAATCAAATATAATTCTTTGTCGGAATGTTATAAGCACGCAGAGTTAGATTTGCCATACGAAAACTTTTTACCACTAAATAATCTTGAATAATCTAAAACAGACATATTGAAGGGAATCTGACAACTTTTCATCAATCAGAATTTGGAAGAATTTGGTAACTCTTCATCAACCGAAATTTGAAGGGGAATAGGTAACTTTTCATCAACTGGAAATTGAAAGGAATTTGGTAACATTTCCTCGATTGGAGTATTGTGGTCATTAAAAATTGACTCTAATCTTCTAACCAACACATTGTATACGTAGTTATTCATAATTTGTCAAAAAGTTAAAAATTATCTAATAACTTACTTAACAAATTATTATTTATATAAAAAAATTCTAAGTAAGATTGTCAAATATATTTAAAGTACATTATATAAATTTTAAATCTGATGTAAAAAATTAAAACAATGCATAATTTAAGGCATTGTAAGTCGTTACTGTATGAACTAAGGTCAAATTATCAAAAAATCTGAAGCAAATGATAAAGAAGTACTTCGCACTGTATAAAAAATGCTTTGACTATCACATGCAATCATTGCAATTGTGCGTAATCACGAAATTTGTATTATGAATCATTAAATGTTCATAGGCGTCATTTAACAAACTTAAAAATAATTTAATAAATTCACATAGAAGTCATTTTATACTGTATAAGTAGGAAATCCCTCCTAAACTTTCTCTTATTACGTCTACATTCATCACTGTTTTCTTAAACATTTCTTTGCATTGCGTTAATTCTTTTAATCATTGTTTTCCTCCTTTTTCTAAAAGTTTCTCTGTCCAAGAAAATATATCTCCTTTCATAACATTTATTGCATATTAAACTTCTTAGCAATACGTAATATCTTTAAGGCTGGTTATTTCAATATCTCAATGAAATTGTGACAGAAAATATTAATAAAAGGAATTTGTTTCCATTGTAAAAAGAAAACTATTTTTGCAGCAATAATTAAAGGCAATTTTAGAGTAACAGGACGAGAATTTTTTGAGGCAATTTAAATATGCAGTAAATGGCATAAATTAAAACGGACCTTTTAGTATAGCAAAACTCTAAGAAAAAGGGAAAAAAACGGAAACTAAAAGATTTAAGACAAAGGTATAATTTAAAAAAAAATGGACGATGAAAGCAAATATAATGAATAAATGCAGATTCCACTTATTTAATTTCTAGGGATGGCAACAAAATAGTTTGAAAAAATATAGGACGCATTTATATAAAACGACTCCTACATGGGTTGCGATATGCAAATAAAAGTGGCAGTTTTTTTCAATCATTGATAAGAGTGTGTAAATATAATATTACTTATTACTCCAAGATTATGCTCAATTCTTCGTGCTAGGAATGTAAAGTTTCTGTTTAATTTATATTAACGTCCGTTTTTAAAGCAACACTAGGACAATTTTGAGATGGACATCATGATATTCATATATGATCAGAAGACCAGGACGACGCTTGATCTGACCACTCGTACGAAGCCCCCTTTGTTCTCATCAAGTTTCCGCACCACATCAGCGAGAGGGCGTATGGTCCCTATGGATTGAGAGTGGGTCAGACCCGCTTACATGTCGTTTCTTTGGTGGAATTGGGTCTCGAATCTGAGACCCTGGGCTTCTGAAGATGAGTCCTTACCTCCAGACCACCGATTATCCTAGAAAGCTTTGGATTATTATTTTATATTATACTCCATTTTCGAAACAATTCATGGCCGAGGTGGCCTGGTTGTAAGGTCTCGGCTTCGGAACCGGATGGTTTCCAGTTCCAAATTCGATTCCACCGAATAACTATCCTGTGAAGGGGTCTCTTGCAAGCTAAATCTGTAAGGCTAAATTTCTTCCCTTTGGTGTGGTGTGGAGAGGGGGTTGCCTGTTCAGGTGTCGTCCTCGTCATCTGATCTGTGGTTCAAAATCACGAGGTTCATCCCAAAATAGCCCTCGTGTTGCTTTAAAACGCGACGTTAATATAACTAAACTAACTAAACTCGAAACATTTTATGGAATCTCTTTCCTTGTATTTCATATTTCATTAAAAAATGTATATTCAATGCAGGTTCTTCCTATTTCCAGGCAGTTCCTTTTCCCTTTTTTTGTTAAGAAAATCATTTATTACGAAAGAATATAACATCGAATTATTCTTCTCGATTTACGAAAGCTGATTAATCTCAAATCATAATTGTTCACAATATGCTAATAGTCATTCAAAATGTTCACTACTTTCAATCAAGAAATCTCTTGCAACAAAACTTATAATAATCTTAGCATACTGTGACATTTTCAGTTCATTTTGTTCGATCACAAACTAGAAATATTATTACATGCTGGACTATAATCTCTGTTACATTTTTATATCATTTCTCCACATTTTGTCTATTCATCAAATAAATTCTGTATTCAGGGTATATGCTTACAATTCCTCGAAGTTTCTTTTTCCATTTTATGAAAATGATCGAATACAAAAACCATTTAGTTTCTCAAGTCAGAGATTCCACTCGAATGTTAAGCAATCTCTGATTACAACCCTTTAGTAATAAGCACCTAATAACACAGAATTTGCCGAGGAAGCCAATCTTTTTGCTAGTTTTAATCTAGAAATCTCGTGCCGTGAAAAACTGTAGCAATCCTAGCATCCAGTGATATTCTCAATAAAAACGAGAAATTCATTTTATTCAATCACTTTTGACACGCCAACTTTCACTTTGTGGTTACACCTTCTCTCACTAGGTCTTTAGAAAGGAGTGCTTTTAATAGAAGAAAGAATTTCCTTATTACCTTCTTGTAGACTAACAGCATTATATGTTCAGTTACATAGATAAACCAGAGGTTGTCTCTTTAAAACTTTCTAGCGTACTGTCTAATAAAGTTGTTTTCCCAATGAACGTCTCGTTTGGAGATGGTGTACAATTGCAACGAAATATTAATGATGAATGTAGCATTTACTGAATATATTGTGACATTCTTAACGTATTATTTGCCGATCAATCCTGACGTGCCATTAATAGTATCCAAAGATCATATTTCTGCTTTAAACACGTTTTTCTCCACAGATTGTTGGATTGAAACAAAGATTTGGCACATTTTTTTCCTTCACAGATTGTTGGATTGAAACAAAGATTTGGCACATTTTTTTCCTCCACAGATTGTTGGATTGAAACAAAGATTTAGCACATTTTTTTTCCTCCACAGACTGTTGGATTGAAACAAAGATTTGGCACATCTTTTTACTCCACAGATTGAAACAAAGATTTGGCACAAAATTGCTCTAATCGTCAAAAAAAAAAAAAAAAAAAAATCCCATACCACAATTGATAAATTATCATTACGTTTTCGAATCATCGTGTCTACATGTTTATTAAAGTACAGACCCACAGAAAATCTACCCATTTTTGAATTTGGCTCAAATTGTGACAGGTGCCTGCACTACAGATGTTAAATCTGTGTAGATATCTGTCTAATTCTCTTCATTTTGAGATTATTTTATAGACATGTTCGAACAACTGGACAGACAGACTGCGTCTTATCATATTTTACTCAAACTTTAATATAATTATGTAAATGTGGAATAAAGAACATAAACCAATTTTAACATTCTAGTTCAAAGCTTTTTTGAGTTATCTCTGTCATAGCCAAACAAAAATATAGACATTTTGCAAAAATACGTGTTTCAAACCCAGGAAGGTCTAAAACGTGGTGATTTGTCAAAAGCTCAAGTTCAATTTTTGACGATTATTATACTTTTTTCACTATGTATACGAGAAAGTAATATAGAAAATAAACTGTACCTTTTTGAACACATTCCGTTGACAGATTGGACTCAAAATTTAGTATAGATCTAAAATATTACTGAACAAATCTGTCTTGAATTTATCTAAGAAGATCTTAATTAACTGACTAGAACACAAAATAGCAAAAGTATAAGCAGTTAACCGACATTTTAATCCCAGTTTATATGTTAATCAAGTACTATGTATTATATTTTGAAATTCAAGTACTCTGTGCAGAAATTTACTTATCTTTTAGCACAGTCAGTCATCAGGTTTAAATGCACATACCTTTCCAGTTTGCAATGAAACTTCTCAATGAAACAGGGGGCAAAGAATAACTTTGCTGTGATATCAAAGGGTTGGAGACTCAATTATGCTGAAGTTCTTCGATGTAAATGGATCGGAAATACGATAAAACTCTAATCTATGTTTGCATATTTTCGTGATTGTGAACCTTGAAAGCCTGTTGAATGACGAGATCTGAAGCCACTCATATGAACAATATTCAGATTAAAATAGCTCTCGTGTAAATTATTTTTACCTTTTTTGCATAGATTGTACAGAGAAAGTATAGTAATCGTCAGAAAGTTCGAACAGGTTTTGCTCTATCTCCTCGTTTTAAAGTTTGAAAAGTACATTTTTGGAAATTGTACGTTTGTCAGTATGCGACAAAAATAATTGGAAAATGCTTTGGTCTGGGTGATTGAAGTTTGAAATACGCATTTTCAACAAAATTTGCAGATATCTACCAAATTTCGAGAAAATCTTTCAGTAAAAAACCCGTTTGTTAGAATGTAAGTTAACAAGATATTTAAAAGAAGAAATAAAATTAGACAGATTTATCATCCATAATACAGAAACCCGTCAACTATAAATTGATTCCTTATTTGTCAAACCTATGTACCCTCAGAGGCATACGGACACAATAATTTAGATAGCGAATGAATTTAATGTATCAAATTAGATATGTAGCCTTGTTACAATAAGTGCTATTTTATGTAAAGTCCATATTTCAATCGATTGAGAAAACGTGTCTAAAACAAAATTTCGATTTTCAGCTACTATATACCGCATTACAGGAATTAACAGCCAAAAATTTCATCTTGGATGACAAAATAAAATTTAATAAAAATGCTAAATTCACTCCAAGCATTGATATTTGTTAACTATTGTATGTCAAAGTCATGCAAATTGTTCTTTGGCGTGATGTTTATCATAGAGATTGCAAGAAGGTTTCGAGAATTCTACTCCTGCCGGTTTAATCAAGTATATTTTTGCAGGAATAGTCTGGTTAAAATACAATAGTTGAAATCCTTTCAGGTATAGTTCTATTTTTCAAAAACAAAAAAAGGAAAGGGATTAGAAAGGATATGTTTCACTAGAAGACATGAAACTAAGGTAAAACGTCCTTAGTCAAGTGGTTCACAGCGGAGACCACATGCAAAAACTAACAACACTTACAAATAATAAATTGTTAATTAAATAAAAACAATAATGCTTCGCAATCATAATTCAAGAATTTATTCTGTCTATCCATCTCCAAAGCGATCATCACCTCTTTAATTTATATCTGATTTCTGATGGAAATTAGTATAGACATGATATTCTCTAGAAGTGTTTCCAGATGCTGGTTTCTAATAAGGACAGGAACATAATTATTTTATTTTCAGAATCTTCAGCTTTGTCTGTAAAGTCGTTTCCAAAGAAAGGAGTCATTGACCTGACATCCATCAACATCTATAAAGAATTCAGGCAAATTTCCTTATCCAGTGTTAAAATTAATGAGGCAAGGATGCAATATGCACATAACAATATCAATCCTATCTGTTTTATTAGAATTCCTAATACATTAATAACACAGTAATAACCTTATACAGTAATAACATAGAGCAAAGGAAAGTTGAAAGGTGGCAAAGATATAAGAATTAAATTTAAAGAAGTGAAATAAGAGGAAAACTGAAATTATTGTAAATACTACTCTTTCATTACAAATCCAACCCGACAGACGTGCGAATTTTATACTGACTTGCCATTTTCTGATTCAAATGGTGGTTGTAAGTTATAAAATTAGTACATCCTTAATGATAACTCATTTTGTATGTTACGTCCTTAGTTTGAAACAGAAAACGATTCGTTAGAATAGAATTTACAAGGCCGGTTGGGCCGATTCAGTAATTAAAGTGTTAAATTATTTTTACCAGTACAGCATCATTCTCCATCTTTGGTTCAACATCCTGATAAATTGTGTGACAATAATTTGGGATTTGAAGGCAGAATTCCAAGAGCCATCAATACCATGATTTAACCCCTTCATAGGAGATATGTCCCTTCAAGGAAATAGAAATTGCTAGACCCCAAAACGATTATTATATTCTCAGCAGGAGAAAGAATCTATATGTTTATTCCGAGAATCCAAGCAGAAAATTCATACTGCTTATTTCCCTCCCTCAAGAAGATTCAATATTATTAACAAGTATTATTCAATGTACTTTAACATAAGCAATGAAGATTACCGCTGCTTTTGAAAGCACTTTAAATACTGATTTTAAAACACACAACAAAGGAAGAACCAACATTAAAGTAACATATACATTGCCATCCATAAATTTTACAAAAATAATGAGTAATTCTTCAAATTACTTTTCTGCTAATTGGTGGCTTTTAACAAAATGTTCCACCTAAACTTTAAAGACTCTAATTACATGACAGAGAAAAAGTCGACGCTATTCCATAAGAACGACTATTACCCCAATTTAAAAGAAATGGGTTCCCATAAATATTTTTATAGCCACTTTTAAAAAGGAATAACCATAATTCTTAAATCTTGGCTCGTTTTCAAAAGCCTGTCAATATTTTTCGTTGGTTAATACTTTGGAGAGTCTATTCTTTTATGAAACGAAGCAACATCGTTTGAAAAATAATAAAAATGTACAATCATCTTTTCTTTACTTGATCAGTTTTTTTCTTTAGGATTTTATTTTCGAAATTGGATACATTTTTAAATGTTGGGAATGTCTTTATTTTTTCATTTTCCTCAAATTTCACATAATTAAAGACCACATTCTATAAAGTATTTTGAATAATTATATTGGAATAAGTAATAGAATATAAAGCATGTTTTTTATTTCATGCCTTTTTTTAATGTTCTTCAAATTTTTTTTAGAAAAATAAGAAATCTTATGGCGATGTAGTTTGGAAAAAGGAATGATGCAAAGCCATTTGGAGACTTGGCATCTTTATTTTTATCAGATGCTTATCTTTTCTTCATTTAACCTTATTTAGGCATTCTCTAAATATGTTGCGAAGGGATGGGAAGGGAAGAACAAACACTCAAAAGTCAGAATAAAATTTGAAAATAGCCATATGGTGCAAGAGTACTATAATTTATACTATATGATTGACCCCTGCTGGGGGTACCTTTGAAATGAGGATGAGTAGCTTCCAATATACTTCTGGAAGCTTTAGTTCCCGCAGCCTTGGTTGGTACAGAAAAGTTTGAGGTTGAATACCTCACATCGGTGACGTAATGTACTTCCCACAGGAAGGGTTGTATCGTTACTGGTGATTACCCATAGGAATTACTCACAGTTCCAGCTATTATTGCTGTCTCAGTGGTTAGGTCACTCAGATTTTTTTGTGTGCCTCAGGGCTGGCCAGATATACAATTTATGATTAATATATGATTGTTTCTTGAAAAGTATTTCAAAGATGGGGAGGAGAGGCTTCTGGCATGGCCACCGCTTTTCTGGGTACTGATAAAGTGTGGGGTTGGCCATTTTTTACCAATGAAGGGCATGTTTTCAATGGCTGATGGGTCTATAGGCCGGTGATGGTTCTATAGGCTCAACTATTGTTTCCTTGCGATTATGTCAAGGTGTTCAAGTAATTCATTTTAACTCTTGTGTTTCAGGGAAAGCTGAAGCAATCAATTGTGATTGAGATATTGTACGTGATCTCCATATTCTTTGAGAAGTTCAATTATATTCTTTTTTTGGAAAGGAATGCGACATTTTATGCTACATATTCCAGCCGTACTACTTTGTAGTGAATTTTATAGTAAAACAATGAGCATAAAATTTTTTTTTAAAAGTTCTCTTTTTGATGCTCCAAAAAAATTTTAAAAAAATACTATTTTTTAGTTTTAAAATCTACAAATCAAGGGAGATACGTCTATGACTAAAATAAAATGTCTATAGAGAACTGGAATTTTAATATAAACTGGTATATTATCTGTATATGGCTTGAAGAGATATGAAAATGTTATTCAAAAGTCTTTGCTGAGCAACTTATTGAAGACTGAGCCATCCAATTTGGCTCATGGTTATTTCTTTAGAAATAAGTGCTCAAGAAAAAGGGCTTTTAGTTTTCACTAAATTTGTTATAAAAAATACTTTATTTAGAACATTTTTAAGTTTTCTTAAACAACTTCGAAAAATATGATTACACAAAAGATTATTTTCCTTCATTTTGAAACTTTAAAAGAAAATACCATTTTTTTTTCTTGAGATTGTTTTTATAATTTAATTAAATGAAAAAAAAATTGTTATACCCTACAACAATCTTTTTATTTTTTTAGCCACTGAATTTATGTGAAAATTCTTTAAATGGAGTATGAAATACATTTTTTCTATAAATGTTATTGTTGGTATAGTTAAAAGAATATTTAAAAAAATGAGAGAAAATCGTTATTATAATATTATGCTACGTATTTAGCATGATAACCTCTAGATTGTGGCTCTAGTGATATTTTTAAAGTATTTTGCTGCTTTTAATTTATTTTTAGTCTTCAATATATTTCATAATTTTTCCTAGCTTTAATTGTTTTATCATATTTTTCTCTTAATTATTAATGAATTATATATACCATAGAGTCAAAGTTAATAAAAATTAATTGCCTATCAAATTCGGATAACATTAAAATTTATTATTGTCTTTAGCGACAGATAAATGCACATATCTTTTGAATTTTAATATATCAAGAAGGTATTAAAAGTATACATCGCCATAAATATGGAAGAAAAAGCTTTCAGCGACAGCGTACAGCAGAGGTACTCTAGCGAAGAACTTCGTTTTATATCTTAGTAACACACGATATAAAACGGAAGCTTGGAAGCATGATTTTGATTAGTCTCACAATCTCTTCCGACGTTGGTTAATGTTTGAAATTTCAGAAGTTAATAGAATGCAGTGAATTCGGTGTTTTTATATTGAAGAGATACAAAACTGTTGATACAGTTTTTTACTGTATTTTCTTTACTGTTGTGGTGTTAAGAATAATGTTGATGTAATCAACAGGCATATTATTCATTCGACAAAAATAAAAAAAAAACTACTTATGAGAAAACAAATTTACGATTGTTGTCAATAATTTTTACTAACTAATGGGAGTGTTCGCTTGTTTATCAGTCAAAACGTTTTAACATAATTCCTAACAACCTTGCCATGTCAGAGAACGCCTTTTGATGTAAATTTAGCATTTTTATTAAATACATCACGCCATCTTTGCAAAGTATGAGGCGATTAATTCTCAGCATATTAATCAATAGTATCCGGAAATTCATATTTTAGACAGATTTTTCTCAATCGATTGAAACAAAGATTGGAAACAAAACTACACTTTTAATTAGAAAATGCCATACAAAATCTGATACATTTAAGTTATTGCACTTCTTAATGATCAAGTTTACATGTTTCTGAACGTGCAGATAGGCAGACATCCAACAAGTTGTCGGGTTTCATTTGAAATTTCATAGGTATCGACACTATAGATGCTAAATCTGTGTACAGAATTTTATCTATCTATGTTTCTTTGTTTTGTAGTTATTGTGTTAACTTAAATTCTAAGAGGTGGACAGAGGGACTTTCTCAGAATATATTTTGCACAAAAATTAGTAGAAATGTGTAAATGTGGCGCTCACACTAAATTTCATATCCTGATCAAAGCGGTTTTAGTTATCTTTTCACATGCACTTAGACAGACAAACGGACATTTTCTAAAAATGTGTTTTTCGAACTTAGGGATATCCAAAACTATGGTTTCTCGAATATTTTGATGATTACTTTATTTTCAATTTACTACGTATACGAGAAAGTGAAAGAAAAAACGTTGAATGAAGAGCCCTACTTTCTTTACAAAGCAAGGTAAACAAGAAAAATATGAAAAGAAAATAGTAGAGCTACATTTTGTAGTTGCAAATGATCTGTTATCAAGTAAAATAAACGATGCAAACAAGGTATCATGTCACAATATAGAGCTGTTATAGTATCACGAGGTAGAGCTGTTATAGTATCACAAGGTAGAGCTGTTATAGTATCAC